>CM076581.1:1416050100-1416240100 GCA_034641835.2 Pinus albicaulis
GAACTCGACAACTACGGAATCGATCAATTTCAGAGTATCTCATCAAGTGGAAGAACTTACCCACTGAAGATTCTACATGGGAGGATGAGAATTTTATACAGAAGCACCCAGAGCTACTCAAGCGTTGAGGACAACACTTTTTGAAGGAGAGGGGCATGTTAGGTCCCTATATTACTAGTATAGTCCCTTATTGTTGTTAGTGTAACCCCCTTATTGTTATTATTGTACCTTTGTAACCCCCATTTTGTTATTATTGTGCCCTTAAATTATTATTGTTAGGTCAGCTAGGATTACATTGTGGCCCACTAGGATTACATTATGGCCCCATGGACTCCTATATATAGAAAGGAGGTTTTGTAAATTGTATCATCGAAGAATTGTGCATTTATGTAATGTATTGGAGGTTTCCCCCTCGAAGTGGCTTATTTATAAGGCGTTGATATCTCTTTTCTTCTATTTTTGAAGCTGGTTACACAACAACACTCCTACACTCTTGTCTCCTATGATTTGATCTTCTGGATGGTTCTTTTGAGTGTATCTTGAGGGGGGTTTTTAGTTCACTTCAACATTTTCTAATGTTTTGCTTGTTTCTTCATCATCTTGGTCCTCTTCTTCATGATTTTCAGAATGGCTGCTGCAATCTATATCTCTTGTCTTGTTTGGAAGTTCTTCATCAAATCTTACATCAATACTTTCTACAATTTTTCGAAGAGTCTTGTTGTAGCATCTGTATCCTTTACTCTTGGATGCATATCCTAAGAGTATTCCTTCATCTGCTCTTGCATCAAACTTCCCCAGATTTTCATCATTATTCTTTATGTAGCACTTGCTGCCAAAGACTCTAAAGTGCTTGATTGATGCAAGTTTACCATGCCATAGCTCATAAGGTGTCTTGTCACTGTTAGGTCTTAAATGAGCTTTGTTTAGAATATGTACTGCTGTGTGTACAACTTCTGCCCAAAAGGTTTGAGTAATGTTACTCTCTTGCATCATAGCTCTAGCCATTTGTTGTACAGATCTGTTTTGTCTCTCTGCTACTCCATTCTGCTGAGGTGTCCCTGCAATGGTAAATTGTTGCTTTATTCCATGTTCATTACATAGGTCTGCAAAGTCATAATCTGTGAATTCTCCTCCTCTATCTGATCTGATACACTTTAGCTTGCATCCAGTTTGATTTTCTGCTAATGCTTTGAATGTATTAAACTTTTCCAGTGCTTCTTATTTGTCCTTGAGAAAAGCAACCCATGTCATTCTGGAGAAATCATCTATTATCAGCATGAAGTAGGATTCTCCACTTGGTGTCTTAGTTCTAGCAGGTCCACACATGTCCATGTGCACAAGCTTGAGTGGTATTCTTGTTGATAGCTCATCTTTAGATCTAAAGGATGTGCGAGTCTGTTTCCCTAATTGACAAGATTTGCATATGGTATTTGAAGGCCATTTTATTTCTGGCATATCTCTAACAGCTTTCTTCTTGCTTAGTCTGATGATATGGTCGAAGCTGAGATGTCCCAATCTCCTATGCCATAACCATGACTCCTCAAGTTTGCTAAGATGGCAGGCTTCATCCTCCTCTTTTACTATGTAAACATTACTCTCTGTTCGAACACCTTTGAGCAGAGTCTTTCCTGTTGTGCTTGATCTGACTTCACAATCTTGTGCTCTAAAGAGAACTTCACAGCCTTTGTCACACATTTGACTGACACTCAGTAAATTTTCTTTCAGCCCATCTACAAATAATACATCTTGGGCCTTTCCTCTTCCATTATCTATGCTGACTGAGCCTTTTCCCTTGATCTTACCTGAATTATCATTGCCAAAAGTAACATTGCCAGATTTCTTTTCATCAAGAGTTATAAACTTGCTTTTGTCTCCAGTCATATTTTTTGAGCAGCCACTGTCCAGGTACCACTGGCTTTTTAGGTCTTGAACAGTTAGGGCTAGGTCACATTTATTCTCCTTCTTTATCCACTGGAGGCATCGTTTTTTTTGGTATCTTTTGTGAGTTGATGAATCACATCCTTTCAGAGGACATTTGGAAGGAATATGTCCAGCTTGATTGCATACAAAGTATTTGATCATAGTTTTTGCAGTATTGTGAGTATGAATAAAATTTCTTTGATTAATGAACCTCCTTGAGGTGTTGAACATAAATCTTTGTCCATACTTTCTACATTCAATAATTTTATGACCAAATTCCTTACAATAGAAACAGTAACCATAGAAACTATTTGCATACCTGATGTAAGGTTGTCTTTTCCATTTGTTTGCTTGAGGTAGTATTTTCAATGTTTGCATCTTTTGCTGGTTTGAATTACTCCTCCTTGTATGGAAATATGCAGCAATGTGTCCCAGCTTGTGGCAAACATAATAGGTGGCATTCTTCATAGGAAGGAAGAATTTTCTTTGGTGGCTTCCGATTTTGACATATTCAGAGGCATATGATTCCTTTTCTGTTGTCTTAATATTTATTGCATTCTTTGTTACTAGAGGTTTCTTTTGATCTCTGTCTTTATCCTTACAGGTTTCTTCTTTTGTAGGAATTTCTTCTGCTGCTTCATCATTCTTCTTGGCTTTTACAAAAATAATCTCTCTGTCAACCTTTTCTTTGCCTTTACTTGATTCTCCTTCATAGCCTATTCTAGTTTTTATCATGGGAGATCTTTGAGCACCCAGAATTTCATTCAACTTACTAGAGCTTGTTGTTTGAGAAGAATTTATGACCACTTTCCTTTGAGCATTTTCTAATTTCTTCCTAAGACATACTACTTCTTCTTCCAACTTCTCTTGTTCTTGAGATTTCTCCTTGATTTGCTTAAGTAACATGTCCTCTATCTTTTTGGCTTCTTCAAGCTTTAACTTTAGCTGCTTTAAGACTTCTGAATTATGTTCTTCTCGTACATACTTGAGGAGAATGTCCTTTTGTTTTCTGCATTTTAGTTTGAGTCTATCAATCTCTTCTAGAGCACTTCTTAGCTCCACCTCAAGGTCGACTTCACCTTCTTCTTCTTCATCTTCTAGCAGGAGACCTTCAAGTTCTTCTATGGCCATCAATAAGAATTCAGAGGTTCCTTCTTCACTTGAGGATTCATTTGAATCTTCAGATGTACTACTGTCTTGTTGAGCATAGAAGGATTTTCTGCTGAACTTCTTTCCTTTTTGCCAGTTCTTTGATTTATTTTTCTCTAACTCTTGAGCCTGATTCCTTACTTTCTTGTGAGGACACTTAGCAGCATAGTGTCCCACTCTTCCACAGTTAAAGCATTTGAAGGGGATTTTACCTTTGTATTTACCTGAGCCTCTATCCAATTTATTGACAAACTTTGCCTCTTCTTCATCCGAGCAAGAGCATATGTCTCCCTCTTCTTCTTTCTTCTTTTCTATTTTAAAGGCTGCTTCCCTCGTACTTGGCTTTTTCCGTGGGAGCCTCATTTCATAGTTTGTTAGATTTCCAAGTTGCTGGTTCATGGTCAAGGTCTCCCAATCAGCTGTTTCTTCTATTGCAGACACCTTTGGATTAAACCTGGATGGAAGAGATCTTAGAATCTTTTGCACAATTATACTTTCTGGCATTTTTTCTCCAAGAGCTTTCTTATTGTTAATAATTTCTGCAGCTTTTAGGAAGAAACTGGCAATGTCTTCATCATCATTCATTTTTAAGTTCTCAAACTGGGCTCTATAAACTTGAAGTTTGGCAGTCTTTACTTTCTGGTCTCCCTCATGTATGTTCTCAAGAGTATCCCATATTTTTTTGGCAGTGTCCTTGTGCATTACTTTAATAAATTCTGCTTCACATAATCCATTCAGGATGGCATTCATGGCCTTTTCATTAGCCAAAAAATCTTGTTTTGTTTATTTTTCTGTGTCAGTTGCCTTTGGGGCATATCCTAATTCCACAGCAGCCCAGACTTCTATTCCTAGAGACATTATGTATGTCCTCATTCTGATTTTCCAGAAAGCATAATTTTCACCAGTGAAGAAAGGGGCTTTATTGGTTGAGCATCCTTCTTTACTAGCCATCTTGGGAACCTAGGATCTCCTTTTAGTTGTTAGACTTGAACAAAGGAACCTAGATCTGATACCAATTGTTGAACCTTTAGTTAAACTGAGAGGGGGGGGGGTGTTGGGGGGGTGAATCAGTTTAACACATTCCTGATCTTTTAAAGTTTTATTAAACTTATTTACACCTTCATTTCATATCCAATTTAATGTATGAGTAATCTTATAATGTAAGCAGCAAGTGTTAGTATAATATAGCAGTAGACTTAGTATGACAGCAGCAGGTATTAAGCAGATGATACATATCAGATCAATACATAAATATCATGCACAGAGACACCAGATATAAGTGTAAACCCATAAAGGGAGAAAACCACATCTTATTATTGTTGTGATGCAAAGGCAAGCTCCAACTCCCTCTCACCACTGTTTTTCTGCAGGCACCAACCTACAGGAGGCTCCAACCTCAATTCTGCAAGCTACAACTTGCAAGGAAGCACAAACTCCCTTCAATTTTCAGCAGGCACCAACCTACAGGAGGCTTCAACCTTAGTCAGCTACAACTGACAGCTATCAAGCTGCAACTCGATAGGGAAGCTCCAACTTCCTCAATTTATCAAATAGAATGTTTGCTGATTTACTCCAGATATCAGCTCTGCTCTGTATATGCTCTTCTTCTCTTAATCTTCTCTTAATCTTCTCTGATTTATTCTTCTATATTCTGCATTCTCTATATTTTCTCTCTGTTCTTTTCTTGAGCTTATCAAATTGATTATATATAGAAATTCTCACATGACTATTTGTATTTCACAAGGAATTTGGAGTGAACAGTCATGACTCTTTGGCTTCTGTCTTCTTATTCCTTTTTCCAACTCATTTTTAGAATTACTACAATATGTACAAATTTCCATGCTATAGTGGGATTTTGTCTTTTACTTAGGATACTTGCCTTTGCATCACAAACAATAAAAATAATTACAACATTTACATTCACATTTTTAATTACACATTTCAATTTCACTCATCTCCTTTTATGGATTTGTCTTTTTCTGCTGCTGTTAAGAACCTGTTCTGCATACACTTTGTTCACTGTCATCTGCATATTCCCTATTTTCTTTTCTTATTCACCTGTCCAACTCATTCCTGTACATATTCCTGTTCACCGAACTTTCATCTCTGCATGCTTTCCTCTTCTTTTCCTTTTCCATAATTGCATTCAAGTTTCATGCCCAATCATTTCCCAAGTCCAGACAATCTCACAATCTCTGCTTTGTTCTACGTTGGCAGTTTCAATGCTTCACTCCCACAGTTCTTTATTTTCTTGGCAATTTTATTTATCAATTTTGGAGAAATTGATAAATAAATACAATTAGCAGCTTTTGAATGCCATATTGTATTTCCCGGCTTATATAATCATCTCCGAACTTTATATAATTGTTCAACCCTTTATAACTTTATATTAATACTCCACTCCTTTTTAAATAAATGTTTACAATAACCTTTGGCAATTCAATTATGTCTCTGACCTTATATTAATGGTTTAGCACTTTATAAAGATTTAACTTCGTAATAACCCGTGGATCCGGGCCCACCTATAACTCAATGGACCAATCAAATGCGCGCGTCATACCTTGTTTATCCCTCACGCATCTCCATTATCGTCCAAGCATATACTGCAAGTGACCATTGTCCGATGTCCCTTCTCCAGATCAACGACCCGTGTGCATTTCGCTCGGCATCCAACATCGATTTTTAACGCGCGAAGGTGCACTTTAAGTGGTGGTATTGGAACAGTAGCCTGGCCACGTGTCAGATAGTCTATGGAATCACTGCCCATTCCTTCAATACCACTTTCCGTATAAGGGTGGTGTGATGAATACCACCATTCCGCTTTACTATTCTTCCATACTACCGTTACTGCTTATCCGTCACGGTTCCACTTCTCCCTACGCTCCAGGTTCCGGTCCTCCACGATTTCAATTATATATATTTTCTTTGTTACGACTATGGTTCCGCTCCATTCATAAGTGGCCTTGGTCTTTGGCATTTCCACATAGTCCTACCATATATATATAATGCACAGTTCTTCGGTGTATGCATATATATAAACCATATATATAACCTTCATGTCAATCGAATATAAGTGCTGTGTTCAAAACTGGGAATTATTTTTAAACATAATTCAAATAGTGATTGCCAACTGATTCAAAGCATATCCAATCTCATTGCATTCCACTGCACATTTGAATATAAAGCCCGGAATGTAATTTATGTTATGTGTAACGCCCGGCTGTGTAAAAGATTATTGGAATAACAGCGGTTTCTCTGCCTCTGCCTCTACCTCTGCGGTTTCTGTCACTCTGCCTCTGCTTCTACTGCTGTGATAATGACTCTGTCTCCGTATTTACTTCCTTTACCTCTGCCTTTCTCCTTTATATTCATTTCCTCTTTGCTGCCTCCATTGTCTGTCTTTGTCTCCTTGTAACTGTTCCTGTTTCTACATCTGCTACCTCCTTTTCCATCAATGGCAACATTTCCAACAGAAACTGTAAATATTTCCATCTTAAAATAGGGACTAAATAATCTTAGTCTTTCATCAAAGACTAAAAAGCAGGCGCACATAACTCACAACAGCAATCTGCCAAATCGCCCAGATTTCTGATCTAGGTTCTGAAAAGTATTTTTTTGGAATGAAATTAGGGGTTAGATGTTCATTTGGCACGGATACACCCTAATGTTGGGCTGAATCGAATTAAAAATGCCTACGAATGCGTTTCTTGAAAGCAACAAAATTTATAGCCTAAATGTTTCATTTATGACTTTTGTCAAACATATGAAATGAAAACTTACAACTACACCTCTACATGAGGAAAAACAACCCAGAGTTATGCTACTAATATATGATCATTGAAATCACACTTTTCTAAATCCACCATATGAGTTCTTGAAACATTTTACCACCCACAAGCTAATTCATTTGACATGATTGACAAGCTTTTTGCACCAATTGCTACAACTTAACAAACACATGGTAGCCCTGAATGCTACAGCCATTAAGGATTTCTGTCAAAATTCTGATAGTACTATTACAACAACTTGAATAACAAAACATTGAAGAATATGAAACATAAGCCATAACTGAAATTTATCTCCAACTTACCTCAAGCATTTGATCTTCCAAACTATATTTTAGTTGCCATTATTTTTGCATTTTCTTTTAAGGGTTGATTCTATAATTCCTCCAAGCATATTTTGGGTACATGTCCATTTTCTTTCTTCTGATGTAAGCTGCAAGTTAGCACTTATTCGTGCATAAATAAATTGATAACATTACTCATTAACGGATTTTGTCAAACACTTTTCAAACTATCCTAAAACCATTTCTAAAACATGCATCTAATTACTTGAAACAAAACCATAAATCGTGAAATACTTACCCAAGTCCTTTGGAATTTATTTATTGCAATTACCTTCAACAATATTAGGCTTTCCTTTCTCAAATGCTACAATACCAAGATTAGTACCATAAAATACACCAATAATAACTCCAATATTGAGATCTAAACATCCATACATATAGATTAATCTAGTCTTCATTTTTAACTAATCAATAATATTCTAGAGAACATAAGCCTAAACCAAAATTAGATGCTTACAACAATTTAAATGTCTACTTTTTATTTTATGCTAAAGCTATACTATAATTTTAGGACAATGGAAATTATACCGGAAGAGATATTCCGCTCCAATCGTTTAGAATATGATCCAGCTTCGATCCCTTAACCAACTCATTTGAACCATCCAGTTTTCCACCCAACCATATCCAGGGAGAACTCTTCCCCCTGGAACCCCCGAGCTGTAAAAGCTCACAAACAATACCAAAATACAATAGTAGAGAGAGAGATGCAAGGAAAACTAAGGAAGATAGTTTTCACTTCCTCTAAATACCACTCATGTTCAACCTCAATAGATACTTAGTAGATTAATAAGAAATTTAGATTTGTTTTGGAAGTAATTGGATACTCTCCATATCTCTCCCTCTCACAATATTCGTCAAGTCTCTTCCACTCTTGGCATTACCCCTCCCTCCCCCTCAAATGAGAATACATGAGACTCATATATAGGAGGAGCAACAAAATCTTGTCATAAAGGAGGATTAATATGCATGCATTGTATTCCATTTAGAGGAGTGTAACTTATGCCATTAAGGAGAGGTATGCATGCCTTATTTAAGGAGAGTGTAACATATGCATTAAAGTGAGTGTAAGAGGAATATGCCATTCCTTGATGAGTCCATAAAAGAGAGTGTAATGTAATATTTAAAATAGAGAGAGTTACATAGAGCCATGAGAGTCATGAAGGAGAGAGGTGTGAAGTGTTTGAGGAGATATAATTCCCTTTTAATAATAATATCATAGTATCATAAAAGATAATAATAATAATAATAATAATATTAATAATATTGAGGATTAAGTCGAGATTGAACTATTACAATTGATTAATCATATTTTAAGTGATTTTCTTTCAAGTATACTTGTTTACCCATTGATTGGAGGTGATTTACTATTTTTGGAAAGTCATACTTGAAATAGTAGACATGACTTTCTATTTTTAGAAAGTCACTCCAAAATTGTTAGGAATGAGATCTTATTAAGGAAATTCATATGTGAGATGCCCATGAGTGGTGTTTTGGATAATAGGGATTCCACACCCCTATTGTATGCATCTTCGTGCCTTAGTAGATTGAGGACTCCGCGCCCTGATCTACTCTAAAGATCCAAGATTCCACACCTTGATCTTTTTAAATATTCAGGACTCTGTGCCCCAAAAATTTCATTATAGATTCAAGACTCCACGTCTTTATATTTCATGGATTTAGGACTCCGCGTCCTAATCCTTTTATCATATATCCAAGACTCCACGTCTTTATATTTCATGGATTTAGGACTCCACGCCCTAATTTCCATGGCTTCTCATCTATTCTACTTTGAAACTCCACGTTTCACCTTAAGGTACTAATTGTGAGCTCATACCCATTTGATGGTTCATTGGTAAGGTCTTCTTCCAAGACCTTCACACATCACAATCTCATTGATCAAATAAATCAAATGAATTTCATAATTAACTTATTCAAATTTTACCAAATATTGTGCATGAATTTCACAGTCATTTTGGTTTTGGAGAAATGACTTCCACAGTCATTTATAACTTGAGCATCCCTATTGGCAATGACCAAGTCCCCTGCCACATCATGCTTAGTACGATATTATGCACATATAATCATACAAATCAGGTATCATCCATAAATCATAATTAACCATATGTTCCACCTAATCATGATCATCCATGGATCTGTGTCTCAATTCTGAATCACCATTCATGTCATACACCTATGTCCAAAGTAGGATACCAAAAGAGAAAACATCGCTAATATGCTCTTAACCAAAATCAATTCTTGTGTACGCAACCATAGATATTATCATAAGCACACAAAAACCAAGTGACCTAAACCACGTCATAGCATATAAGCATGTACATAAGTCTTTCATACATAATATTATATCATTATATCAAAATCACCATCTCTAAGTGTCATCAAAGCTATCTCACTAAGAAGGGACACTACATACTCCCCCTCTTGGACTAAACTTGGCCCGAAGTTTTTCCTACGGTCATAAGATACTTAGTTCTTTTAGATTCTCCTATCAATAAGTTGTTAACCTTATGTGTATATATATATATATATTTTCTTCATGCCAATCCATAGTTTAATGTTTTCTAAATTGGAAGAAACTCCATGAAATCTAAACATACCATTCTTAATCAAGTAGAAAATATATCCATGCCATATTAGACATGTTTTGATATAAAATACCAAAGATTTTTATCAAAACCAACCATACCATTTATAGTACCTTATAAAATAATATTGTATGTAATTTATATGATATCTACTTAATTTATCTATAATAATTTGATATTCTACATGTTTTTCTTTCTCATAGCCTATATGAATCCTACATGTGTCATCTTCAAGGTTTTGTAGTATGTTGAGCTTGCCAAGCTATAAATAGAACACACATTGGTTGTATACACAACAATGATGGTCCATCCCATATCACAATCAAATTGGCATAAAATAAGCATAAAATAATCCACATACAATTTTGAGTGAAATTATGCAACAAAACATGATGTTATATATAAAACCCACTCTTACACAATAAAACATGACGTTATATATAAAACACACTCTTACATCCTGCTTGACTTATGTCTTCTCAATCCAATTTTCCTCTTTTCATTCCATAAGACATCCTTGCAATCAAAATATTTAGGATTTATCTTTAGTTTTTACTAAACGTTTACTCTTTAGGAAAAAATACAATTTGAGGTTCAAGGCACCATTTTTGTTTTTGTTTTGTTTTTTTTTTAACTAACAACCTAAGGTTAAATACAGTCCTCATTGACCCACTTATGTATTATAGATAATTCCTTTAGTTTGCATAATCTTCATTATTATTCACTTCTCTAACTTGAGAATCAATTATGAAATGACTTAGTTAGAAGATCTTCATTCTAAAAGTAGATTAATGATATATTTTTGAAAGTGGCTTGTAATCAAGAACAACTCTCACAATTATGAAAATATGGTAACTTTGATAACTTTATGTTAATTTGTTTTCCAACTATGAAATTAGTCATGATTTATATTCAGTAATTAATCAAATCATTTGATTTCATATCTTATTCCTTACTATTAATACATACACAACAACAAGCTATGAAAATCGTACATTTCTCAAAATGTGTTGAATCTTGTTAAATTTACATAAGATTTAGATTATCACAAGGAAGTTTCTAACCTAAAGTTAGACCCTTTTTTTTTTTTCTTAAGGATAATTACCACCCTCTCAAATTATTACAACATTTTGTAGGACTAATAAATACTCAAACAACTATACATCCCAACAAAAAATTCTTAAATCCAACAATCGCTTCCATTCCACATACAATACACTCATCTTAGGCTTCTAAATCATGCAAGAATCCCAATTCATCAAAATGTGATCTCACTTTCCTTCAATTTCTTCCTCAAAAAAAATATCACAAGCACATATTCTTGTAAAACAAGAACTCAACTAAGATTTTCATTAATCACATGTTTTTTTTTCTTTAATTTCAAACAAGTTCTCACCACATAAAATATTTACCTTCTAAACATGTTATTCTCTTCAGAATTTATAAACAATTTTAATTTTGATGCGATCGCCAAACTAGCAATAGCTTAGAGCAATACATGAGTTCAATCCTCATAATTTCTCTAATTTATTTGGTTAAATAGAATGCAACCAATATTCAACTGATAAAATCATTAACGAGACTATTATGGATTTCCTATTAAGCCAATAGAAAAGTTATTTCATCAACTTATCCCAATAAAATTTTTCTACATTTCAAGAATTTGAAAATCATTTTAATTCTACCTAAATTCAACACATACAAAAGGATTACAATACTAGAGAATAAATATGTAGTTCACACTTGACTCCATATATCAAAATCAACTATTCCAAACGTTATAAACCACCTAATGGTGTTGAGTATACCAATCTTAATATTTTCATTCATAATAAAAATAAATAATGTATTTAAATCTCAAGCAAGTTCATGTTACAAATATCTATCCATTTAACTTTAATTACACATAATCACTCCTTAATCATGTCTATGAGATTCCATCAAAATAATTTCTTAGCTCATAGATATATTTTAGTATGGATTCCACACCCATATACTACCTCAATACTTATCTCATAGATATATACTAGTATGGATTCAACACCCATATACTACCTCAATACTTATCTCATAGATATATACTAGTATGGATTCCACACCCATACATTTTCTCATAGATATATGCTAGTATGGATTCCACACCCATACATTAGCTCATAGATATATGTCAGTATCAATTCCACACCCATAAATTCGCTCATAGATATATGCTAGTATGGATTCCACACCCATAACATTCAAGTGTTCCATAAAATGGCTTCCACAACCCATCATCCACCAATCATTTAAGCCTCTTGTTTATTAGGAAGGTCATACCTCAACCTAGTATTTGAGTAATTTAAAGTTATTTGATGCCTAATTTCAACCCAAAATACACAAAATCATGTTAAAGAAATCAGAGAAATTTCATTCTTACACAGTAAGAATGTATTCCCATATCATATTTTAACACATCTAATTAGTACACATACATTACTCTTGAATTTACATTCACAGTTAAAAGTGACATCTTTCAAGGTAGTTTTTAGTTAAGTTTCATTTAGTGTAGGTACAAAAAGATTCAAAATTATCATGATGAACTCAATCATCACGTTAATGGAATCTTATCCTTACACTTGTTACTCATTCCCAAAGCATACACACCAAGGTCATCACACTATAGTTTAGATTAAGCCAATATTCTTCTTGGTAGATACGATTTCAGCTAGTAAAGATGGCTACTAATCCCATATCACATTGAAAATAATGCACTAAAAATATATGAAACCATGCATTCACTCCACCTATCTCACTCATTGATTGAAAATCAAGTCATACACATACTTGGGTTTAACCCCAACTTTCTCAAGCACATTATTTCCCAGCATGTCTTTAAACATTTTAACATATTGTTGATAATGTGTCTTAACAAAAATATAAAGGAATATAAGGGATTTTTATTTTTATTTTTATTTCATGAGTCACTAAATGACATAATGATAATAATATCCTCTATGCAACCAATATGCTTCCAAGTCAAGATACAGAACAACTCAATCATGCATGAAAAATCAACATTCATACATCATCAACCTACAAGTAAGCCTATTGGCCCATTAGGCCCTAGCGTTGTAACTCGCTCTGATACCATCTGTAAGGTCCCACCTTACCCACCATCAGTAAGATAGAGAAGTAGATGTCACATAATCACTAATACTCATTTGCACAAAATCCTAAGGAATTAGTCACTGTAAAATTTTTAGGAATGAGATCTTATTAAGGAAATTCATATGTGAGATGCCCATGAGTGGTATTTTGGATAATAGGGATTCCACACCCTTATTGTATGCATCTTCGTGCCTTAGTAGATTGAGGACTTCGCACCCTGATCTACTCTAAAGATCCAAGATTCCACACCTTGATCTTTTTAAATATTCAGGACTCTGCGCCCCAAAAATTTCATTATAGATTCAAGACTCCACGTCTTTATATTTCATGGATTTAGGACTCCGCGTCCTAATAATTTTATCATATATCCAAGACTCCACGTCTTTATATTTCATGGATTTAGGACTCCGCACCCTAATTTTCATGGCTTCTCATCTATTCTGCTTTGAAACTCCACGTTTCACCTTAAGGTACTGATTGTGAGCTCATACCCATCTGATGGTTCGTTGGTAAGGTCTTCTTCCAAGACCTGCACACATCACAATCTAATTGATCAAATAAATCAAATGAATTTCATAATTAACTTATTCAAATTTTACCAAATATTGTGCATGAATTTCACAGTCATTTTGGTTTTGGAGAAATGACTTCCATAGTCATTTATAACTTAAGCATCCCTGTTGGCAATGACCAAGTCCCCTGCCACATCATGCTTAGTACGATATTATGCACATATAATCATACAAATCATGTATCATCCATAAATCATAATTAACCATATGTTCCACCTAATCATGATCATCCGTGGATCTGTGTCTCAATTCTGAATCACCATTCATGTCATACACCTATGTCCAAAGTAGGATACCAAAAGAGAAAACATCGCTAATATGCTCTTAACGAAAATCAATTCTTGTGTACACAACCATAGATATTATCATAAGCACACAAAAACCAAGTGACCTAAACCACGTCATAGCATATAAGCATGTACATAAGTATTTCATACATAATATTATATCATTATATCAAAATCACCATCTCTAAGTGTCATCAAAGCTATCTCACTAAGAAGGGACACTACATCCCACAACTACATCCTAATTTAACTCAAATTGACTCTTAGATGGAGATCCTTGGGTTGGCTCTTTCCACATAGAGGTTCTCTAAATCTTCCCTAATTTAATTTATCAATCTTTATTTTCCTTCTCCACCCTCTTTTCTTCATGAGGCTAGACTATTCTAGGATTAATATTCCTAATTAACTTTATGCCCCTTTCTTCCTTTGCTTATTAAAAACTTATGTACTTTGGAGTTACTTTATATGCAGATTCTCTACCTAATATTTTCTAGATGTTGGAAGGGTAGAGTTCTTAATTATTCCAATCTTTTATTTCTTCCTAATCCCCCTTTACCCCAAGATTTACACTTGATTTAGTTTACATGGTTTTAAAATCACACTTACTTCCTTATGTGAATTGGTATGATTACCTTATCTTAATTATATTTCAATGGTTTCTTTTTTATGTCAAGGGTGCCAAGTCAGTCATGTTCTTCAATAACTTCCCTTTACATTTCCAAGGGTGTCACAACAATCTGTTCTTTCTTGATGCCAAGGGTGCCAAGTCAGTCATGCCCTTCAAAAATTTCCCTTTGAACTTCTAAGGGTTCCATGTTGCTTTCCATTTAAACATACAATGCCTACGAGTGGAAGAACTAGGTGTGACAATAGAGATTGATATCTTCTCCTATTCTGGCCCTTATAGTAGGACTAATGGTGTTGGGGATCGAGGAATCCACTTCGATGCACACCCCTATAAAATATTTGTGAGTGGCCCATTTTGGGGCCTGCCCCCACAACATCGTGATCTTCAAGGTGAAGGTATCCCCAAAATTCTAGCCCAAGTCATAGCAGGAGTGCTACTGGGTGGAATCGGGGACATTGTCCAACCTCTCCCATAAGGTTCCATTTATCTATACAAACCCATCACACATGTGAGATTAGTTCGGCCAAGTAATTATCCTTTGCCTGCAACCAACTAACATGTCATTAATATTCACAACAACAATTTAAATTGAGCTTTAAATTTTGAGAGAATAATATGCAATTCAAATCAAATCATAGGTTACCAACTCATCACATGGAAGTGCATCCAGTTAGTCCCCTGCCATGCTCAATAATCATTAGTAATATATGTCCATAATGTTAGCCGTTGATATAATTGCATATGCTAAATCATCATCTTGACATAATCATGAATACAATTGCTAATTGTATGCAAGAAGCTAATATAAACAAGACAACATGTTTTTATTATCACATAGTAATCAAAAAATTCCATCACAACTATTATCATCCTCTTAGGCTTAGTGGCATGAGACCATCCAACACCTAGAGAACCTATATTAGGTAGAGAAATTTATGATGATTTAAGTATGCGTGAAGGTGATGGAACAACTATTGATTTTGCAATGGTAGAACCTTTTTTGAATGCCATTCATTAGAAATGATTAATTCCCTTGGTACCTCTTTACACTGACATCTTCACCCATGATCTGCTCATTGTCATTATATCTCAGCATGCTAGTGCCTTAATGAAACTGATTTTGGGTGATCTTGTACTCATCCTAGATCAATGTACACCCCAAACCATCATTGTTTTCAACTTCACTAGTTGTAACATTAATAGGTCATAAGGCATTGTGAAAGTTAGTGTCCAAGTGAAATGTGATGGTTGTCACGACCCCAAATGCCATCATCACATCTAAGGACAAATATTATAATTGATAAAAAAATGTTACTTTCTTGAAAATTTGTGTGCAATCTTTTAGTTCCCTAAAAAATATTATTATTATTTTTAAATATGACCACATTAATATTTAAACTTTTTTTTGGGTTTTTTATGACTTTAATATTTATTTGAGTTATCATATGAATTTAATTTAATATGTGGTTTATGAATTTATTTGTTAATTCTAAAATTTTAAAATTATGGAATATAATTATTTTAAATTAGAAAATGTAGAATAAAAATTGGAATGGAATGAAGATTTTTATTAAAAGAATATGAGACTTTATAGTGTAAATGAATTGTTAAATAAAAGGATAAAAAAAAGTATCATCCATTTGGAAATGGAGGTTTTAAACAAAAGGGAAAAAGTGGGGAAATAAGGTCACATTTTGATTTATAAATTTCTATGAAGTAGCTCATCTTAATAGCTCTTACAAGTTTCTATAAACTCTT
The DNA here is from genome assembly GCA_034641835.2 of Pinus albicaulis. Lineage (NCBI taxonomy): Eukaryota > Viridiplantae > Streptophyta > Pinopsida > Pinales > Pinaceae > Pinus > Pinus albicaulis. Next base: position 1,416,066,294 of record CM076581.1, read on the forward strand.
TTTTATATGTAGTGTTTTATCTATTATTGAGTTTTAATATTATTATATTCAAAACATAAAAGATTGAAATAAGATGAAGCAAAATCAAAATATCACACCATCTACACCATGAATAAAAGAATTAGTTTTTGAAATTCAATATGGGAAAACCTATGCTGAGGAGTGTGACTTGTCCTTTCCTTCTAAAAAGATGCAAATATAAAGAAAAGTGAACTCGAGTTATGGAGTTTCGATTGACAATTATGGTTTGAATGGCCATGATAGGACCATCTAATTGTCTTTTGTTCTACTCAAGCATCCCACATATCTACTTTGCTCAACTATGGAACATTAATCAATATAACAAGAATGCCACTCCTAGCTTTTCTAGCAGCCTAATATTTAACAATTTATGATAGTTTCCTAGGGTTAAGGCTAGGGTTTGTTCATACCTAAACTATCAATTTAGGTTAGGATTTTAGACCCTCCATAATCTTCTTAAAAGTCCATATGTAACCATGTGTGATTTTTGGGAAAAATCACATTTGCTAAAATTTTTCCAGCAATCGGTGATTTTTTAGGGTCTTTAATCCCTATTTGAGATGTGATATATGCTCTTCCTAGGTGTAGCTTGAAATAAATATATGATCAAAGACACATAATTACAAATAAGTCTAAAAAAGGAACATAACACATCATTTATCGAATACATATATGCTAATAGTGCATTATGTAAACCTTTATCTTGAAGGCGGTCTTCAGATGACTTATTTTATTCATACCTAGAGGTATCCCAAGTTGAGATCCAACTTGGAAAAGTATTTAGCATGTTGTATTTATTCTACTAGGTCATCGACCCTAGGAAAAAGTATTGATTCTTGAGGGTAATCTTATTAAGAGCTTTGTAGTTGATACACGTTCATTTTTGGGTGTCTTTTTCTTTTACTCATACCTAGTAGTCTCGTAAGTTGAGATCCAACTCAGTGAAGTATTTAGCTTGTCGTAGTTGTAGTTGCTCTATCAAGTCACCAACCCTAGGATAAATATTGATTCTTGAGGGTAATCTTATTAAGAGCTTTGCATTCAACACACAATCTTCCAGTCTCATCATTATTTGGAATTATAACGATAAATACACCATAAAATGAAGTAATTCACTTAATATATGTCAATTACTATATGCTTTAATAGTTGTTACAACAATTGCTTCACTTTATCTCTTTCCCTCTAGGATAGGTTGCTTATATAGTCCCAGATTTGGCAATAGGGGCTCATAAAATTACTATCACATGCTCCACTTCCCTCTTAGGTAGTAACCTAACTATTTTGACACTACAAACCAGAGTGGAAGTTTTTTGGATAAATTTTCATCCATTGTTTTGGATTTTTAATCTTGTGATTTTTCTAATATTATATCTTTACCTCTATTGTATATTTTGTTATTTTCATTTACTTTAATGATTATAATGCCCATGCCATTTTAGATACAAACACTACAAGATTGTACGGAATCTTGAAGTTTAAAATTTCATTGAGTAAGTAAACAAGTGAAGATTGTGACCACCTAAAATCTCAAGGGAGATGGTATTGAAAATCGTTATAATAAATATGGTGGGGATGGTGGTGTTGAAAATTCGTATGATAAATATGAAGCTAACAGATATTTGGATAGAATTTTTTGGAACTTTTCTTAAAACATATTGAGGTTAAAGGGAGAAACATTGAGAAAGACACTCGAGTACACATGAGTGTGTTATAGTCCCTGCCATAGTAGGGAGTATATATATCAATCTATAGTCAATATTTTGAATAAGCTTAGTTGCTTTTTGTTTTAGTTTTATAATTTTTTTATTTTTATTTTTATTTTTAATTTTCTTTAATTTATTATATTTTTTTGTAAAATTTTCAAAGGATATCAACTCGAGTGGTTTGCTAAATAATTTGCTGCCTTAGTGGTGCGGGTTCAAATCTCCAGAGAAATTTTGTAACTGACCTGTTAGTGGCATTTATGAATAGTTGTATTAGGTGTAATAGTGGTAATTGATCTATTGAAGTTACCAATTCCCCAAATATTCTCAATAATAATAATAATAATAATAATAGTAAAATTAGAAATTTATGAGAATATTATAAATGAAAAAAAATCAATTTTTTATAAAATAAAATTTAAAATTTTGGATTGGTTGAAACATATGAAAATATTAATTAGTTGTGGTTCGACAAAAAAAGATACAAATTATTTTAAAAAAATATGCCAAGTAACCTTTCAAAAATAATTTCCATTCTATGTGGTAGAGGCACCATTCTATGACATTTATGGGAAGGTCTGCTACATTATTAGTAAGGAAAAATTTAGGTCTTAATATTCCAAGGGGGGCTAATTTTTGATGGTTTTTCAAAAAAACGATTTACCAATTTACATTTTTTCTAAGAATTATTCACCCAAATTTTATAGTATAAAATTATTTTACAACATATAATTATTTTACCTTTGAAATTGCCAAAATTTTATAAAGACCATATATAAAAATTTGAAATTTGAATATTTTTACAAGGATATCAACAAACATTTTACATTATGCATATTTGGGAGAAGTGAGATTCACCAAGGTTTCTAAACTTTAAGATAAATTTCCATCCCTAAAATTTTCCCTATTACTAAGGGAAATGTGTATTCTACTAATTAACCAACACTTCTCCTTCCAGGTATTCTTCATATTGTATTTGACCTTACCCATATTATTATCTTCATTACCCAGTTATAAGACCACCTCTCCCATTTTGGAGAAGCCCTCTTCACCTGTTTCAAAATCGACATCTGAGGTAAATAGTTGTGATCATTCTTCAGTTTCATCTTCACATGTGATTATTTCTGTTGGAAATGTGGAGTTCTGCATTACAAGAACCAACATGAGACTCCTTACTATGATGGGGTACAAAGGAGGAGGACTTGGCATTCATGGCCAAGGCATAACTCAACCATTGAAGGTTGTGCAAAAACCTCGCTATGCAGGTTTGGGATACACTAAAGGATAATTTTTGAAGATGTCAGAAGCCTCCACAGCATTGTGGAAATCGTCGAGGAGAGAGAATGATGGGAACACTTCACCATCATCTTATGGTAGCATATATTGTAGAGAGAAAGCCGAGGCAAGCTCTCATTTCCATAATAACATGAGAGGCAAACATACATTGTTGAACTTGTCAGGAGAGAGGATTGGATGGAACGCTTCACCATCATCCCATGAAAGTGCATGTTGCAATAGAAGAGATGAGACAAGTTCTCATCACCATGATCGCACCATAGACCACTAGGAAAGGTATAACAAGTCTCGATATTCAGAAGTTCATTTTGATTATAAGAATGTTGCTAATCATGAATGTAGATCATGACATAAGAAAACTTGTCATTTTTGTGGTTTACATAACCATGTCATTTTTGAGTGTTGGAAAAGAATGAAAGCATAAAGAAGGATGAGGCATGGAAAGCCTTCCCCACAGCAGGGGAAGAAATGGGTTAAACAGGTATGGAGAAAGAAGACCTTTTGCAACCATTGCAACGAGAGTGGCCACCAAAGAGCCACATGTTCGAGGCTCCATCCAGAGCAACACCTTAAGGATGAAGCGTCAGTGCATGAACCAATTGAAACGATTGTTCGATAGCAAGTGCACCACAGGGAGATGATCCATTCACTTTTATAAGTGAGAGATGGTGTTTCTAGATGTGGTAGTGTGTCATGGCCATGTTTGTAAATCATATGTTGCATTTTTAACTGTAAAAGTGATGAGGTTATTTCCATCGTTTGTTCAACAACAATGATATTTTGCCCTTTTTTTTTAAATCATGTGATGCATTTCTTTTATGTAAAAGTGATGACGTGTTTGCCATCACTTCAAAATGCGACAATGATGATTTTTGATAGTTGGGATGTGATTTCCATTTGATGTAAAATTGACCACCAAGTATGTAAACTCGTGGCAAGTATGCAAATGTTTCGGTCATATTTGAGCATGTAATTTTCGTTACAGCTTTAGGCAGGTGTTGGCATTTGCGTTCTGATTTTGAAGCATGTCAGGTGAAGGAGTCTTCAAGGGATGTGCCTTTTTTAGAAATTTGCGTTGCAACAGTTGCAGGTGTTGGAATTTCGTTCCGATTCCGAAGTACGTTAGGTGAAGGAATCACGCGGGAATGTGCCTTTCAAATACATTTGCATGCAGTTGATGATGGATAGACGCTGATGCCTTTGGAGGACCAAAATCTCCTCAGTTAGGAGGATTGATCCAAGTGGACCTTCAGACACTAGTGGTTTGCAAAAAGGCTCGAAATTCAAAGTGACAGGAAGGAGACATAATTATCTTTAGATTGAAGAGCTCGTCGTCCTGATCACAATCGTGTGAACAACACATCAATCCGAGCTCGTATGAGGGAGTTAGAGCAGTTTGAAGTTTTGTTAAGGCAGAGAACATGGGGCCCACAGTGTGCCACATGGCACTTCTCCATTGGTCCTCAACCTGCACAAAATGAAAAACAAACACATTAACCATATAAAACACACACACACACACACACACACACACACACACACACACACACACACACACACACACACACACATATATATATATATAAAACAATTCACATAAAACAAGGTGAATTATGGTTGGTTAAAATAAATCAACGTGAATGTTTGAAAAGCCATAAATGGCATGTGGTTATGATAAAGCATATAACAACATATATGTTATATAATACAACCATAACACCACCATTATAACATATGCAAAAAACGACGGAGGTGGTTGGGGGCGGGTCACTCGATGCAGGGCCGATCCCCGAATCAATATTAAATTTGTTTTTTAAAAACAAAATAAAACATCATATGACTATGTTGAAGGGTCGGGATTTGATCCCCAACCTCTCCTCCTCTGCCCAAACAAATTAACCATTTCACCAAACTGTCGGTGTTGGTAAGTTTGCCTGTCATGTAATATTTAAACTCGACCTTTCACAATGAACCCAGACCAAGGAAGCAGAGGTTGGAGCACGCATTTTGAGGTAGGAGTAGGGACAAATTTCGAGATAGATTCCTGTTTGATGCCAAGGGAATCTTTTGATCCCAAGGAGGTAAAATTTTTAGAATGTATTAAACTTTATATGAATTTTAATCAGAATTTCACAGGGAGCGTGATGGTGCACCTAGATTTTCCTTTTGAGCAATGATTTTGAAAATTCCCTGTGGAGGAGAATCTTCAGGAATGTTGAGGGAATCTTTCATATACCTGGGAGGTAGAAATTCGCCAATGTCAGAATGAGGTCAACCTTATACTCCTTAGATTTTCACAGGGATCTCAATGGTGAGATCAGATTCCTGATTTGAGTTGCATATTTCCAGATTCCCTATGGAGTACCATCTTTGAGGAATCTAGGGGAATCTAAAAGATTCCCTAAGGCCTAGATTTTAACTTTGTCTGAATTCAGTAAATTGACAGCTGACCCTACACCTCTCAGTGACACGATTTCAACGGTGCAGTCATATTTTCCAACTAAACCATATGTTTTTCGGCCATTTTTCAAAGTGAAGTTGTAGGTGTCAGCATTCAAGGTGTGAGCAGTCATTTTCGGGATATTCGACACCACGAGATTGATGGTACAACCAAATCGCAACAATTTATCATCCATTGATTGAGATATATCTAGGATGTGAGGTATATGCAGTGTGTTCATGTAATTCTTTGCCTCTTTTTTATGAGATGGATTGTGTTGTATAGATCCATGTTGATGTTTGATGTGGGATCTTGTTTTGTTCTTGATGTGAGTTGTAATTTATATCATGGATTTGTTGTATTTTTAAGATTCCTTGTTTTCCATGTTGGCGAGATACTCATTTTCACATGTATATTTGATTGAGATCCCTTTGTTGCCATGCTAGCGAGATACTCATAGTCATTATGTGAAATTGACATACTGATGGGAGTCATTTTTTAGAGTGAGAATTCCTATAATGGAACATCTCGTGGAGAGATCTAGCCACTCCTGTGTGAGGGAATTTTCATTGTATGATAGATAAAACTCCATCCATGTACATCATCACTCTTTTAGAACTTAATGCAATGGCCTACACCATCTTGATACTAAGGCCCAAAGATGTAGTCCCTCCTGGATGAACTCCATTATCAATCTCTTATGTTGCTAATGATTTTTATGTTCCTCTTCTTTACAACATGCAAATATGTTCATTAATGTTTTGATGCAATTCTAACACATCATCCAAAGTAAAAGGTATTGGTTTAAGGGGTAGCAAAATTTACCCAGATCACACACTCATTTTTACTTATCATCGAGATTAAACATGTGAGGAATGCCTTCTCGGAGTGTAACTACTGATAATTCTATCTTTAAAAACTCTGCAAATATGTATTTTATGGTAGTCTGTCAGTTCTTGTTCAGTACCAGTCACTTTTTGAAACTTTTCAGGAGCCTCTCCTCCACCCCGATTTACTACTTTTTCAGCTAGAGTATCTACTTCTACTGGTAAGAGCATGAATTCCATGCCCGAGGTACCTTTGAAAACAGACTAAAACATGATATCTGGAAACTTAGGTAATCCTCAAGCAACCTCAACCAGTTATTATCTGCTTGGGGGAAAACCACCTTATCCTCCACTTGCAAGAACACCTTTTGTTCGGTCATATCCTATGGCTAGAGGATAACCTTCAACTAGAAATTATGCAAACTATAGTCAGATACCTCATATCGGTCTAGGTCAACTCATTGTATCTCAACCCTTAGTTGGTGCTCCTTACCCAGGGATGAATACTATTTGGAACCCTATGTTTGTTCAACATCTTATGAAAGTTGCTCCAAAAGTTTTAGTTTATCAAATTCTTCAACATACTATACAATCTATTCCACATATACCTATTCAAATTATTCCCATACAAGTCCAAGAACCTATCCAAGGGATTCCACAAACACCTATTCAACATCATGTCCAAGAGAGTCCACAAACACCTGTTCAACAACAAATTCAACAACTTGTTTAGAGTAGTCCAAAAAATCCTATCCATTCTACTGTCCAAACGTATATTCAACAACCAGTTCCAAGTTCAGCTCAAACCCCCATCCCAGGAGTATCACAAACGACTATTCCAGTTACCCATCAAATATCGGTGCAGCAACCTACATAGGCTATCCATCGGGAATTTTATTATTAAATTGGTCCTACTTTATAGTCTACAATGAAAATTACTATTAGCAAGCAAAATTTTAGGGTCTAATATTTGCAGGTGGGCTAATTTTCTATACTTTTTCCAAAAAACAATTCGCCAATTTCCATTTTTTCTAAAAATAATCCGCCCAAGTTTTATACTATGAAATTATTTTACCTTAAAAATCACCAAGATCTTATATAGACTAATATAATAGAATCATAAATTTAGATATTTTTACAAAAATATCATCAAACATTTTAAATTTTTTCTATTAGAGATTACTAATATTTTCCAAGGTTTCTAAATTTTCAAATAGATATCCATCCTTAAAATTTCCTTGGCTATTAGAAAACCTAGTATAGGGACGATGCAAACACCATATCAAGGTCAAGCTATTCAAGGCTAGCCTTTTGAGAGTCAATTATTTCAAGGCCAACCTTTACAAAGCCAGCCTTTACAAGGTCAATTTTTCCAAGGTCGACCTTTTGAAAGTCAATTTGTTCAAGGTCAACCTTTACAAAGTCAACCTTCATAGGGGAAATATTACTTGGGTCAAATGGGTCAAATTTCACCTTTTCAGAGTCAACCATACCCTAGTCATACTTATAAAATTCCATTTCATCCGCAACTTAGTATGCCTCACCTTGGTTACCCTGGAGGAATGCAAATCCCAACCGTACAAGCTATTCTAGGATATCCTGGGTATCCTCCTCTAGGTATTGGACTTAACCCTCAGGGTTATCAATATTTGCAAATTTAGATTTGTTGTATTTGTCTTAGCTAATGAATGATTCCATCTATTATTATCTGTTTTGGTCGGTAATTCTTAATAAGTTTCCCAGTGACATTCCAAAGTTTGAAGGAAAATTAGGAGAGGACCCAACAAACCATGTTATCACATATCATATTTGGTGTGTGTCGAATTCATTGATTGACGATTCCATTAGATTACGCCTTTTCCATCAAAATTTAATCAGTTCAACAACAAAAGGGAATATCGAGTTACCATGAGCCTCTTTCCATAAATTCAACTCTTTAACAACAACATGTTTGACACACTTTAAGATGCCAATTCGATACGATACTAGTATTGAACGTTTGAATTATTTGAAATAGTCACCATCTACCCACATTTCTGATCACACTACAAGAAAAAAGGACATTGGTGAGGGTCATGCTTGTGACAGACCTTTAAGTTCTGTCACCAATGTCACATATGGTGATGGTCGTTAAAAAAGTGTCGCTATAAGTGTATATAGTGATCGTCCTTTAAGGTCCATCACCAAAGCCATTTTCAATGAAATTTTTGGTGAGGGTCGTTAAAGGCCCATCACTAATTCTGTCTTTAGTGACACTTCTAGTGACAAAATTTTAATGACCCTCAACAATGCTATTTTTGTTACTTTTGGTGATGGTGAAAAAATGTTCGTCACCATTGATCATTCCAATGTGTTTTTGATGATGTTATGTTCTTGTTAATATATTTTTTTTGTCAAAAGATAATGATTTAATACCATTATTGTGGAGTATTTTTTACAATATGTCAAAGGCTAGTGGTTATATTAAATCATTTTTTTAAGAAGTAATTAGTGTGTATCATTTCCCTCAAATAACGACTAATCGTGTGAATAGAGTTTTCCTATGAGTCAACACATGATTCATATATATTAAGTTTATTATCTAGAAAATTCCCTTTAGATAAAGTCCCACTAGTGTGTGTAGGAAATATATTATTTAATACATAATCATGCTCTATCAATTCTATTAATGAGAAAGACCTAACACTCCTCAACAATACGAGCACACCTTAAATTAATGCTTTGGCACACACTAACATCTTTTAGAACCTTGCATGTCTTGGAAAATCTTTGTACCTATAACATATTGACATTACACTAATGCCCAAGCACATGGTGGCATGTGCTAGCACAACATAGAACTCTCCTAGCATGTGTTGGCATGCATGTAATCCCTAGCATGCCCTGGAACACCTTGGTTGAATTCATTGACATACATTAGCACTTGGCACACACTGCCACTTGGCATTTATTGGGACCTATTATTAGTACGATTAGCATGCCCCTTTTGAAAAAGATAAAGTCCTGACTTACTAACCCTCTTATTGTTTCTTCTTTTTGTTTCCTTGAAACTTCTTGAAACATATTGACATACCCTGGCACCCAGCACATCCTTAGCACATGTCATGTATTGGCACTATTTGGCACATATAATTAACACACCCTGGAACTCCCAAGCACACTTTGAGACTTCTTTACATATCTTGATATTCCCTAGCATGCCTTACCAATCCTTATCATAACTTTTCAATCCCTCCTTGGCATGAAAACTAGCACTCATTAACACTAGTCCCTAGCACATGTACCTCGTATTCACTGACTTCCATGAATTTTGACCTAGTGCTCCTTTAATTTTTTGTACTAGTACTCCTTAACACTCCTCAACATGCATTAGCACTCTCTAGAACACCTTGTCACTCTTCAACATGCCCTTCCACTTCGTAGCATGCATAACACTCTGTGACACATATTGGCACTTGGCACGTGTTGGCACTTGGAAAGTCTTAGCATGTATGGAATACGTTGACATGCCTTGGTATAATTTGGCATGGTTTAATATTAAATTTATTTCAGATCAACTGTTGGAAAGTAGATGAAAAGCAACAAAGGAAGACTTGGCACTTATAATGCACTAAGACTTTTCACTTGGAACCTATTAGTGCCTAGTGTTGGTGTGCCTAGCATGCCCCTCTTGGAAAAGGTAAATTGATAACTTATTAACCCTCTTATGTGTTCATTTCCTTGTAGTTTAACTTGTTTCTCCCTTTTGTTGCCTTGAATGTCACACACCCTTGCACATCTTGGCATGTCTTATCACTTGGCACATCTTAGCATGTTTGACATGCCTTCGTACTATCTGATACATCTTAGGATTCCCTAGCACACCTTAGCACTCATGTCCTCACAGCTAGCCTTTACATTTTTTCACACTTGGGAACCTAATCAATTCCTTAGCTACTACAGTTCATGTGACAATATTGGCTTGCTTTAATCGTAACAACTTGACCAATTGCACCAACTACAAGTAGATTGTGCCTTGTACACCTAAGAATTGCCTATAACTCATATTATGCCACTCATGTCCAAGCTCAACTTGTCCCACTTGACTAGTTACCAAGACAAGGATCACATGATATAGCCATGGCCATAAAACAACTAAGCAACATAGATTACATAGGAGATATTTCACATCTATGTTCAGCTGGTATAAATAGTAGAACATTAACAGAGAGTTTGCAAGAACCACAAGATGCAGAAGTCACATAAGATATAAGCTGACACATGTCGAGTGCCCCAAAAATTATACACAAAAATGTACAATATGCAATTATCTAGAATAGTTTAAAGCATGAGCATGTATCCAAAGTGTGCCACATCTTGTATAAAAAAAAGCTAAAGGAAAAACAATGTTGTGTCTAGCGCAAAGTGATCTCCCTTTGTCTAAAACTACTATGTCGAGCCCCGTATAACAGCAGTAGGCTCGCCTCCTATAAATCCTATTCTAATATTCTCCTAACACACTTCATCCTTAGAACACTTGAATTTGCTCACATTCCCTGTCACACACTCTTATTCATTCCTTTCCATGCATTTTGACCTAGTTATCCCTTGATATGCCAGTTGTGCAAGAGAAAAAATACCTCTGGATGGACTATCTTGTTCTTTTTAAAGCACTTCCAAACATGTGAGGCAAGCTTTATTTGAGGCAGGTTCCCCGAGGAATGGTAAAAAATCCCCATAATTCGGTGCACTAAAGGCTCGGGGGCCACCCCTTCCAACGGTAACTTCTACTTTTTACCAATAGGTATTGCTCCAACGACTAATTTTCGTATCCCTGGTGGTCTTGACCTACCTGTTATGCTAGGGTCACCCATCTGTGGTAGTCGCATGTCCTCCCCCAACACAGTCTCTTCCCTAGGCAACTCACTGCCCATGACCACGAGGACCTTAACGTCTGTGCCACTGAAACTTTAAGGTGGGTTGTTGTCGGAGTATATCGTCTAACCTGCAGCTATTTTGTCGCTGTAGAGATGGCCCAATGCATGAGATATCTACCTGCTGAGTATACGACTACTCTAGGTAGTCGGTGATTTGTTTAGGGATTAACCTGACCCGTTCCTGGGGTAGGGTCACAATAGTTGATTAAGCCTAGCTCCGTCTAGGTCCTTACCCTTGAGACATCATAGCGGAAGTCTTTCGTGATGCGAAGACAACGTAGCGTGGAGATATTACGTAACCGGTTCTACCAAAACTCTATCTCCTCATTGGGATTAGAAAAACCCTTAGTATCCCCCTCGCCGCAGAGTAATTCACTCTCGTGTGGGCTGTCCGCATCTTGCACAGTCAACTTATAGATATAATCCCCATGGTCCTCCTTGGGTAGTGGTTCCGTATATCATCTTTCTCTTGCAGGGTCTAATGGCACAACTACCCTTGTGCCATTATTTTCGAACACCATGTTTTGTTTCTTTAAATTAATGATACCACCCATGTCGATGGTGGCATATTTGAAGAGCCCTAGATGAGGGTAGTGTTGTGGGCACTATATTGGTAAAAAAATTTTATTGTGGTTGGGGGAATTAATGGCAATCCAACTACAATTGGAGGGTTGTTAGGTGACTGTCAAAGAAGAGCTCTAAGTCATGTACTTGTGAAGGAAAACAACACTGGTATAAGGGTATGTGTATTGGGCCTAAGGACGTGTAGAATTTTAAGGACTAAAGTAGCAGTCAAGTGGGCTAGCCAACTAGCCCTAGTTCACTATATTGTAGGGTATTGCATCATTGTGAAGAAGGGAAACCTCCATATCCATAGACTTGTCATCTTGGAGAAACAATATGAAAAAAGTGGGCAGACCAAAGAGTTGTTCACAAAAAAGTTGTGAACAACTAATCAAAAACTTTAAGTGTTTTAGACCTTAAGGGAAAAAAGAGGTACTTAGAGGGAAAAGTTTTTTTAGCCGAGTTCAGTAACATAAAAGAGTTTAGTTCATTGATAGAGGCAGATTGAGGAGTTGCATAATGGGAGGAAAGAGGATTTGCCAGATGTGTTCAAGACATGTGGATTGAAAGGGCTATGTGTGTCCACAATAAAAAATTGGGTCAAGTGTTGTCTTGTTCAAGGTATATTGGTTGTCAAAGGACTAACACCAAACCCTAGTTGTATTCCTTGTATCAGTGTGATTGTAAAGGGCCATCATCCCTGGTACGAGAGCTCTAGCCTATTCTATTACAGTTTGTAATTTAACGAAGAAAGGTTTGAAAAAGTCAATGGATAGAGATCTGAAGTAGCCTATAAATAGTTAGTCAATGGACTGTTAATGGATGATTTGTGACCCTAGTTCAGTCATCTACAAATTTTTAGAAGGATGATAAGATGAGTAGTTCAAATTTGTTCATAGATTGGACAACAAAAAATTGGTACACAAGAATAGTGATTTTGAGAGGACTCAAATCACTATTAGGTGGCATATTTGAAGAGCCCTAGATGAGGGTAGTGTTATGGGCACTAGATGAGTAAAAAAAATTACTGTGGTTGGGAAAATTGATGGAAATCCAAGTACAATTGGAGGGTTGTTAGGTGACAATCAAAGAAGAGCTCTAAGTCATGTACCTGTGAAAGGAAACAACACTGGTAGAAGGGTAGGTGTATTGGGCCTAAGGACGTGCAGAATTTGAAGGACTAAAGTAGTAGTCAAGTGGGCTAGCCAACTAGTCCTAGTTCACTATATTGTAGAGTATTGCGTCATTGAGAAGAAGTGAAACCTCCATATCCCTAGACTTGTCATCTTGGAGCAACAATATGACAAAAGTGGGTAGACCAAAGAGTTTTTCACAACAGAGTAGTGAACAACTAATTGAAAACTTTAAGTGTTGTAGACCTTAAGGGAAAATAGAGGTACTTAGAGGGAAATTTTTTTTTATCCGAGTTTAGTAACATAAAGGAGTTTAGTTCATTAATAGAGGCAGATTGAGGAGTTGAATAATGGGAGGAAAGAGGATTTTCCAGATGTGTTCAAGACATGTGGATTGAAAGGGCTATGTGTGTCCACAATAAAAAAATAGGCCAAGTGTTGTCTTGTTCAAGGTATATTGGTTGTGAAAGGACTAACACCAAGCCCTAGTTGTATTCCTTGTATTAGTGTGATTGTAAAGGGCCATCATCCCTGGTACGAGAGCTCTAGCCTATTATATTACAATTTGTAATTTAGCGAAGAAAGGTTTGAAAAAGTTAAAAATTTTCATGTGCACTAATTAATTCCCTGATGTGTGTAGATTTCATTGTGAAAAATTGATGTGCTGTGGCACTTGAGTGTGTTTGCATCACATTTTCATTTTCACGTGCACTAATTGATTTCTTGATGTGTTGTGGCACTTGAGTGTGTTTTCATCAAAGATTCTAAGACCAAACCCAAATTCTCATGTATCATGGAAATTAAACATATGCGTTGTTCACCTAAGAACTACATGTAACTCATATTAGACAATCCCACTTAACAAGTTACCAAGACATACAACTGTGGTTGTAAAATAAATAAGAAACATAGTTTACATCTTCACATGCCATAAAAACTGACATGTCTTAAATACCCTGGATTTATGTGCATGTGTTAGCATCCCCTACATTCTCTAGTATGCCTTGTCACTCCCCCATTGCCACGCCTAACACTCGCTGACACCCACAACACACCCTCTTATTCATTCATTTCCATTATTTTTGACTCGACAATTTATGTTTGATGGGGTTCATGTCTAGAAAGAGTTCCTTTAAGAGAATAAAAGAATGATCTCACCATTACTGACATACGTAATTAAGAGATTCTACTTGAATGACATTAGGAAACTACACAATATATTTTAAGAATGACATTTTTAAGGTTTTTTGTTATGGTGTGAGAATGGTAAGAATTGAGTGGTCAATAAGGTGTGTGAATGCTTAGAATACCTTCTCACTCCCTCCTTGGCATGACAACTATCACTCATTGCCACTCCCTGACACACCCTCATATTCATTCACTTCCATGTATTTTTACCTAGTGCTCCCTTGTGTTGTCCTAGTACTCCTTAACACTCCTCAAAATGCATTGGCAATCTCTACTTAGCACTTTTCGACATACCCTGACACTTCATAACATGCATAACACTCCCTGACACACTTTAGCACTTGGCACATGTTAGCACTTGGAAAGTCTTAGCATGTTTGACATGCATTCATGAGATGAATTGGTATGCTTTGGCATGGTTTAATATTAAAGCTATTTGAGATCAATTATTGGAAAGTAGATGACAAGAAATAGATGAATATTTGGCATGTAGAATGCACTAACACTTAGGCACTTGGCACCTATTCACACCTAGTGTTGGTGTGCCTAGAATTCCCCCACGAAAAAGGTAAATTGACGACTTATTAACCCTCTTATGTGTTCATCTCTTTGTAGTTCAACTTGTTTCTCTGTTTGTTTCCTTGATTGCCCCTGACACACATTGTCACACCGTTGCACATATTGGCATGCCTTAACACATGGAAACACCATGGTGTAATGCAATGTCATGCAATGTCGATGAGACTATCCTCTTAGAGGCATAGGTTAAAGAGAAAAAGGGGGTCACTTTCTTGCCAAATTAGATAAGTTTTGAAGTCATGGGAGTCTCTTGGCACATCACCAAAGCAACACCTTCAAAACCCTAATGTAGTCTTAAGGTCAACATATGAGGCAACACATGATGTGTGGGGGAAACATGTAAAGTGCGAATGGGGACAACATTAGAGTTCAACAAAAAGGGGGAAAGGAGAGTAATCAGTTAAGAGTCTCATCAAAACCCTAATGGGTTGAGCGAGAAAAGTACCATAATGCTAAATCTAGGCAATTAGCCTCATTATGATAGGTGTAAGCTTAGACCAAAAAAAGATAATAACTATCAAACCTTAAGAGAGGGCATTTTATCATACCTTTTTATGTTTATATTAAAACAAGAAAAACCACATAAATTTATTTTTGAGTCTTTTAATTTAAGTATTAGGGGTTTCCACAATGCATTATATTAGAAATTATAATGGGAAATCATGAGAAATTAGTAAGTTAAGAATACCTCTAATAGAAATGGTCATAGATAAATGACTTACTTAACCTACTTTAATTCCAAAAATAATTTCTAATACTATTTAATTATGTTTTTAAAATTTACCTATTAAATAATTTATATGCATCTTACTATCTTATTTATTTATATTGAATTTTTAATTTAATACTATATATAATTTTAAAAAAAAATTATTATTGACATTTAATTTTAATTTTAATTTTTAATTTTTAATTAATTTGGATTCCCGCCTCCAAAAAAATTCTGCCCTTCACCCTCGCTCTGGCATTAGTTGAAGATTCAATTTGAATACTTCTGAGGTAGTCTACAAATATTTGTTACAGGAGTCGAAAATTTATGTTCTCGTTACATTTTGATGGATCTTGTGTATGTATGGCATGCCGAAGGTTTAAATAAAACAACAATTGCATGAAGAGGCAAAAATAGCGGACAGAGAAGGTTAAACTGTAGTTGAAGCAAACGATTCTATTTTTAATTTTTTGATCATGTTTTATTTCTGCCTGCAAAAGAATTCACCGTTCAGGAGCACGAGCAAGGGGAAAGAAGAGAGTTGCAGAGCAAGAGAAGAAGGGAAAATGGCCCGAACAAAGCAGACTACCTGTAAATCCACCGGCTGGAAAGTGCGAGGAAGCAGCTCGCAACAAAGGCTTCCCGAAAATCTGCACCGGTGACGGGTGGAGTGAAAAAGCCTCATAGATTCAGGTCGAGCACTGTTGCCTTACGTGAGATCCAAAAGTATCAAAAGAGCATGGAACTTCTTATAAGGAAGCTGCCCTTTCAGTGTCTCATCAGGAAAATTTCCCAAGAGGAATTCAAGACGGATCTAAGGTTCCAGTCCGCTAACTTCATTAACTCAGGTCACGCTAACCTCAACCACAGTTTGCAGATTTGGTATAGCTCTTTAACCACGGTGAAGTGAATGATAGCGTTTAAACAGAATAGTAGATAGAACAGTTCAAATCCCAAGTGATCTTATTTCGGATGGATTTGCAGTAGAACGGACCCGAAATGGTCAATCTATTACTCTCTAGAAGAAAAATGCTAGTCCTTGGCTATAAAATGGAGCCAAAATTGCCGGCTTATTTATGGAAAACATTGGCTTCTTAATGTTAAAAAAGGGGAAAAGGAGCTGTGAAAATCGTCCATGAGTGGAGAGTGGTAGGAAAAGAGCGCGAAAACTTTTGGGGAAAGGGTGGTTGATTTTAGTGACTTTTGATGTAAGCTTTGCCAATCTTTGCGTTCCTCAGAGAATTTCGAGAAAATGAACTAAATCTGAGTTTAAATGTACTGAAATGAATGGATAAGTGTAAAGTACAGTAAATTTTTATACGAAATTTGTACATGAAGACTTATGATCCCGGCAGTGCAGAAGAGAAATTGATTCGTGTCTTTTTCAAGTAAGTTAGCAGAATCCGATAGTAATCGATTGAATGCTGGTTTGTTTGGCATTTTTGGAAGAGGCTTAGCGGGATCTAGTGTTCCTTTTCGTAGATTGAAAAGAATGAGCTAGATAGTCGAGTAAATGATCAGATTAAGCGGTTAGCTGGGATTAATCAAGGTGATTTTTAGCAGTCTGGGCTTATAAAAAGGTGCATTTAGGTGTCTGTGCCATGAAAAGATCCAATCTAGGTGAAAAATCGAGTCAAATAAACAAGATACAACAAAGAGAAACAATTAGTTTCGTGCCTCATCAGGCTTGAAGAATTTTTATTTTCTGTTAGTTCTGTGTCTTTTTTTCTAGATTAGTCGATTTCTTTAAGATAATAAATTAAACTGATTTCATTTGCTAGATTTTGCGGCGCTGAATGG
This sequence comes from Pinus albicaulis, assembly GCA_034641835.2. Classification (NCBI taxonomy): domain Eukaryota; kingdom Viridiplantae; phylum Streptophyta; class Pinopsida; order Pinales; family Pinaceae; genus Pinus; species Pinus albicaulis. The sequence goes on from CM076581.1 coordinate 1,416,083,473, forward strand.
CTAGATCCTTCATTTGGCGCCAAAGTCGGCTAAGATTTTTTAAAGAAATGTTCTTATTTTTCCTTTCTTCTCATGCAAATACTTGTCCAAATATTCAAGCTATGCACAAACATAAAAACCTCTTCTGCAGTTAAGGAAACTATTATAAGATGTCCTTCAATGGCAGGGGGATGAATTTTAGCTTGATGTCAATTCGCCTCTTGGTAGGTTTTCAGGGAAAACCTCTGCTTTGTGGATTGGTATGTTGATTTGACTTCAAAAATGGCAATCAACATTATTGATTTTGTATTCTTGAGAATCTGCATTCAGCTTTTGGTAGGTTTGTAGCAAAATCCAAGCCACGCTCAGTGTTGGTGTGAAGTTTGATTCTCATACCTATTTTGCCTCTGCCAACTTGATTTGAACTTCAAGTAGGGGCAACTTTACCCATTTCCCATCCTCTTCGTACGTTTGTAGGCAAATCTCTGCTTATGCTTGTTCATGTTGTAAAACCAAAAATCTGGGCATTTTTTCCAATGCAATGTTCATCTGAGTTTCATTACTGACTGTACCATCTAAACATATCTACCATCGTGATTGTCAATGTGATGTCCAAAATTTCAAAGAGTTTCACCTCTGTTATGACCTCTCTTATGATATAAGATTCCACCCAACGACACCAACATTACCTATTTTAGAGCCTATCAAAAATATTTGTCTCCCAAAACAATACACCTTCTTTTTTACACCTTCTTTTTCCTCTTGAAAAGTTAGCGGAAAATATCTATTGTTTCAAAACCTGATCAATTTTGTAAATATCAGAACATTTTTGTGATGATATGAATTCCAATGAGGAAGCCATCACTATTGAACTTAAGCACCTGCAATATGCTATCAACCCAAAAGACCATTGTATTTCGGACTTTTGGTAGGTTTTCAGAAAGTTTGATATGCTTACTATAATATCAACTATAAAGATATTAGTTTTTTTTCTCCAAATTCTCAAACAGTTTCACCGCTGTTATGTTATAAGATTCCACCCACTAACACCAACATTACCTGTTTTAGATCCTATCGAAATTATTTGTCGCCCAAAACACTACACCTTCTTTTTCCTCTTCGAAAGTTAGCAGAAAATCTCTATTGTGCCAAAAGCTGATCGAATTCTTTAATCTTAAAACATTTTTGCGATGATATGAATTCCAATCGGGAAGTCCTCATCACTGAAATTAAGCACCTGTAATATGCTATTAACCAAAAAGACTTCATTGCATTTTCGGACTTTTGGTAAGTTTATGATGTCAACTCTAAAGATATTAGACTTTTTTCTTCTCTGTTATGTTGATGTGGATTTTAACCAGGGAAAAAAACATGACTAACTCTATATTTTGACCACAAGAGGTACATGGACAATAAAGCATTGAACCAATCTTAATCTCTTGGCATGTTCATAAACAACCTCTACAGTGCTTGATCATTGATGTCAGTTTGAAAATTTCTGAGATTCTATGGCTCTAATGTCATTGCTGTAAGGTATTAACCAAATATATTTCACAACTCTAAAGATATTAGACCATTTTCTCCTTTGTTATGTTGATGTGGATTTTAACCAGGGAAATCAACAATACTAACTCTATATTTTGACCGCAAGAAGTATGTGGACAATAAAACATTGAACCAATCTTAATCTCTTTGCATATTCATAAAAAGACAGTTTGAAAATGTGTGACATTTTTTGGTTCTAATGTCATTGCTATAAGGTATTATTAACCAAATATATTTAGCAACCTTTTTGGGGCTTTGTGCATTGTACATCTGTGGAAATTTCTATGCTTTTGTTGTTTGTTGGAGTGTCTTTAAGATCTTCATCGCTTTCCATCACTCACGTCATCAATTCTGACTAGCAAAGCTTGTGCTACTAAACCATGTGTAATATATAACTAATCCAAACTTTTCTTTTTACTTATTCGGTTCTCTAGGAAAGATTGTGGAGAAATCCTTTCTCTATTGATTGTTGATATAAATTCGTTTTCACCTTTGCTATATTGATGTGAATAGGGAGTTTGAGACTACTACAGCACTTCTTTTTTCTATTTCTTGAGCACCTAAAATACATTAGGGAGATAAAAAGCAAGAGCTCAGTTAACTAGCAATTTCTTTAGCATAAGAGTGTATAAAAGGCTTCCTTAATATTAAGATTTTGAGGATAAATATGCAATATCAAATATCTATCAGCAACTCATCATTTTTGTAGATCGAAATGTTCTATTTGTTGCTTCTTATTTAGCAATTTCACATATCTTATGGGATGATTTGACTGGAAGTAAAGAAGAGTCATGGAATTTGTTTGAATCAACTCCTGCAAAAGACTGTATGGAGTCTGAACTTGTTCCGACTTCCATAGAAAAAAAAGGTGTTGTTGATTGAAGTTCAGTAGTACCTCGAATTTGTCATCTCGTGATATTTAAATATTGGACCATTGCTAAGCTAAGGTTTTGGGCCTTACTTATAGCAACTTATTGCTTTTTAGGGTATCAAGAACTAACCTCTTCGCCCCCTACAGTGCAGAGAGATGCAGATAGTCCCCATTCAAAAAGACACAGAATGCTGCATTTTCCTGATCCTACCATATGAAATGAATGTACTGAGCCTAGATTTGCAACAGTTGAGGTGGATTTATATGATGTTTTAATATTTTTATGCACATGCAAATTTGAAGGAAAAAAACAGGCCTGACAGAAAATATATATTCCTGTTACATAACTAGATAATATTGTTAATGCATATGGCATGGATTTGCAATGCTAACAGAAACACAGGCCAATGATGTGTAAACCATTTTTTTTTAAATTTCATTACAGTAAAAAAAAGAAATTACTTTTTGTACATGGCTATTGGCACTTGATGATTTCTTCCCACTACTACTTTGTCAAAAGAGTCCTTAAACTGTTCTGCATATCTGTTTACATGACCCTGTTGTAACCGGCATTCAATTTCTTCAATAGAAGGTTCATATGTTCTGAATCTGTTCAAAAGGTGAAACAAAAAAAATACCTTGACATAGAACTACAAATTTTCCAAAAGGAGTCCAAAATTACAACATTAATTCTACCCAGCCAATTTGTTGTTATAGAAATTTACATCGAAGGAAAAAAATATGTAATCACATCTGTATTCTATAGTAAGCTATAACTCTGCGGTATATCAGAGAAAAGTGAAATGAAAGGTCCTGGATAATATTTGCTCAGTAGTCCATGATGTGCCCAGATATGCCTTGTATCGGGAGCCATATGCACACCCAATTTTGGTGAGGCATTAGTAGTGCAAGTCCTCTCTTTGAATACATGAAAGAAAGAAACTTCATCTATTGAGTATTTTAAATTGTTGATTTCATCAACTATGACCCTCAATGAAAGTTCCTCATAGAAGAAAGACTTGTTATTCGATTAATTAGAACTTTAATTGCAATTTTTGAGTTCTTTTATCTTTTTTCCACAGCTAATATCAGACTAGTTTCAAAGCAATTAGTTCTTCCCTATTGTTTGTACTTTTGTCTGGCCGTGCTTTAAACTCCATTATCTAGACTCAGAGCTTGTTGCAGTATCCATCCTCCCTTGGATCAGGAGGTGGATTCATGTCTCGGATGGATCTACCACTGATCCTCAAGCAGAACTACAGTTCCGGAAATCGGAACTTTGGTTCTGCCAAATTTTATGGTTCTTAGGAAAATGGGACCGTGATGGTTCCGTGCATGGTTCCATTGCTCCAATTTGCGGTTTTGCCACGTATCCCACGCGATTACACCACATATCATGACTGCAACCGAGAGAGATATGGATGCTTCTGCGGACTTGGTTTTTTTATTTTTTTTGGTGGACTTGACTTGGGTTTTCTAACTATTATGTGAGGAATTATGCTTCCCAAACACTCCCAAGGTGCTTCCTTGATGCTCCCTATACGCTTCGTATATGCTCCCTAATGGTAATGTTAAATTCATTTTCATCTTTTTACTTAAATTTTTAACATTATCATGAAATGGCTTAGAATATTTGAGAGTGGTTCCAACCTCATCATATTTCATGTGGAGAAAATAGAATTTTATATCTCATTCAAAATTCAGAAGAATTAACAGTTTTCAGGATTTTAGGATAAATGGGATTGTGACATTTCATTAGATTATATCATGTATGAGGGTATGTGATTGGCATTTAATTAAGAGCACCAAGCCCTATATGTACCCCAGTGTTGGTGGCGTTGATTGTTGAACTCCTTTGTCACGGAGTTAGCAAAAATGTACCCTTCACTGAAGTCAAAATCATTGATCATGCATGCTAAGCTTTCTCTACCATATTATGAGGCTTGGATTAGGCCATTTGATCAAAATTGGGCAATGTTGACTAATATCCCTAGAGATCAAATTAGAGGCAAAGGCTAGACAAGAGGAGAGAAATCTAGATTCTAGGTGTTTGATGCTCGAATAATTAATCTTTGATGTACAATGGATGCCATATCTATCTTCATTTCTATACAAACACACATGTTTTCATATCTTCTACAACCAATTTGGCATTTTGGATTTTTTTTAAAATATAAATTCATATATATATATATATATATATATATATGAATTCATATATATATATAGATATATATATATAAACACTTTCAAGACGCTGCGCTTCCTAGATTTTTGGAAAATGAGGATTTCGATGCTTCGCTTCCAAAAACATCCCTGCTTCGTGAAACATCGCTCGGAGCTATATAAAATTTCTCCAGCTCCCCCCATGGAAGAAAAACCTTGAGAAACACCATCAAAGTATGCCCTCCTCCTGTTCAATCAATGAATTCTTCTTTTAGAACTCTGGAAGGGTTTGTATCCTGCAACTGTTTGAAGCTCTTGAGGATAGATCACATGTAAAATTATGGGTCAAAAAACAATATTGGTCATATTTGTAAGTACAACACTGACAGTTAAAAATGCCATTCAACTGATTTCTATGTCTATCATATATGTGGTGAAATTCAAGAAGATAAACCATACATTGTTTCATGAATTGCTTTTAAAAATCACTTATTAGTCATTTGTGGTTTTCAATATTAGGATGGTGGGAATTCATTTATTTCCAGATATGGAGACATACAGATTTCTAATAACACTTCACCACTGTTGGCAACCAATGGTATGAGACTCGAGCACTTTTTGTTATGTTTCTGAGTCTTTTGTCTTTACCTAAGGAATAACATTGTTTTGGTTTATAGAAGGTGCATATAGTTCTCCAAGTGAAAACATATGACAAGTATCAGAAAGCTGGATGGAAAACTGTTTTAATGAAGGGGAATTACAATGTATGTCAGAAGAAATGTAAGTTTGAAAGTACCAAGATATTTTATTTTTTGGTAGGTAGGAAACAACATTTATACAATTCTTATGATTGTTTTTTTTTTCTTTAAATATTTTTGGGAAAATAATGAATTTGAATTTAAATCTTAGCATTATATCTGCAGGAACAGAGAAGTGCCCTTCGATGATCAGATTGACATATCAGGTAAGATATGACATATTCCCAACTAATGAGAGTTTCCCATAAAAATGGGTTGTTTGGTGATTAGTTTAGTAAGTAGTTCAGAGGCTTTTACAAAAGTTCGGATCAATATAGTGTAAGGTTTGGTCTCGAAAAGTTCTCTTAAGGTGGTTTAAACTATAACTACCTATTTTAATTTTCAACCCTTCTTGTCTTTCTCAGAAGAAAATTATAGTTTTATTATACATAACAAAATTACATTCAATAGATGCAAAACCGTTTTCCAAAAAGTCACCTTACAGGGTGAGTAGATAACAATGGGCCATATAAGTATCCTGCTCCAACAACTACATCGAAGGAGGTCCCATATAAGGATTATATATTGAAAAGAAATCAAAAACATATCAGAAGTCATTTAACAAGTATCCAGGTAGTCTAAATACTATTTCAGCACTTAACACATTCTTTTAGATATTTCAAGCATATTTGGTAACTGTTGAAAAATTCCAAAGATTATATGAAAGGATTATGAAAATATTCAGTGGATTGGCCCTCCATCTTCATCTGAATGGTCCAAACTCCTACATCCAAAATTATTCCGAATGCAAACCAGCTTTTCTGTTTCACCTGAATGGTCACCTGCATCCGAATGCAAACCAGCTTTTCTGTTTCACTTGAATGGTCACCTTCATCCAAATACAAACCAGCTTTCACCTGAATTTTCCAAACACCTGCATCCGAATGCAAACAAGATTTTTTGTTTCACATGAATGGTCAGCTGCATCCAAATGCAAACCAACTTTCACCTGAATGGTCCAAACACCTGCATCGAAATGCAAACCAGCTTTTGAAAACCCATCGACATCAACGTTCCTCTTTCCGTACACATGACGATAAGAAATTGAACTAAAATTTGTCCAAGAAAGTTGTAAATTTTGACTTTCATTTTAATGAGTAGGCTGTGTAAATTCCTCCCACTTTGCATTGCTCTCTTCTGGCTGATCATTCACAATTCCTGAACTTAAAGTGTTTTTACTGTAAAATTTAAAAATGTGGTTGCAAATTGCTTTTTGCTTTGTTCCCATATTTTTCTTAAGCCACATGTTACATATTAGAAGTGCTCCCTAAATGGTTACCCTTCCTAGCATTACTCTGGGATGATTGTGCTGAATTATAAAATTTTATCTTGAAGTATTTCCACTCCCCAGGACAACTATAAGTGTTATATTTGGTAGATCAGTGTTTCTTATAACAGGTACAATGAAGTATATTGCGTCAGATTTCTTTACTAAATACTTGATTCTGATATTATGTAGAGTTTTTCTCATTGCAACCTTCAGAATCAGATCTTGAGATCCAACATGAACCTATACCAAAAACTGTCTCAACAGGTATTCTTTAATGTTTAATCTTTTTGAGTTAAAGCTACTGTAATGTTGCAGTAATATTTTGTTTTTCAATTTTTATCTTCTTAAGCCAAGGAAACAAGTTACCATTATGAAACCAAGCTAGTAATAAACTAAAGCCTCATAATAGGTTTCATATATATTTCATTTTTATGTCAGTTTCAGCCAAGAAAACACGTTGCCATTCTGCAACTAAGCTAGTGAATCCAGTTGCATACCCTTTCACTCTTCTTAAGCCATGTGGTGTACAAGGTGATGTGACACTGAATGACATCAATCAGTTCATTCTGATGCCACATTCGAGGCTTACAGATCGACATAATGACACTACATCGCAGTCTATATCTTCACCAGCATTCTTGGGAAAAGCTGTAGTTGCTCTTACAAAGAGTTTTTTTTTTTTTTCCATATATGTTATTTTCCGTCGGTCTTCTAACGCTTTCTATCAACTCTACAGGATGTCAGAATAGTGATGGAAAGTGACACACATCGGAAGTGCGTCGGAAAATCACATACATTGGAAGAGCGACATTATTTTTAAAACCTGATAAATGTCGAAAGACCGACAGTTATGAATCGTCGGAAGACTGACAGTTATGGATCGTTATGGAATGTCAGAAGATCGACAGTTATGGAGCGTTGGAAGACTGACGGTTTAACTGACGTTAGAATAGCAACGATTTTGATAACATCGATAGACTGACGGTTTTTCTAATGTCAGAATATCGACGCCTTTGATGATGTCGGAATAACGACTCTTTGGATAACGTTGGAAGAGCGACAAACATCTAGATAACTTCAGAATTGTGACGTAATGGCTAACCACGTTTTTACCCGCCTCAAAGTTTCGCTCTTGGGACGGCTATGTGTTGGAATAGCGATGATTTGGCCGTTGAAAATTGGGCCAAATTTGATAGTGTGTTATGTTGTGATTCAATTTTTTAGTTGTGCTTTCCAGTTATTCTGCTACGCAGTACATGCTTTGTTAGATTATATCAAAATTTATTCTTATTGTCTTTTTATGATGTATATTGAACTTATTATTTCTACCAACTTTTGATCTTCCTAGATTTTTTATTCCTTTGGTGTATCTTTGCACCTTTAGGGGCAATTACTAGTTTAAAGTATAATTCTTTAAAGGGTGCTAGCTCAATGGAAGAGCACCTGCTTTACAAGCAGGAGGTTGGTTGTTCGATTCCATCGTGCCCTGGTATTCATAGGGAATGACGACGATCAATTTTTGGTGACGAATGCTCTTTTGACCATCACCAATGAGTTTATGGTGACATTTTTCGACCCTCGCCAAAATATGAAATGGTGACGGTCAACGAATGCCACCATATATACGCATCAATAGTGACGACCATTACAGGCGCATCACCATAAATATTTTTTGTTTATATGAAATGGTGAGGGTCACTGTTTGTCATTATAGTCATTATTCGTGATGGACCTTGATGTCACTAATGATTTTATGGTGACGGTCAATGAATGTTGCCATATATATGCACCAATATTGATGGCCATGAAAGTTCCATCACAAAAAATCATTGTTCATATGAAATGGTGACGGTCATTATCCGTCATTATAATCAATATTCGTGATAGACCTTGAATATCACCACAACACATACTTTCAGCGATGCCGCCTTTGGTGACATTCAATTTTTTGGTGATGGAGGATATTGTTCGTCACCATTGCTCATATGAAATGGTGACGGTCACTATCCGTCACTATAAATCATTATTGGTCACAGACCTTGAATGTCACCACAACACATATACTTTCGGCGACGCCACCTTTGGTGACGTTCAATTTTTGGTGACGAAGGCTCTTTTGACCCTCACCAATGAGATTATGGTGACCATTTTCGCCCCTCACCAATGTCCTTTTTTCTTTTAGTGTTTTCTACAACCTGCAACAAAATCCAGCTCTAAACAGAAACTGCGTTGTAGCTGAAGTAGGTAGCTTGGCCAAAATTCCGGGGTGAGGAAATGTAGCTCAAGAACCTCTCCTTCCCTAAGGATGAGGTAGGGATTCCCGACCGGGAACACCCTTGTGCTAAATAGCACTGCAACCCTACTAAACAGCAAGAGGAAGCAAAGTCTCAATAGACCAAAGAAAATAATAATCTACGAATGAATCAAAATGGCTGCCCTCCTCTCCATATATAGCAAGTTCTCCTCTCCACCATGGGTCCCATCCATATGTGCCACCTAGCCCATGCAAGTTGTCCTCAATTAGAACTGCACAGTCCATCATGGAGATACAATGTATCTAGACAGTTCATGTGGACTTGGACAAAAGTGACTAGATCAACATGATCCGGTCCTGTTCACACCTATAGGTGCTCAATCTAGCTGCTTTGTTATTCCTCCTTTCACATGAGAAGTTTTAATCTTCCTCCTAAAGGGGTTAATGGGCCTCCCTACCCATTTATTCCACTACCAAGTGATATTGCTAACTATAATGTTCCATTTAGCTTGAGGCTAAAATTTTGGAACATTAAATTCCTCCCCTCCAAAATGTTTCTTGTCCTCAAGAAACTGTATAGGGAGAGAAAAATTCCTCCCCTTCTCCTCTTGTGGCCTCATCATCGATAGTTCCCACCATTGCTTAATATAATCTGCAACAAATCTGCTCTTCCATGTCTCCTCCGAAAGATGCATAACCAAATGGCTCTCCTCATAACAAGGTGGAAGGTATAAGTGGGAACCTTCTTGTAGTCTCATGGCCTCCTCAAGGTAGGAGTGATGACTAACATAGGGGATCTCACTCGAATGTGAGACTCCCATGCCCATGCTATCATCCAAATGAAATGAGCCATCCTCAATAGCTCATCAAAAGAATCCTCAACCCCGGTTTTATGCGATGTGTTGGGGCTGAATGGAGAGTTTATATTTTCCCATCCAATTAGTTTCTCTCTCCATTTGTCACTTTTTTCTGCCACAATGATTCTATAACATAAAAACATGATATTACAATGTGGCGCCGAAGGTGCACACCAAAATTCATGTGGCTTCCTCCACTATCCACCAATTAAATGGCCAATATCAATGCCACAAGTGGCTCTAAGTACATCATCATATAATATGAAAGAAGGGATAATACTTCTTGGTACAACATGATGCTCATAAAAAGAAAATAAGTACAAAACATAAGGTGAAATTGTACATCCTCCATCATGTACTTGAGACCTTGAGCTGAAATGGCTCAACCAAAAATTTTCCCTCACCTCCAAAGAGTAGGGAAGTGGTTGTGACCTCCTCTTTATGACCATTCGGGATATGCATCTCTCCATATGATAAAATATTTCATGCTGGATTCCCTCCCAAGTGACCTCCTTTGCCAAAGAAATATTTGCATCATAATGCATGGAAAGGAAGTCCTCATGTGCTGCAAATAGCAACCTCTCCTTGAGACTATAAGCTCTAGTCAAGAAGATTATTCCCTGTAAATAGATGACCATATCATCCACCATATACTCATCATCTCTATCCGAGTCATCAAGAATCATGCATGCACCAAGATCCTTGGAGTACTCTACTAAGAGTTGAGAACTCCAATAAGGATCAAACCTCCTAAAAGGAAGCGTTAGTGATCTAGAAAGTGAAGCTATCCTCATGTTGTTGCCTACTACTTTGACATCCCCCATGCCAAAGTCTCCTTCCAAACTCTTCACCTCTCCAAAATCCAAGAGTGGTGAACCAAAAGACAATATGTCTCTCATCAATTGTAGATCGGGTGGCCTCCCTAGTGGAATGCCTCCATGTAGTGAGACATCGAAATCTGAAGTGGACTATACATATGAGTGGACTGAGTTGGCCCTTTCTTCACTGCACAGTTCAGTCCCCTCCCTTTGTGTAGAAACCTCTTGAAAAAGATAAGGGTGAATGATCATCATCCCTTGATGTTGATCCTTCTCCTCTTCTTCCATATATGAGAATACCTCATCCTCAATGAGAGATCCTTGATCTTGGTCATCTCTTGAAGGAGGAAACTCCATGTCTTCACAAATAGAAGAGGGCTCTTCAAGGATTTGGGATCTTTCCCTTGTCAAACTATCGTGCATGTCTCTATCCCCTTTAAAATTGTGGAGTGGAGTTGGTTTAATAGGTCTCTCCAACTCATGCAAAGTGTTTGAGTTTTTGTTTTTAACAAATGATGGTTCACAATGTTCTTTATCAAATCTCCTCACCAATTATTTAGTGAGCTAAACATAATTTTTTACATTTTCATAAAAACATTAAGTAGAATATTTAAACCACCAATCATGAGCCATACCATTGAGGTGAATCGTTGCTACTCTGATTACCTTCTTCTCTGAAACTTGGTGTAGCTAAAAATAGGAATCTAGCTCTTCTACCCAAGATTTTGCTGTGCACTTTGCTGATCCATCAAAGTGAGATAGGAATATTCTACCTCTCTTGCTTATTTTGAGCTCCTTCAGTTTTCAAAGCCCCTGAAATTATAAGTGCTCTTTGAATCTCCGTGATTGAGACTCATACTCCTGAAGATAGTCACTCAAGGTCTCCTCCCTTGGTGCATCTCCTTCCTCCATCCTTATAGCAGTCAATGTGGGAAATAGACTACATTGTGGATCTGCATGTGTGGCTGAATGCTCACACCCATCATGTGTATACCTAGGGCTTGCTTCAAACCCTCTCAGAAATCTTCTACCCTCTTCTCCTTTCATCTCCTTGAGATCTTTTTTGATATCCTTCATAGCTTGGAAAAGAACCAGGGAGATCCTCTCTTCCTTCACTCCTCCAAATAATGGAGTCATGCCTTTGTGTATTCTGTAAAAATTCTCTTTTCTGTGAGAATATTCTCCTCCTAATGGCATAATGTCTTGGATGCACACGCTGAGCCAAGATTATGCTCTGATACCACTGTCATATCCCAAAATAGGGAAAATATACACTATTGAGAATATCTTAAGATATTCCAAATGTGGAGTTATAGAAATACATGAACACAATATTGTAAACACAAAAAATATGGTCATGTCGTGAGAGAGAACAATATTCAGCCATAATTATATTATGGATCAACAACAATGTACAAATTATCACGAGGGACATTCCACTCAAGTCATAAGAACAAGTCTCCAATGATCAAAGCAATAGATACATGAGATGCTGCAACTATATAAAATGCCGAAGAGCAGTGACTGCACACTATATATTAGTGTAGCTGCTGTCGCAAATGTTCATACATGAAATATGGCTAAAGGAAACAAAATAAATGCCCAATAATGAAGATATGGGCTCCAATACAAGATTTCTAGCCAACCCGGAAAGGATTGCTAGAAATACCGTAAAACATACAATGTGACAAATAACCCTGGGGTTAATGTGCCACTACAAACTGGATCTGATATAAAATGAGGCTATGAAAGATCTGAAGTACTTATTTCCTCCTCTAATGGTATTTCTAATTAGAAATCTAATCCCTCTACTCAGAAATAGACCCTCCCGATAAGCTCAATGAACACTCCCAACAATTGTGTCTGAAAATAACGCAGACCTGGACAGAAAATACACTGTGAGGGATGGAAGATGGTTGGCCCGGTGCCAAAGGTATGAAAATATGTCTGGGAGTCCTTATTTATGATCCTGAAATGGATAGACAATCCCTCCATTGAAAAACAAGCCTGGAAATGACTCAAAGAGATCCTCCTTTGTTGCACCCTGCAGCACAACCCAGCTCTAAACAGAAACTACACTGTAGCTGAAGGAGGTATCTTGGAAAAAATGCCAGAATGAGGAAATGTAGCTCAAGAACCTCTCCTTCCCTGTGGATGAGGTAGGGATTCCCAACCAGGAACACCCTTGTGCTAAACAACACTGCAACCCTACTAAACAACGAGAGGAAGCAAAGTCTCAACAGACCAAAGCAAATAATAATCTAAGCATGAATCATAATGGCTACCCTCCTCTCCATATATAGAAAGTGCTCCTCTCCACCGTGGGTCCCATCCATATGTGCCACCTAGCCCATGCAACTTGTCCTCCATTAGAACTTCGTGGTCCATCATGGAGATACAATGTATCTAGACAGTGCATGTGGACTTGGTCAAAAGTGACTAGATCAACATGATCCAATCCTCTTCACACCTATAGGTGCTCAATCGAGCTTCTTTATTCTTCCTCCTTTCACATGAGGAGTGTTATTCTTCCTCATAAAGGGGTTAATGGGCCTCCCTACCCATTTATTCCACTACCAAGTGATACTACTAATTATAATGTTCCATTTAGCTTGAGGCTAAAATTTGGGAACATTACACCACCACTTGGAGTACAGTTACAGAAAAGTGTGAGGGACATCATAACAAACCTCTTGAACCTATAAAACCTACTCAAGCATCCTCCAACACTTGTAGATCCTCTCCAAACCCTATGTATAACATTACCAACATGAGAGACCTAATTTGGGACATGTAGACATAAGCAACAAGGCTCCTTAACTCCAACTTTGTAGCAGCCGCCAATATTTGTATGCAATAACATGATAATGAGTACCATCATCATGGGAAGGCCTCCAAGATAGTGAAATACATGATCATGAAGACCATCATCATGGGAAGGCCTCCAAGATAGTGCAACACATGATCATGAAGGCCATCACCATGGGAAGGCCTCCAAGCTAGTCTAGCACGCCATCATCCAATATCTAGGCTAATGCAACATGCCATCACACCATCATCCAAATCAAAAACAAAAATCACTGCTCCATGCTAGTAGAGATTTCAAGGACCATATCCAAGCTAGTGGCCATTCCAAGGAACATCGTCAAGCTAGTCCAAGCTAGTAAACATGCCAAGGACCCGTTGAAGAGAAATTCAACACCCCCCATTTTTCAATTATTTAATTTAAATAATGGGGACCATTTCCTAAAATTTTTGGCTAAACCACCTTTTAGATTTTTATTTGGTCAAGTGTACTACAATTTTTCCATTTTTTTCATCATATTTCTATTTTGATTATTTCATTGAATTCGACTTTTAGAAAAATTTCCATCGATAGTTGTTTCGTCTCATTTGGTTACACGGTTTGCAAATGATGTTTTGCCAAAGTTTGATGATTTTATCACCTGGGTTAAAAATGTACAAAATGTATATTATTTTAATTGGTGTAAAAAAATTATTAATTGATTATAAATATTTAATTTTTATTAATTTTTTCTAAATAGTCGCAGGAAATTACCACAGCCAAATTTTAGAACGATTAAAGTCATGTGTTTTAGATCTAGGAAGTTAATATACGTTTCAATTTGTCATACTCCTGAAATACCAAAATTATTTATTCTCCAAAGTCGTTGTAATTTTCAAGGTTAAAATTTTGTATTACCAAGTGGTTATAGCTTATGGATATGACCCACTCCATGTAGGCTCCACTTCACCTTATATCCCCCACTCCAACATTCCTTGGCACACATCATAATATTGGAACCTATATATCGAAGCTTCACCTTTAAAAAATTATGATAAATATAGACCCTGATAAGTCCCTCATTCATAAAGTCAAAGATCCATCAGAAGATTTCCATTCGAACTTTATTATATCATAACTTCTCTTTTGAGAAAGTTACAATAAAAATAATCTTCGATACAACTTCATGATGACCGCTTTATTAATATAATCATATTAAAGGAGATCTTACCAAGGTTTATTACAAGTCTTGCCTGCCTTTATTTAAAATAATATAATAATCCTCTGAACCCTAAACCATAATTTATTATATCGACGTTTGAATTATCGTAAATTTTATTATGTGACACCTTAGATATCCTGCATCTCTGATATCCCGCACCTCTGATTTTCCGATATTTTCATTAAATATATTTATCATAAATTTTTATGGAAGCCTGTTCCTAAATCCCATGATATGATTTCCCCTATATCAAAACCTTTTGATATAGCTCACTCTCTGTCCTCTGATACCCCATACTTCTTGTCTTATCAGGGCCAGATGATCCAGATTTTATGCAGGAATGCAACAGAATAAACATATAACCATAAATACAGAGATGCAATGGAAATAACACTTCATTTCATTAATATCAAAGAACTGAAATTTGCTTACAGACAGAATGGAAATAAAACTAGCTAGGGCGCTGGTAGCTATCTACGAGAAGAGATGTGGCGACTACGAACCTCTAAACTGCCCCACAATGAATGAGGGCTGTTGTTATGAGAGTGAAGGAACAATGGGGAAATCCTAAACGGTAGAAACCCTAGCCTAGGAGATGAAGCGCCAAAACTATGGGCCTAGTTTGGGTAAATTGGTGTTTCAACTTCCCAGGGGCATGACTTTGGCATACGATCTTCGTTTGATGCATACCATACCTCGTTATAAATATCTATCCGAGGAATACAAATTTGGAATGAGCAACATCGGTCCATGGACCCATGTTTCTCTCCGTCTTCCCAAAAAACGTCGTTTAGGGCCTCAAAACGGCTCCGGAAGTTCAGGACCTGAAAAACTGCTAAAAATTGTAAACTGTGCCGAAACTGAAAAACTGAGAGAGACAATGGTGGAGCCCCAAGTGGAATAGGCAGGTGACCACCAATATCCACCTAGATCTTTCCTCCCCCCTTAGGAAGCAATGGTCCCCATTGCGTTAAGTTCCTCCATGAGATGAGGAAATTTCTGCTGAACTTGGTCCCTGGTGAACCACTTTCCTTGGTGCAGGAGTTGGCCAGCTTTGACAACCCGATATAGTTGGATCTTTTGTTGGCGAGTGTTCTTGATTTGCATGTCCATGATGCAATCTGTGGTGGCCTGTTCCATGCAGTCTGGATTTAACTCAGTTGGTGTGATTTGTTCTGCAATGTCTGAGGTGTCCAGTAGAGGTGGGAAGTAAGGACGAAGGCGATCCACATTGAAGACTGGGTGCAGACCAAGGAATGGTGGAATACTGAGCTCGAATGCATTGTTCCCTACAGCCTTGGTGATGTTGCACGGCACGTATCGGAGCGGGCGAAGCTTGCAGTGGGGTCCAGTGAGGCGCTCCTTCTGCAAATGTAGCCATACTTTGTCACCCACCTGGAAGTTGTGTGGCACCCGGTGTTGATCATGGCGTTGCTTGCACTTGGCATTGGCTCTGTCCAATATATCATGAACCTGTTGGCGGATGTGTTGAATGCGCTCGATGAAGCTACTGGCTTTGTCAACTTCAGACTGGACATGAGCTGAATTGGCCTCAGCAGCTGCAAATGGCATGGCTACGTCAATGGGACATAGTGGCTGGAATCCCAAGCCCACCTGAAAGGGGCTATGGCCGATTGAACTGTGGAGAGCCCAATTATAACTATGTTGTACATAAGGGAGGCTCTCGTCCCATGTGCGTGGATGCTTTGAATTGTACATGCGCAGAATGTGTACAATCATTCTGTTGACGACCTCTGTCTGGCCATCTGTTTGGGGATGGAAGGCTGTGGACTTGGTGAGCTTGGTATCCAACATCGACCAGAGGCTGGACCAAAATGTGCTGAGGAACCTGCTATCCCGATCTGATATGATAGACTGTGGGATCCCAAAGTGCACCCACACTCGTTCAAAGAAGAGTTTAGCAGTGGCTTCTGTTGTGATATTCTTCTTGTAGGCCGCCATAATGGCCATCTTCGAGAATCTGTCGACGACCACAAAAACACAGTCATTTCCCTGCTTAGTAGAAGGCAGGCCCGACATGTAATCCATGGAGATGGATTCCCAAGGTCGACTAGGGGTAGGTAGAGGAGTATATAGGCCTTGCTTCTTGATGGTCGATTTGGCGTTGGAACAAGCAGTGCAGGATCTGATGTGCTTCTCGACATCCTTTCGAAGGTTCGGCCAATAGAAATACTTATGTAGGATTGCTACTATTTTCTCAACCCTGAAATGCCCATCGAATCGACTGTAGTGTGCTTCCCATATCATCTTGGCACGCTCGCTTGAAGGAACGCAAAGGTGTCCCATGTGACATAAAAGTGCATCTTGGAGGTGAAAATTTGGAACTTGCGTACCCCCCAAGAGTGCCTTGTAAGTGTGGCCAAATTCTGGGTCACTCTCATAGAGAAGCGGCCAATCAGAAGTCTCGTGCCCACAAGAGTTGAGCACAGTGGTGAGCACCACGATCGGTGGTCGGTTGAGGCAGTCTGCAACATGATTGGTGCTACCCTTCTTGTACTTGATGTTCAAATGAAACTGTTGCAGATATGTGGACCACTTCTAATGGCAGTCATTCTGCAACTTCCCTTGTGTCTATATGAACTGTAGGGGCCGGTGGTATGTGTGGATGATTGTTTCCTTCCCCAAAATGTAATGCTTCCATTGTCGACAAGCTTGCACAATGGAGTAAATTTCTTTTTCATAAGTGGGATACTTGCAAATTGCGTCAGACAATGTCTCACTGTGAAATGCCACCGGATGTCCCTGTTGAGTAAGAACTGCCCCAATAGCATAGTCAGAGGCATCTGTCTCGATCTCAAATGGCTGTTGCAAGTCTGGTAAAGTGAGCACTCGGGCAGAACAGAGGCGATTTTTCAATTCTGTGAATGCCTTTTGTTGAGGTTCCGACCAAAAAAAAATTTCTCTCGCTCCTCCCTTGGTGACTTGACTTAAGGGCCAAGTGATATGAGAGAATCCCAACACGAACCTCCGGTAGAAATTAGCAAGACCCAGAAAGCTACGAAGCTCTGTTATAGTGGTTGGGGTTGGCCAATCTCGAATGACTTGGATCCTGGCTGGATCCACATGCACCCCCCTTTCATCAATAATGTATCCCAGATATTGAACCTGGGTCATGCCAAAAGTGGACTTCTCCAAATTGGCACACAACTTGTGTTGCCGCAGTGTTTGGAGGACTTGTCAGATGTGGTGAAGGCGCTCTTCCCAAGTCTGGCTGAAGATCAGAATGTCATCCAAGTACACCACTACAAATGAGTTGGTGAATGGCCGCAATATGTCATCCATCATCCTCATGAAGGTGGCGGGAGAATTCGTCAACCCGAAAGGCATGACTAGCCATTCGAAAAGGCCTTCCTTGGCTTTGAAGGCAGTCTTCCACACATCGGAGGGTTCAATTGGTGCCTGGTGATACCCAGACTTTAGGTCGATCTTGCTGAAATATTTTTCACCTTTGAGTTGGTCCAGAAGGTCATCAATCCGTGGGATTGGGTACCTATTCTGGACAGTGATCTTGTTCAGCGCCCGATAGTCAATACAGAGTCTCCATGTCCCATCCTTCTTCACGTACCAACACGATCGGGCTCCACGGAGAGGCGATGAACTTGGTACGGTGTGACAACCTGCACTTGTGACTCTGAATCGCCTCTTGATTTCATCATTCTCCGAGAACGAGCAGAATAGATCGGTCATTAGGTAGCGAGCGCACGAGGTCGGAATCAATGGTGTGACCCCAACGATGCGAGAGGAACCCACATGGGTGAGGAAGGTGAATATGTCCCATTACTCCTCCACAACCTTATCCATTTGTTTCTGTCCTGCAGAGGAGCCCTGTCTGGAGGTCGTGGCCACAGTCTTCTTCTTGCCCTAGGGGCGGATCATCAGGAAAAAAAATTTCTTGGTTTGGGAAATGAGCTTACTGCATTGTTTTGCAGTAACCAAAGAGATCGCCGCAGGAGGTGGTACCTCTGGTATCCTGTACAACTTATTTCCCAAAGTAACAATAAGAGCATGAGGTTGAGACTCATACACAGCATGATGCTTCCACAAGTATGGGTTTCCTAATAATACATCAGAAACATCAATAGGAGCAACGTCACATAATACCTCATCCGTGAAGGGCTTGATGCTATAGGGAAGGCGACACTACCGGCTGACGCGGAGATCTCGTCCTTGGTGAAGCCACCCGATGGTGTAAGTGGATGTGTGAGCGCCGGGCTTCAAGAAGCCCACCGCATTGTTTGGCACGCTTGTCAGCTGTGAGGTTCTTGGCTCCCATTGTCGACAATGAACCCAGACTCTGGGAGCCCTTTACCCACATCTAGGAGTGGAAGAGACGTTCCTCTTCCTCTGGATCTTCCGGTTCCTCCTTCTGGATCTTTGTAGTGGCAACAATGGCATTGGGCTCTGCATCAATAATCTGTTTCCCTTTTTCATTCCCTTGTTACACCATTTTTTGGTCATCTAACCTATTATCATTAGATGGACCCAAGTACACCATGTAAGACCAATTTTACCTAAGTAAAATTGCCTTCACTATGTTAAATAACTTAATAAACCACATTTATTAGGTTGTTTATGGTCTAAACAGGAAACCCCAAAAGGAAATATTAAACAAACCTATATTTGTTTGATTTTCCTCATGGAATAATTAATTAAACCATAATTTAATTATTATTCCCAGTCATGTTTAACCCAGAAACAAAGAAATTAATTAGATAAACCTTATTTATCTTATTATTTTCTAGGAATAATTATTTAAATCTTATTTAGATAATATTCCTTGTTAAATATGACCAAATCACCCACAAATAATTAAATAAATCATTATTTATTTAATTATCTTTCAACCATTTCCTTAAATAATTAAATAAATCATTATTTATTTGATTATCTTCTAACCGCTTCCTTAAAAAGATAAATAAATCATTTATTTATTTATTTTTGACAAATTAAGGGATTTGACCCAAGTCAAATACCTTTTCCTCCAACAAATATAATAAAATATTCCATAAAAAGTGGATCTAGATCTGGTTAACCCATGCACCAAGATCTAGAATGACCCAATATTTTGTTATAAATAGGAGGGTTTTTCCTACCATTCTTCACCTTTGGTTGCCTATTAGATCACTCTGGATCTATACACTTGGTCACCATTTTCTGCCATTTGCTGTGTGAGCTCCCTTTGAGTTCCATTCTTTGTGTGGGTCTTCTACACCAACAAGAGAGAGAAATCTTAGATCTGAAGTGCTAAGGACTTCCAAGAACCCATCCCACTGAGGGGAATTGGACACACCTTCTTGTTTTCCTCCCAGGTGCCCCATTTATATAAAAATTCTTTCAAAAATTGTTCTTGTCTTGTCTATTGGTATATGGAGCAAACCCTTACTTTTTCTGCTTAATGTCTTTCCATGCATAGATCTGGTTTTTTGCAGCTCTTTCTGTCTAACTAACCGCAGATCTGAAGATATTGGCAGCCACTTTTGTTGTTAGGGATATTAGTTATGCGTAGCTAAAGTGGTCCTTTTTCGTACACTTCGACAAAGGATTCATACTAACAAATGGCGACTCCACACGGGTTTTAAATTACGACCGCTGTCGTTTTTCATATTCCTGCATATCCAGCTACTTTAGACCCTAGGGTTTCTTTTCAGCTGTTTATTTTTCCTATTTTTATGTTTTTTTTCTCACATAACACCATAAAACATTAAAATTTATAACTTCCACGTGTTTCTGGCCCTATTGCGCAGGTGACCGACATCAGTCGCAACTGAGACGACAACTTTTTCGGAAATCTGCTGCCGGGACACCCGAAGCTTCAGGTCGCACTTTTCGGCCCAGAAAATGCGACCTGGACTCCAGGTCACACTTTTTAGCCCATTATCTGTGACCTGGGAAGCGGAAAACAACCCAAAAACTGCTACCTGAGCGAAAAACAGGTCAAAAACTGCGACCTAGACTTTTTTCTGGAATTTTTCTGAAATTTTTCTGGGTTTTGTCTGAACCTCTGTCAGGGTTGTTTGATCTCCATCTCCACCTGTTTAGACCTATTCTTGCTCTGTTTTACTCAACTAAGTGGGAATCTAGCCCCCTAGGGCCTCAGTACCCTCCACTTTTTGTGGAAGAGTTTTAGCTGCTGTAAGTGTCTAAATTTTCAGAGTTTTCAGCCATTTCTTTTCCAGATCTGATACCTCCTTTTTAGGTCCCTTTAAATCAGCCTCTTTTCCTTTCAAATCACCTCTTGTTGTTTTTTCTGGACCTCTCTTTAGGAGCTCCTCCCTGTCCTTTCCGCTTTTTGCTGATTTCCTCCCTTTTTCCAGCCACCTTGCCTCTGTCTCTTGGCTGTGATCTGCACCTCTTTTCAATAGCTTTATCCTTTAGATCCCTGTCCCTTTTGACCTTAGATCTATTGGCCTCTTTTCCATGTGTTTTACCTAGATTTTTCCCCTTTTTTCGCTTAGTTTTGAGAGACCTGCCTTCTTGGGTTAGATAGATGCACAAGTAACTGTTAATTTTTTGTTATTTCAGCATTATATACTCTTCTCTGCAGGTTTATTTTCAGTTACGCAACACACTTTTTTCTTGCTCTCAAAACGCAAAGGGTTTTAAAAATTAAAATTAACGCACGCCACACACTGACCCTAAGTGAAGAAGCGCCTGGTTAACACCACCTGGCAAAGACTCTAAAATCAATTGTCACCGCACCTTTTCTGCCCTTGACCTCACTTGATTCTCGTCTTTCGTCTCTCGGCTTCGTTTCCTGTTCTCTCATCATTGCGCCCCAAGGCGCCTTTCTCCCGACTTCCTTGGCCTTCACCCTCGCCTTCCTGTCAACATCGCACCTGCCCATTCCGCGGATTTGTCATTAATCCTCCTCCTGAGTCCACTGGACTCTTCTTCCGATTCGGGCTCCTTGCACTGCCCTCCCACCGTCACCCCCACCAGGTTCCGGTCCATGGCCTGGGGCCAGCGGGAATCCCGCCCCAATGCTGGACCACTACTACGAAACCACCGCAGGAACCACTCTACCGCCCCGCTGTTCCCTCTTCGTTGTGTGCCTATGAGGCACGATTTGGATCGGTTGATAAACGACCCCATACACCATAATGCTAGTTGGCCTGCTATGCCGACAAAGCTCCCGTCCGACATCCCAAAGTTTGACGGCCATGCTGGCGAAGATCCTTCAAATCATGTTCGATCTTTCCACATGTGGTGTTCATCGACCTCCATTACCGATGACTCTGTTCGTCTTCGATTGTTCCAACGCATGCTTACAGGCGAAGCTTCCAAGTGGTATGTTGATCAGCCCACTTCCTCCCATACCACCTTTGCAACTCTTGCTCGAGCTTTTTTATCTTACTTCCAGCTTCCCCTTCTACATATGACATCAGATTTAACTTTGACTTCTTTCCGTCAATCGTCTACAACCCAGCTATCCGATCATGTCCAGGAATGGTGGAGCAGAAAGAGCCTATGTCAATCTCCTACCTTCGAAGACCGTGTCTACATGGACTGGTTCGTTAGATCTCTCTTGTCCCCTATCGGGAAAGATGTCGCATCACATTTTCCTCAAACCAAAGAAGATGCCCTCCAAATGGCGTTAAAATATGACCTAATCTACGCTCAGACAGGTTATGATCATACTGTCCTACCTGATCTCCCCAAACCTGGTGATGCCTATACACCGCGGGCACCTCATACCGCCGACAGTATCGTTGGATCTATCTCTCATCCATCTGCTCAACCTCTCATGAGCTATGGTTTTCCTGGGGGAGGGGGCACCACTTCCCGCACTTCTCCCCCTCCCGGTAGCATGCATCCAGGATACGGAACGCCTCATCCTTTTGCCCAACCTCCTTATTACCTCAATGTTGCCCAACCCAACCATTACCCTTATCCGCAGCCTGGTGCACCAGCTCCTCCAGCATATGCGCTTTCGCCTCCCTTTCCTTCTCAACCTCTAATAATATCACCGCTTCTGGCAGTGGTGGATGTAACAGATCATGCTACCTCAACTGGCCTTCATGACGGCTGTGTGGCCACTCCACTCTTCCTTCTAGTTCCTCCAATTACCGTATTCATGATGAACTCGATCCACCTCTAACCGTCGACCTTAACCTTTCAAATCCTCGGTTCGCCAAGACTTCCAAAGCCTCCTGCTAGTCTTCCCTGACCTCTTCTGTTTCATGAGCTCTTTCGACAACCAATGGTCCCTTACATATCCCTCAACCCAAAGTTGAGGTTCATACCAAGATTCCTAAAGGACCATTACGCCGAAATGCTGCTTATGGTCGAGCTGCTCATTTGTATAGCATAGTAGATGATTTGGCACAGTCTCTTGCTGCCATCTCCACATTGGAACTTCTCCAGTCGTGCCCTTCCCAAAAGAAGGCTCTACTATCTGCCATGGGTGATGTAGATCCTGCCGATGACCAAATGATTTTTTTTTACGCTCATTAATCAGACCATCCTCCTCTTCCTGCTTCCGTCGCCTTCCAAATCCCAGTCAAAATCCGGAATGCCAACGTTTCTCGGTGTATAATTGATGAGGGGGCATCCACCTGTGTGATGTCCGCTTCGGTTTGGAAGCAACTCGGATCTCCTGACTTGGGCCCTTCCACGATCACCCTTCGAGCATGGGATCACGTACGCTCTCGCTGCTCATTGGCCTCTTTCCTGAATTGTCCTATCACCCTAATTGTCCTATCACCCCCGCTGGTAAGACTGTTTGCGTTGACGCTGAGCCACGACACCCCGCTAGATTACAACATTCTATTGGGGCTAAGCTACGCCTATGCTATGTCTGCTGTCCCATCCGCAGTTTTCCGCAAGATGTCTTTCCCCCATAATGGAAACATAGTCACCATTGACCAGCTGACATATCATGAGCCAAAATCTCAGACCTCACCTGAGATGACCATCTCTTCCTTAGCCAACAAGCAAACCGTCGATTCCTTGACCAATGTCTCTCCCGGTGTTTACAAAGATTCCTCCCTGCTTGGAACTTTTCCTAATCTCTCTGATCTATCTCCCGACCCTGGCCACGAATGTTTGCATGATGCAACTGCTCCCCGGCTACTCTGAAGCAACCCGCTTTGCCAGCTGTGCAGCAACCTCCACCTTCTAACTCCGTCTTCCAGCCCTTCACCTGCAGTTGGTAGTCATGAGCCCCTTTATCCCCCTGGCACGATTCCTCCAGGTCTTAGCCATTTAGGAGCCGTCCCACCTGGCCACTACCCCTCTGGTCAGATACTATTCGTAGCTCCCCCACCAGGAGTGTACACGGTACCAGTCATGGCCACCCTCTCTCTTCCTAGCTTGACCCTTGGGATTCCCGTTTGGTACCTTGATCCTCCAGCCCCCACCTTGCCTAGTCAGCCCAAACCTTATATCGCTTTGACCCTGGTTCAACCGGTCCCCATGACTTCTCCCGTTGCATCAGTGCCTCAGTCACCTCAACAGGAACCACCTCCTATTGAGACCGCTTCGGGTAAGAAGGGCAAAGATCGCAAGGGGGCATCAAAGGACAAGGCTGCCCCGAAAAACCCTGCTCCTCCTCAGCCTCCAAAGCATACCATCCAGTGTGCTTTGTGTGATGTTGTCGGTCACGCCTCCCATACCTGTCCTGAATTGCTTCATCTCAAGCCCATGGTTAATGTCACGTTCCCTGAGTCCGCGGTCCCAAAAGCCTCTGTTCCTTCCATGACCGCGGCCAAGAACCCTAAGAATATTCACACCAACCACCCCCGTGATTTGTGTGATCTCCATGGCCATTACACCCATCTTTTTCCCCGCCTCGAGGACTTCCGCACCTCTATCGCCGCGGTCCACCAATTCGAGGCCAAGCGCAATGAGTACACCTCTCCCCTATTTGCGCATTCTGCTTCAGCAGAACTACCAGATATGACTGCTCCCATTGACATTCCCCCTCCTGATGTCGAGATGATGGAGCCTTCGTCCAACATTTTCTACCTATCATCATCCATGAGACCCTTGGGGAACATTCCATCTGAATCCTCCCCTGTTGTTTCGCTTGACCTTCCTTCAGCGATCATCTTGGGCTCAACATCGGTAGATCCTTTGTCTACTTACTCTTCGGTCACCCCTTGTGATGATGCGCATGTGAACCTCTCTTCTCATGATGATGATTCAGGTCGCTTCACCACGTCAGGTGGTCTTTCTTCCACCAGTCACCCCATCTTCTATCACAATGACGACATTATGGAAGAAATCCCCACCCCTGACTTTATCTATTCCCCCTTACATCGAACCCATGCATTCACACCACATCCACCTTGTGGCCATTATATCGAAACCCAATGTTTGGGTAAGGAGGCACCCACATTTGAGAGACCAAGAGAAGCAATTATCCACAACTCTCCTAGTGTATCTGGTCATGTTGACTTTAGTCCCAGTATTCTTCCACCTTTAGAAGAACCTCTAGAGTCCCATATCACTTCAGATCACTCTAGGGATGATACCCCTTATCGTTCCCTCCTCTTACATCAGCAACCCAGTCTCTTAGACATTATTGTTGACCAACCTATAGCTTTTATATGAGAGCATCAGTTCATTATCTCCAACTCCTCTTTTTGGGATAGTGACACCAGGTATGCCAACTCGGAAACTTAAAGACCATTTGATCCCTATAGGTAGTACCAAAAGAGATTGGTAATCCTCCATTTACTTTCTCAAAATGCATAACCATAACAAGCCCAAATGGCACACCACATCATTAAAATGTGTTTAGATTCCCCTTTTTCTAAATACATTTTGGCATGACCACACCATGCTCGGGGGCACCCATGCCCCTCAACCATAACCCCCCTCACCTCGTCTTTGGAGAGGAGGTTGTCTTACCGATCGAGTGTGAAATCCCTTCCCTTCATCTGGCTGTTGAACTTCTCCCTGCCACCCAGCCTCTAGAACAACGAATTATCTTGCTTGAGCGTGCCTCTGAAGACCGCCGTGTTGCATTACAAACCATTGAAGTGGCTAAGAAACGCACCAAAGCTCAATATGACCGAAAAGTCTAGCCTCGTCCTTTTCACGAAGGCAACCTTGTTCTAGTATATGACCAGGCCCATGATGTCCTTGGTCACGGGAAGTTCGACTCATTATGGCTAGGCCCATACGTCATCAGTAAGGATCTTGGTAAGGGGGCATACTTTTTAGAGGACTTCGAAGGCAATCCTCTTCCTAATCCTCGCAATGCACTCTATCTTAAGAAATATTACCCTTAGCATTTCCCTTCTGAGATGCATGTTTTATTTTCTGTTAGACAGCCAGCATCTTTTTTGTACTTTCATCCTTCGCCAGGACCTATTTTTTCCATGCAGGATCACTTCACCTCTCCTTAAAATCGAACTTCCTCACTTACAACACTTGTACTTGGGGCACCATTTTGCCTCCTTACTTGTCTTTGTTCGTGTTGATTTTCACAAGGAGTTACCATCTTGTACTCATGTTTTCATGGTCCCCCATTGGGCCTTTATATCAGGCAGCACCATCGAAATAACCCAGGCTTAGGAGCATCCAAGTTGAGTCATCATCGCATTCATGGAGTCTATCCCGAGTCCCTTTGTACCCAGCTATAGCCCTCCATCCTTCATTGCTTGGTCTCTCTCTTGTGTCGCACATTATGACCTTCAGTCCCACTGTCCCCTATCCCTTATGATATTATGTCATTCGCTGCCATGTCATTCATGCTCTTTATGCTCTAACAAGGGAAGTCGTCCATTCGCTACTCAGTCCTTTCCATTTCACTATCATCATTAGTGTCAGTCTGTCCGTTGCTCTACTATTTTCTCTCATGCCTTAGTTGAGGATATCTCATTGCCTCACCTATGGCGGACCTCCTTCTGTCGACATCAGCTCATTTATTCTAGAAGCCAGGTCTAGAGGGCGGTGTACCTTGGTTCTAGCTTCCACTCTTGTTCGGTACCTCGGATCAGGCAAAGGTATCTCTCATTTCCCTTTGACTTGATTGTTTCTCCACTCCAGCTCCTTTCAGCATGACCGAGATCCGTATACTTGATGGTCCAGTGATGCAGCAGCAGCTGTTGGTGATGCTCGGGTGTGTGTGAGATGTCTCAACCCTCATGAGGGGGTGGCCCTGCAGGTAGCCCACCACATGCCCGGATGACCTCTTCATTGCAGCCTTCGATGCAACTCCATATATTTGATGATGTCGGCCTTAGCCACTTGCAGCGCCTCTTTGATTTGCATGTATTAGTCAGATTTTGTGAGCCCTTCCCATTTGCTGCTGGTGGGGGCATTTGGGTTGTATTTATCTCATGTACTCGTATATTATTGTACCTACTTGGTCAAGTATCCTGTGCGCAACATGTATGTGGGATTCCTCATTGGTTTTTATCTTTCATCTCGGCTCATGATTATGCCTACCGTACTCTATGGTCTTGGCCTTTGTTTACTGCACACTATTCATGCACACTATTCTTTTTGTACTTTGTCTCATGGCATAGGTATACTTCCCCACGCTTTCAAAGATAGGTAAAATTTCCAAGGCAAAAAGAGACTTGTTGCACCTGCGAGTCTCGTCTCCTCAGGGTCTAGTTCTTCAACACACTGTCTACCTTGCATTTCTCTCTCTGACTTCCCTTTTGTTGTCTAGTGATTGAGTTCTTACAACATACTTCGGTCATATGATTTGCTCCTGACACTCGCACGCTGGGGGGCAATCTGTTACACCATTTTTGGTCATCTAACCTATTATCATTAGATGGACCCAAGTACACCATGTAAGACCAATTTTACCCTAAGTAAAATTGCCTTCACTATGTTAAATAACTTAATAAACCACATTTATTAGGTTGTTTATGGTCCAAATAGGAAACCCCAAAAGGAAATATTAAAAAAACCTATATTTGTTTGATTTTCCTCATGGAATAATTAATTAAATTATTATTCCCAGTCATGTTTAACCCAAAAACAAAGAAATTAATTAGATAAACCTTTATTTATCTTATTAATTTCTAGGAATAATTATTTAAATCTTATTTAGATAATATTCCTTGTTAAATATGACCAAATCACCTACAAATAATTAAATAAATCATTATTTATTTGATTATCTTTCAACCACTTCCTTAAATAATTAAATAAATCATTATTTATTTGATTATCTTCCAACCACTTCCTTAAAAAGATAAATAAATCATTTATTTATTTATTTTTGACTAATCAAGGGATTTGACCCAAGTCAAATACCTTTTCCCTTCAACAAATATAATAAAATATTCCATAAAAGGTGGATCTAGATTTGGTTAACATTATTTTAATCATGCAACAAGATCTAGAATGACCCAATATTTTGTTATAAATAGGAGGGTTTTTCCCATCATTCTTCACCTTTTGTTGCCTATTAGATCACTCTGGATCTATACACTTGGTCACCATTTTCTGCCATTTGCTGTGAGAGCTCCCTTTGAGTTCCATTCTTTGTGTGGGTCTTCTACACCAACAAGAGAGCGAAATCTTAGATCTGAAGTGCTGAGGACCTCCAAGAACCCGTCCCACTGAGGGGAATTGGATACACCTTCTTGTTTTCCTCCCAGGTGCCCCATTAATATAAAAATTCTTTCAAAAATCATTCTTGTCTTGTCTATTGGTATATGGAGCAAACCCTTATTTTTTCTGCTTAATGTCTTTCCATGCATAGATCTGGTTTTTGCAGCTCTTTTCTGTGTAACTAACTGCAGATCTGAAGATATTGGCAGCCATTTTTGTTGTTAGGGATATTAGTTATGCGTAGCTAAAGTGGTCCTTTTTCGTACACTTCGACAAAGGATTCATACTAACAAATGGCGACTCCACACGGGTTTTAAATTACGACCGCTGTCGTTTTTCATATTCCTGCATATCCAGCTACTTTAGACCCTAGGGTTTCTTTTCAGCTGTTTATTTTTCCTATTTTTATGTTTTTTTTCTCACATAACACCATAAAACATTAAAATTTATAACTTCCACGTGTTTCTGGCCCTATTGCGCAGGTGACCGACATCAGTCGCAACTGAGACGACAACTTTTTCGGAAATCTGCTGCCGGGACACCCGAAGCTTCAGGTCGCACTTTTCGGCCCAGAAAATGCGACCTGGACTCCAGGTCACACTTTTTAGCCCATTATCTGTGACCTGGGAAGCGGAAAACAACCCAAAAACTGCTACCTGAGCGAAAAACAGGTCAAAAACTGCGACCTAGACTTTTTTCTGGAATTTTTCTGAAATTTTTCTGGGTTTTGTCTGAACCTCTGTCAGGGTTGTTTGATCTCCATCTCCACCTGTTTAGACCTATTCTTGCTCTGTTTTACTCAACTAAGTGGGAATCTAGCCCCCTAGGGCCTCAGTACCCTCCACTTTTTGTGGAAGAGTTTTAGCTGCTGTAAGTGTCTAAATTTTCAGAGTTTTCAGCCATTTCTTTTCCAGATCTGATACCTCCTTTTTAGGTCCCTTTAAATCAGCCTCTTTTCCTTTCAAATCACCTCTTGTTGTTTTTTCTGGACCTCTCTTTAGGAGCTCCTCCCTGTCCTTTCCGCTTTTTGCTGATTTCCTCCCTTTTTCCAGCCACCTTGCCTCTGTCTCTTGGCTGTGATCTGCACCTCTTTTCAATAGCTTTATCCTTTAGATCCCTGTCCCTTTTGACCTTAGATCTATTGGCCTCTTTTCCATGTGTTTTACCTAGATTTTTCCCCTTTTTTCGCTTAGTTTTGAGAGACCTGCCTTCTTGGGTTAGATAGATGCACAAGTAACTGTTAATTTTTTGTTATTTCAGCATTATATACTCTTCTCTGCAGGTTTATTTTCAGTTACGCAACACACTTTTTTCTTGCTCTCAAAACGCAAAGGGTTTTAAAAATTAAAATTAACGCACGCCACACACTGACCCTAAGTGAAGAAGCGCCTGGTTAACACCACCTGGCAAAGACTCTAAAATCAATTGTCACCGCACCTTTTCTGCCCTTGACCTCACTTGATTCTGTCCCTTTCTGCCCCTGTCGGTTTCCTTCTTCCTATCATCATTGCGCCCCCAAGGTGCCTTTCCCGGAGACTTCTTGGCCTTCACCCTCAGTTTCCGGTCGATCGACCTGCTCCGTCCTGCCATCGTCGAACCAGTCCTCCTCCGAGTCTGCACTCCGACTCCTCTTCTGATTCTTTGGGTTCTCCTTTTCCTTCTTGTTCTCCCCCTGTCACCTCCACTATGTCTGGTCCAGGGCCTAAAACTAGCGCGAATCCCGGCCCTAATGCCGGGACTACTACTAGCGGAACCACCACAGGAACTACCTCGGCTGCTCCCTTGCTCCCCTTCTTGGCAGGCTTCAGCCTCCCCGATTTGGATCGGTTGATAAACGACCCTATACACCATGACGCTAGTTGGCCTGCTATGCCGACAAATCTCCCTTCCGACATCCCAAAGTTTGAAGGTCGTGCTGGAGAAGATCCTTCAAATCATGTTCGATATTTCCACATGTGGTGTTCATCTACCTCCATTACCGATGACTCTATTCGTCTTAGATTGTTCCAACGCACGCTTACAGGCGCAACTTCTAAGTGGTATGTTGATCAGCCCACTTCATCCCATAGCACCTTTGCAACTCTTGCCCAGGCTTTTTTATCTTACTTCCAGCTTCCCCTTCGTTATGACACTGGTATCGAACTTTTGACATCTTTTCGTCAATCATCTGCGACCCGCCTATCCGATCATGTCCAGGAATGGCGGAGAAGAAAGAGCCTATGTCAATCTCCTACCTCCGAAGACCATGTCTACATGGACTGGTTCCTTAGATCTCTCTTGTCCCCTATCGGGAAAGATGTCGCGTCACATTTTCCTCAAACCAAAGAAGATGCCCTCCAAATGGCGTTAAAGTATGACCTGATCTACGCTCAAATAGGTTATGATCATACTGTCCTACCTGATCTCCCCAGACTCGGTTTGCGAGGCTGATCTTGCAAAGGTTCCACCAGATTGAGCTGTAGCTCCTTATACCCTGACCTCGTTGGGGACATGCAAAGAAGGATCGAGAAAAAGCAGACCGATCTGATACCACTAATCCGGATTTTATGAAGGAACGCAACAGAATAAACATATAACCATAAATACAGAGATGTAGTGGAAATAACACTTCATTTCATTAATATCAAAGAACTGAAATTTGCTTACAGACAGAATGGAAGTAAAACTAGCTAGGGCACTGGTAGCTATCTCTGAGAAGAGATGTGGCGGCTACAGGCCTCTGAACTGAGTTACAATGAGGCTCGAGGGCCTATTTATTATTTAGAAACAATGGGAAATCCTAAATAGTGAAAACCCTAACCCTAGGAGATGAAGTGCCAAAACTATGGGCCCCGTTTGGGTAAATTGGTGTTTCAACTTCCCAGGGGTGTAACTTTGGCATACGATCTCCGTTTGTCGCGTACCATACCTCGTTAGAAAGATCTATCCAAGGACTACAAATTTGGAATGAGAAACATCAGTCCATGGACCCATGTTGCTCTCCGTTTTCCCAAAAAACGTCATTTAGGGCCTCAAAACGGCTCTGGAAGTTTAGGACCCAAAAAACTGCTAAAAATAGTAAACTGTGCCGAAACTGAAAAACTGAAAGAGACAATGGTGGAGCCCCAAGTGGAATAGCCGGGTGACCACAAATATCCACCTGGATCATCAGAACTTTAGAAACCTCACGACTCTTTCATAAAAACCTTTGATATCTTTCAACCTCCGACCTTCAAAATGACGTGGTACTTGATTCCTCTGAACTCTAATATGACGTGGCTCTCAATTCTCCTGATATTTGATGCTTCACTTCACCTCTCATGTCCCTCATAGATTAGATGGTCTTGGACTAACCTTGGTTTAATAATGTCTGTATAAAGTTTGTTCGTTAACGTTTGTGATTTATTTTAATGTTTTTTATATAATATTTGATATTATTTTAATAATATTTAATTGATTGTTTATCAAATTAATTTTAATTAAATTTTTAAATGTTATCTAAATTTTTTAATTTGTAATTGAATTAATTAATTCAAATTTTATATTTTGAGAATTATATTGGATTTTGTAATTAATTCAGCCTTTTTTAGTTTGTAATTTAATTTAATATTTTTAAGTAGAATATGTATAATTAATTTAACAAATTCAAATTAATTAGTTTTATTTGTACATTTAATTAGAATTAGATTTTTTAACTAATTTTTCAAAATTTTAACACAGACATGACATTTTCCAGAATTCAAATTATTTTGGCACCTCATCTTTGGAGAGGCATAAATGGAGATTTATTCAACCAAATTAAGCCCACAATAGCTCATTGGAAAGTTATAATAGAGGAGGAAAATATGGAATGCTTAATTTTAGAAAATCGCATCATTTAGTAAACCATAAATCTAGCGCAAAGAAAAGTGGTGAATTTGACACAAAATTAATTTTTATGTTGATTTCAACAAAATTTATTAGCTTCGGAATTCCTCCTCCAACATTTCTTAAAAGAAAATTAGACTCAAGAGAAGCAATCACATCTTGAATTCTATTTAGATTTAATTTATTTATTTTTTTTACAATTTTTTTACTATGGATTTTTTGTTTTCGATTTTGATTTTAATTTCTAAATTTAAATTAGTTGTGGCAGGAGAACAATGGAAGAGATGAGGAAGAAAATATTTCAATCAATGGAATTGCTCCAAAAATAGAATAAAATTACTTTCAACCAATGATAACTATTGGAGTAGATTCGTTCTTCAACAACTCTCCTCTTTTGAATTCACTTTTGTAATTATAAATAGTAGTTTGTAGAATGTGAAAGGGCTTCTATCTTCTGCAACTTTGTAATTCTTAAAGCATTATTGTAATAGGGGTGTCAGGTTGTAGATATAGAGGATCAATCTCAAGCCTGAGAATTATTGGGATTTGTCTCTTTTCATTCTGAACTATGTATGAGAGGTAGATCTTGCACTATTGCAATTCCTATTTTTACTAGAAGATTTCAAGCATTGTAAAAGGACCGCTGGAGATCAGAGCCAGAGAAACATGTTCAATAAATTGGCATTGAAAATACTATTTTTTTAATATTAATTTCATTTTATAATGGCAGAAATGTGTCAATTTCATTCATATTTGTGCACTATTCTTGATATCAATAATTTTTCTCAATAATATGTTGTTATTTATCGCTACTATTGTGTGCTGAACTCTGATTTCTAGGTAACTATTTAATCAGAAAACAATGTTTTAATTCTGATTTACCAAATAATAATATTTTGTGAACTATTTCCTTATATTATTTTTTAATCATTCGAGTTATTGATTTAATAATCATCATCATTTTGTGAAATACTTCCTAAATTTTTTTGATTAATTATTCATTGTTAATAGATATTTGAAGAACATGTTTGGTGATTATCATATCATTTAACTAAACTATTCCATTAGTTATATATTCATATTAAGTCAGGCATGTTAAAATCTCAATCATTTAATTACTTTTCTCTCGGTTGGGTTAGATATATATCTTCCTAATCAAGATAGTCTTAAGATTTATTTCTTTTTTCTTGAATTATAGGAATAATTTTCATATTGCATTCTATAAGTACTCTTGTAAAAGAAGAAAACTTTATTTTTGGCTTGGCTGAGCCCTAGATAATCATAAGGATCACTTTCTTGCTTGATCTTCAAGGATAGTCGATTTGATGTCTTTTCTCTATTGGTAGGTGGAAGTCATACTTTAAGATAGTAGAGATAGAGAGAAGGTAATTGGACTTAGTTTAGCTAGTCAGAACCACCATTTCAATGGAAAAGAAGCTACTAAGTTTCTGACTAGGTGGTCTCCCTTATAATGTCGAGGCAGAGAATTTCAAGCCATCAACATTTTTGGCACTAGAAGGAGGGCCATAGTAAATTGTGTCTCCAATGATTTTGTGCTTTAAAATTTAATTTTATTACTATGGCTCCATGTAAAAAATTTCCTTGGAATTTCTTTATTAGACGTCATCCTTCTTCCATTCTGGTAAAAGAAGTACAAACCCTATATCAGGTAAAATACAATGATAAAACATTTTCTTTTAGTCATCTCCAATTTATTTTAAGTTGCAAAAATTTCAATATTGATGAAGATATTATTTGTGGGATCTTCACGCGTACTTTGACAGGAAAAGCCAAAGATAGGTTCTTATCACTTGTAGTAGTCTTTGTACGAAATTCAGACGATTTTTTGAAGATTTTCCTTCACGCATTTCAGAAATATGAACACAAAAAGGTGTGTGATCAATTAGAAAAATTGCGTAGGATGGAAGGTGAGACTTTGGATATGTTTTTTGTTAAATTTAAATTAATGTTAATGCAATTTCAGTCCAAATATTTGCGTCCTCAATTCCAATTAATTGGATGGTTCAAATCTTTAGTGTCTTTTTCCCGCGATAACTATCAAGAACGAGAAAGTATATTCTTTGTTGATAACAAGGAAAATTTTAGGGGCTAATATTTGCAGATGGGCTAATATTCCATGCTTTTTCCAAAAAAAGATTTGCAAATTTCCATTTTTCTAAAAATGAATTCGCCAAAATTTTATAGCATAAATTTATTTTAGATTAAAAATATCAAATATTATATATTGTCTAATATAAAATAATTATAAATCTAAACATTTTTACCAAAATATCTTCAAACATTTTAAAATTTGGATATTAGGGACTAGTAAGATTCGCTAAGATCTCTAAACTTTAAGATAAAATTTCATCCTTAAAATTTTCCCTGGTTGATAATGATTCAATTTCTCAAAATGGCAACTTTGATTCTTCAAAAATTGAAATTTAAAATGATTTTGCTAGAAATGCTCCAAATTTACATAATTATATTCAAGAATAAATTGAACAAGATACAGAACTAAATTAGCAACAATTAAATCAACTACATAATGATAATAATGCACATTCTACTGCTAAAATTAATTTACAATTTGTTGATAATAAATTGCAAATTATGGATCAGTTCATCAACAATTTACAAATTGATCAAATGCATGAAAAATATGAATTATCTACCTTGGAAAATTATAAATTATCTATGCATAAAGAAACCTTCAGGTATATATCTTCAACTTCGTATTTTTATATCTAACCCGATATATTTAACAATATTAATTTAATTCATAATCAATCAAAAGCCCCTTTGAATTCAAATTTAATTTTAGAAAACAAAGGAACTAATATTGATAATGAATTATTAAATATTGGTAGAGAAATTTAATTGGTAATTCAATCATTAATTATGAAGATTATCTTAATTTGGTATTCAATCACCTTCCTAGTTATGATTTATTTAATTCAAATGAAGAGAACACCGAGGAAGTTACTTATGATAATGACCCAGAAAATGAAAATGATCAACCTCTTTTCTTTTCAGAGATGGTTTTGTATGATGCTTTAGGAGATTCTATTTTTGAAGATAAGGAGAAATTTAATCAAGGATTTATTTTGGTCCATTCTAATTTTCAAACATTCAGTGATCATAGTAATTTTGGTAATCAAGGACCTATCCCAATCTTTATTCCTACGATGATGGAATTCCTTTTTTGGATTGTAAGTTTGAAATATTCCTATTCCCATAAAAGAATGCAAACAACGAGTTTAATTTTATAATGTATATTGATAATTGTGGGAACGAAATATTTGCAAATGACTCCCAACCATGTTCTACCATTACCTGTAACATAAATTCAAATTGTAATTTTCTTCATTTATAGTTCTCGCAGTTTGAATTTATTTTTCCTTCGAATTTGATTTTTGAATTTTTGAACACATTGTACTAGCAATTTGGACATTCAATTTTTAGACACTCCTCAAGTGCATTAATAATCTTGTATGAAAATCAATTCCATAATTTCAAGCATGAACATCAAATACTTCTTATTTTGAAATTTTATTTATTCATGTTTGGCAAGTTCATGTATTAATTTCAAATGAGTTTAGCAAATTTTTTGGCACTTGAGAGTGACCCATTTCATTCTGGTAAGCAATAGAATACTTCTAGAAACATTTTAAATGTTCATCCATATTTTATTAATCCATTTGAAAAATATTTGGAGGTTCCACTCCTCTAGAATATTTTTTATTTTGCGAGTGTTCACTAGGCTTCAATATATAAAAATGTATTATTTAATCCAAGCCCAATGTTTCCTTTTCCTTTGAATTTCTTTCAATCATTCACTAAAATACATGATCATTTTATGACCTTGTAAACGTTTGGTTGGAAAATTTCAAGGTAAGAATTTTGTAAATAAGTTTATTTTTCCGAATTTGTTAATTCTACTTAGTAGACTAAATTTTTATTTTAATAGTTTAGTTGCACTTTTACTCTTGTTCATTGACATGTACATACATGTAGGAATTAGAATGAGATAATGGTTATCTTGGAAGTATGACTATACCTATTCATGTTTCTTTTCTATTAGAATTAGAGATAGATTAATCTAGATTTAAATTCCTTTTATGTTTTCATAATTTTAGAATGATAATAAACAAGTAATGAACCCAAGCTTTTCCCTTGGAATTTCCTTTAATTTTCTAGAAAAGTGGCTCAGAGCTTATCAAAATTCTTATATAGTC
Organism: Pinus albicaulis; assembly: GCA_034641835.2. NCBI lineage: Eukaryota > Viridiplantae > Streptophyta > Pinopsida > Pinales > Pinaceae > Pinus > Pinus albicaulis. The sequence continues at coordinate 1,416,119,666 of CM076581.1, forward strand.
AGATTATAAACACTTGTGAAAACACTTGATTGTCTTGTTTTTGAAAAACTTCATTACAGTATTAAAAAATGTTATATGAAGAAATTCCAAGGATTTTCTACAACTTCACAATTTTTTTTTATTCACAAATGTTTCTTAAAAGGATATTTTTCACCACTTTTGTCCTATGATGTAAATTTGGGGAGGATGCAATTTTAAAGTTCATTACTTAGCATTTTATATTAAATAAGGAGACAAGGTTAAACATACATGAATTTTAAGAAATACATGGGAGAATGTGAATATTTATGATGTAAACTTACGATCAATTTTCTTCTAGGTACACATTAACAAGTTCATCTTCATATTTCTCCGATTTTCTCTTTTGTCATAGGTTATTTCTTATTTATTTTCTATTTCTTTTTGTAGGTTTTCATTGACTTGATTTTGGAGACTTGAAATAGACAAACAACCAACCCTTTCTAAAGCTGCAACATGTTCAAGGAAAAAATTGTTGTTTCATCAAAATTTGGGTATTCTTTAGTTTGTATTCTATCCATTAAATCCACGATAGACATTTTGTGTTAAATTGATGCATTATTAGCAAATTTATATCAGATCCTTATAATATCATAACCTTCCTCACAATAATGTTACGATAAAATATTTCTCTAATCTAATATTCCTGATAATTAATATAATTATTAAAGGGTTATTTTTTAAAAGGCGAAATTTATTTGGTCACTTCATTTCAAATAAATACTTTAGGATTTGTCAGCCCCACAAATGCCACTTGGCATATCCTCCTTCGCAAATATTGTACTTATAAAGTGTGCTATGCTAAAAAATCCCGATATCTCAAAACCTCCAATACTCGGAACTTCTACTATTTGCTACTTCTGATATCTGATATTCCCATCCTCAGCCTATATGGGGAATTTTATATTGGATTATTTCTCTTTAAATACTTGATATAATATCTCCTATATAGAAGTTTCAATATCACTTCTCGCCTCCGCTTATTTCTTCAAATATGATTTCTTAGAAATTTGATATATCGTAACTTTCTAAAGTATAGCCAAATTATTTCTCCAATATTTTTCTTCCGATATGCTCATGTGTGCAGACCCACATAAATTCATGTTTTTTCACCTAGAAATATGAGTCAATAATCATATTTTTCCTCCCATCGATGCAGCTGAAATAAAATGTTTTCACTCTTCATTGCTCAAATTTTCTACAAACAAAGGAACATTTCGCACAAAAATATTGCAACAAATGATCTGATCCATGATTTTATCTATGCATGTTATGATTATGTAATATCCCAAAAGGGAGAATGCAGTAATAATAAAACACAATAGATGAACAACAATAATGTAAACAATTAATCTAAATACAACATCAGAATGTACAGAGAAGATGAGCCATTTTATTATATAAGAGGTGGATAAACAATACAAAAGTGCTCACAATATGAGACACTTAAGCCAAAGAGATGGCCTGGAATGACCCTGAAATGGTCCCACAAGAGGGACTGCGTAACTGCTGTTCTGCTGGAAGGAAAACTGCGTTGTCCCTATTACAACTGTTGGGACTACATGCCAGAAAAATAGAAAGTTAGATCTAGGAAGTTTTGGATATTTGATGATGCTAAAAATATAGATCCGAGCTCTATGATGGATACCCAAGATAACCCAGAAATGATTTTCCAGATCTATCAATCTAAGAAAATCACCCTCTTAAGGCTTCACTATACAATTGTTGGGTATGTAAATCTGCTACATAATCTGATCAAATATTGCTACAATGTGATGGAAAATCATATCTATGCAAGAAGGGTTGGTCCCTTCACTAGATCCTCAAGTTGGAAGCTCAATATCTAGCTCCTCCAACCTTCTCCACTGATTGCAGTTGTTGCTACACAACTGCTTGACAAAACCTGCATTGTCAAGAGGGAGGCTCTCTAGTGTACTGCTAAATGTGTCAAATAAGCTCAATAATGGTGGAAAAAGTGAATGAAAAGTGAGGAGATGGTCCCTCATAGGATTTCCAGCTGAAATAATGGAAACGTCCTTCATCCTTTAGATCTACGAGATTGGATTGTGCAATCCTTCAAGGGACTACTACTTCATGGAGGTAAAATAAAATGGCCTGAATGTTGGATATAGATTTGATGATCTTGAAAGTCTGAACATGAAGCACAATGTGAAAGGATGAATCCTCCACCGGTTTCCTAGCTCAAATGCTAGAAACAACTTCCACCTCTCAAACCCTGATGAAAAAATGCGTTATTCCTGTGGCTGAATGAGAATATGGTAGTGGTATGAATATAGCACCAATGCCTAATGATGAATTGATCTCAATATAAACCTTACTAGAGTAGGCACTTGAAGTCCCCCATGGGTAAGGGTGGGATTTCCGCTCAGAAACACCTTGTGCTAAATAGCACTGCAGACTTAGCTAAACAACAAAAGTGTGCATAGAAATGTCAACCAAAAAATCTAGATCTAAACATATAAAAAATAATAATCTAAAGCTTCCCTTCTATTATGTCCCCATCTTCATTATATAAATTTTGAGCCTTCCATAGCCTAGGCCCACCTCATAACTGTGTTTCCTATGTGGCCACTAGCCTCCATGAAGACTGCGTTGTATTTCCATGATATCGATCATGTTTAGCATTAAATTCTCACTCTCTCCATCATGTGTGCATGAGATGCACCACTTCCTCCACTATCTCATCATAAGTGATTTATGATCTTACTTTGAATACACTATGATTTTATTTTACCTCCTCTGAGATCCTCATGATTTTTCATTAAATATCCATGATATCCACTCATTCTTCATTTAAAAAGTTTCTCCACTACTCCATAATGTAGGTCTATATCTAAAATATCCACATACACAAATCAAAAGTGGATTTTATTCATCTATGGAGTTTGTGGGTCCCGCCACCCTCTTATTTACTTAATTAATTATGGAAATTAAGAACTCTAATATTCCCATTGTCTTTGGAAAATTAGGAATATTACAGTCCTCCCAGCCAAAATGTTGCTTGTCCTCAAGAAACTGGAAAAGTGGATGCTACAACAAACATCCTCCCTCCAAATGGCATCCTCATAAGATTCCATTCCAAACTCCAAAGATACCTCTCTAGAATGTTTAGAATGTCCTCCAACTGAAAATTTAGATACCCTTCCTCATCAATGAATCTCCAAGTGGAAACCATACGAAGTCCAAAGATCTCATATATACATGAGATACATGAAATGAAGTGGTTTCTTCCCAAAGTGGAAAGTCCCAACTCATGAACTATCTCTCCATTCCATGATACATAGAGTAGATTGAATCTATCAATGCTCTCATCATTAGCCTTGTTGGCCATGCAGGATCCAAGCATAACATCAACATAGTGATAAACAAGAAGTAGAGACATATGGATACACATGAACAATGTCAAACCATATTCTCCCAATAACAACCACCGCAGAAAATCCTTCTACTACCATGCTAGATCATCATGAAAACAAATAAGAGAGACATACTCTCTCAAAAGAAGCCTTTGCAACAATGCTTCTTGTTGTCATGCCCCATCAACATCAAACCAAGTATGAGATCCATACCCTCTCAATAAAAGCAACTACAACAATGCCTCTTTCTGCCACACCACATCATGATTGTACCAAATGAAGTGGCCATATTATCTTAAGATAAGCCATCGTAGTAAGGCATATTTCTTCCCTATCACATCATCATCATACCAAGTAAAATGACCAAAATACCCCAACATAACCCAATGATGTAAGGCCTCTTTTTTCCATCCCCTATGAATGTCATGCAATGTATGGGAAGAAATCAACCCATACTCTTCCAATAGTAACAACATCAACACTGATTCTTGCTGCCACCTTACATAATCATGATGAAAGTCATGGAGCAACAAAATACTAATGGACATGTGGAATGTCTCATCAGCCAAATACAAACAATCTCCTAGCTGCCACATCATATGAGAGTTGTGCAATGTCCCAACCCCATCTACATATATGAACATGAGATACACCCCAAACAAAAATACATGTAAATACATGATACATATCTGAAACAAAAGAAAATATATGTACATAAGATACATCATGAGGTGTCCAAACTCTCTCATCAACAATCAGCCCAACCATGCCTCCTGCTGTTGCATTTCATCAGTGATATGTATGGCATGGATCCTAGAAATGTGAGATGTTAGGTAGTATCCATACTCTCCCAAAAGTAACCAGCGCAACCATTCTTCTTGATGCCCAGTATCATAGATCTGCAGGGAAGTAGGAAACCTCCTGCTCCTCATCTGGATCCATTCATCCCAATGTGGATGATGAATCATGCCAAGCTCAATCTTGGTATCCTCCCATTGTATAATACCAATATCCTCCATCTGAATAGATTTTCACTCCATGAGATGTTGAAGTGCACCTGCATTGAGGACTCTCCATGAGATCCTCTCATCATTACCCCCCCAAAACCCATAAGGTTATGGATATGTTGTAGGTATGAGTTTCTCTTTGAGCTGTGTGATGCTCATTGAGAAAGTGTCAACTTAAAAGGGGAAGATTTCCCATCTCAAGATGTATACCATCTATCATCTGACTCTCCAATGCTTCATGAATGAAGTTTTCATTGGAATGCTCCACTAGTTAATGGGTCATCTTCTCATCACTGCTACTAATTAACAGCTCTGTCTCTGCTGTCTCATAGCAAGGCACATTGTTGAACTCATAGTCCTACATTGTACATAGGATTATACTCATCCCATCTTCTTAAACTCCAAACTTCAACGCAAAGGGTTGAATGTAGCTCAACAATGACAAAATTGGATAACTCTCCATATTTTCCTTGATTAGATCAAGGGTCTTCTGTGGAGTGATAATTTTCTACTCCAAATCAGCAAGATGCTCTAATACTTGGTTATGCACTTGCCCTGATGGAATGGTATAACAAATCTCAATATGAGGTACTGAAATAATATGAGATGAAAGTATTTGAAAACCTTGGATAACTTGAATCTCGGGAACATCTTTCACATCTACAAGAGTTCCTCCAATCGGTGCAATAGGCTCTCCACCTGCTGGTAATGATTATGGATGTATCTCTTCAACTGTACCAATGCGGGTATCTGTCTCCTCTTCATCACTCATCTCATGAATCATGTATCAGGATCCAAATGTCAAGAACTCAAGACCATATTGCAAATATGCAAGTGATCCTCCTCTTGATGCAAGTACATCTACAGTTGGTGGTGGTGGTAGAGGCTCCTCCTCTTGAGTGAGAATGAGGACATCTTCCTTGGGTTCATCATTTACTATCTCCTCAATGATGGGAGATGTCACTATGTAAGATGTCTATAATTTATTTCTACCATAACTTTTCTTCAATCTTTGAATGAAATTTGCATAAGCAGGCACTTTCATGTGTGACAAGTGACTGAACCACCAATCTCTAGATTCACGTTCTAGGTGCAGCGCTGCAAACTCTACAACCTCTCTTTCTGCTATAGGATATTGCAAAAAGAATGTATATAATTATTTCCTCCAAGCCCTCAATGTTCTTGTGGAAGATCCATCAAATTTAGGCAAGAATAATCTATGCCTCTTTCTTCTATTGCTACTTCGAGATCTCCTCTCTTATTTGAGTTGCGAAAACTGTTGGAAAAAGAGATTCTCCTTCAATGATCTGGTTGTGACTTGTACTCAGAAAAATGTTTTCTTAGGGTCTCATACCCCAAGTCTCCTTCACATTCGTAGCATTCAACTTCCTTCTCAAAGAAAGGGGATCTAGAAAAATGATGTGAAGCTCTTGTCCTGAGGATGAACCACATTAGCTGGTTCAAAACATCGACCTAATCCTAATGATGTGATTAATCCAAAAATTATTTTATCTATATTTTTTTATTTTTTTAAATTTTGGAATTGAATGTTAAAAAAAATTAGAAAATAATTCTAAATAAGAAACAAACATCTACTTAGACACCTCCTTGAGAACGACACCAAAAAGTGGTGAGTGCTAGTATTGCACCAAGATTGATGCAAGTCACAGAGGCTACCAAACTATACCTTATCCACTTGGGGTTTGTACAAACATGGATGTGATAGTTTTATATGCACAACAGATGAGCTCTACTTATGTCATCCTCATCTTAGTTCTATTATGAGGTGTTAATTTTAGGGTTACTTCTAGGAAATGAATTTTTTCACACTTCTAAATGTAATATCAAACTCAAAATAGACCATAACCATTAATTTATAAACAAGGAAATAAACTACTCTAGATCTCTTATAGCATCATTTTCCACCTCTGCGTACTTGATGCTCTGAGTTATGGCCTTGGGTAGCCCTTTCCCTTCATACTTAGTCCTTTATCTAAAAAAAATATTATTTTGAATTCCATATGTGACTTTGCCCTCTCAAAAGCTCATGCAGACACGGTTCCAGTTATACCCAACCTGCATATATAATTTGAAATGTTAAAAAATACAAAATTCCCTATTTTCTGGGTGGGGTTTATGGGTTACATAGAAAGCCTATCTACAGAAGCTCGTGGCCTAACTATATGCCAACTGAAACAATTGTTTTGGGGTGGTATAAATACACCTTAGGGGAAGGCCTTAAGGGGAGAGAGAGATAGGTATAGATATTTTTTGGAGCGAGGCCCCCTGGGGTACCTTTTTGGGATAAATTTTGTTTAAGTTTTGTTGTACGCAGTGCACGCAAATGGTCAATCGGGCTTTGGGGCTGGTCAAAGTCCCTTAATTATTGTAAAGGGTCAAAGGGAAAAACCATGAATCTCAAACCATGGTTTCAAACCATGATATGTGCACTTTTTGATAATATAAATATGTAAGAGTGAAGCAAGGAGAGAAAAATAATAGAGACATGAATGAATGAAATATAGATTAGTTTTGTTTATTAGTCTAGCTTTTTTCTTGGTAGAAAGGCTCATGTTGGATATGTGCGCAAAGACCTAAGTCTTGAGCTGTGTGCAGATTTTGTTGTTCTGTGCAAAAAAATAAAAATTGTACTGAATTTCAAATCTCTTAATAAAGAAGACATTTTTGGCGAACCGAGATTATTATGTGATTGACTGTCTTGATTATCCATTAGTTGAATATCTCAATCCATCATGTTATGTGTTTTTACTTATGTAATTGATTTGGTACATATATGCACGAGAATTAGTCAATATTAGATAAACATATATGAATGAAGTATAGTTAGCTGTTGTGCACGAAATATATTGAAGTATTCTATGACAATCTACTATTACAATATATTGAAGTATTCTATTGAAGGGTTACATCTATTACCATTAACTGTGGCTGCACAACTATGTTATATTATCTATAGTAGGCCTAATTAGATCTACCACATAAAAAGCTCCCTTGGGGTACATAAACATGGTTACAACACCCCCTCATACTGATTGAGGTGAGACATTGGTCTGCACAAGCATATCAATTTCGAAAGGGCCAGTAGTCGGAGGGTTTTTTGGGTTGTGCAATAACTCCGAACTTGGGTCAGGACCCCTCAACCAAACAAATGGAACCGATTAGTGCAACGAGGAGAAAAAAAAAGCATAATAGCAATGATTTCCTTATTCTTGGACCTCTTTCACATTTCTCACTTCGGGCATAGCCCAATCAATGACATATGTGTGTGCCAGCTGCTCGCATTGGTGCACAGCGACTGCCTGTGGCTAGGGGGGTCTATTCTGATCGATGTTGCGCTAATCCATAAAATCACCAACCCAGCCTCGAACTTGGGACCCTATGACAACTTTTGAAGGAAAATTCCAAGAGAAAAAAGTGTCCGAGGAAGTCAAGGAGAAGTACAAGGTCTTGTGCATTACCCAGGGTTTCCTAGTTCATGAAATTAATGATCCCGTAGTCCAGATTGGCACAATTATCCTCGTGTGCAAGAAAATGTGGAAGTGCTGGCCAAATGAAGTTCTAACCCATTTCATTGTGCTAGCTGGGAAATGTGAGAAGAGCATGTAATTGAGCTGGTCCCAATACCTTTGTGCCATTTTTTTTCCAATGTGCGCGAAGTCCAAGAAGAAGGAAACCATTTCTATTATGCTTGGTTGTTTCTCCTCATCACATTAATCGGGTGGAAGATGCCAGAGAATACCCAATTCATAGACATTAAGGCAGACCTAAGTGAAGCCACGCACTACGCAACTTTATGGAACTCTAATATCCCCTCTAGAATCACAGAGAACAAGATATTTTGGGTGATTTTCGATTCTACATTATTCTAGGAAATTCAGTGAAAGTCGCAGTTGTCGCTGACCATATATGAGAAAAACAAGAAAATTGCAGATTTTAAAGCCATGTTTCATAACATACACATATGCGTGAAGGGAACTATGGAAGGACTTTGGTATGAATTTCCATACTTGGTTACAGAGGATGACCTGGTGCACATCATAGTAGAATGGTCACCTGCATGGTTAGAGCTATGCACCCCTTGGGGTGCCTCCTTGTTTGTCTTGAAGACTTAGACCAAGCTATGGATAACCAAGGACACTCAGCTGAAAGGAAAGGACACAAAGACCGAGCCTAATCCTAACACGATGGGAGAAATTATTGATCTTGAAAAGGAAGTAGAAGGGAAATATGGTGAACATACCGAGGCCCAGATGACATAGACAGCCAAGGGAACTAAGAGAGGTTCTCAAGCCTCCATGGGCCTGCACAGAAAGAGGAAGGATCCCAAGTAGGTAGGAATAGAGGACCTCACCCCGACCGAAGATGAAATCAACAAAATTGAAAACACGATCAAGACTGCCACTGAGAACATCTGGAGTGATATGGAAGCATAATACAAATTTGTGCTCTAGGCTATATTGTCAGGCATTTAGGAGTTAAAATTTCAAGTGAGCGCAGTTCAAGAGAGATTGAAGCAAGTGAGCCTACGAAAAGCAAACATTCTGGCATCAAGCATTCAACAAACAAGCTCGTAGTCCATAAGCAAGGTGCTTCCATCCCCCTTGGATAACCGAATGAGTCAAGTTTCAGGAACTACCGTTACAGTCGAGTCACCTCCCTTGCGTGCTAATTTAAAATATTATGTAGAGGTTAGCATCAACCTCGCAATGCTACCTAGAGGAAAAATCCATGCTATCCACACGATCATAGTGGATGAGTTTCAATATCAGGCCCATGCCTTCCAAGCCACCATCAAGTCTCAGAATGAAGAAAAAATGTTAGAGAAGGAGAAACGAAGTGCAAAGGAAGAACGCCGAGCAACTAAGGATAAACATGCCACGTTAGAATCCATGATTGATCATTTGTGCGGTGACCTACTAGAGGTCACTTTCCCTATCTCTATTGTGCCAACAAAAATGGTAGAAATCTTGGTCGCCACACTCAAAGAATCATGCACAGAGATCTAGACCGTCCGCACAGAATTCAAGCAACATATAGTCAAGCTTCAAATGAAGCTCCAAATAGAGACACTATTGGCTTGAGGGGTCTTGACCCAGGTTCGGTGTGCAAGGTTTGCCAAAAAACCTCTATACTACTGGCCCTTTCAGCAGTGACCTGCTTGCATAGGTCACAGTCTCACCCGAAGTAGTATGGGTGGGTGCTGGAACCAGGTTTCTGCACCCTAAGAAAGGAAGGGTAAGGCAAGAAGGGTTGCGTTCTGATCAGGTTATCTCTGCACAAAATCAAGTATAGGTACAATTGCATCCACGTGCACTAGATCTACAATTCTATTTTTTCCATAACCTTAACACAACATTATATATCTGAACAGAACACATCTATATTTACTTCAATACACAGAATTCCACTGGAAAATATAACCGAAGCAGAATATACAGACCTTCACAGTGCAAAGACAGAGAAATGCATAACATAGTAATTAGTTGCAATCCATTCAATAGTACTTACAGATTCAGATCCAACAATCTTGCATATTCATTCATTTGTTGCCCTTACAATTCCCTTCCCAACCTGTGCACACAGCAGCAGGGTCCACACACAGCTGGACTAGGATCTCCGCGCACACAGACAGCAGGATTCCATTCCCCAAAAACCAAAGTAGATCTCTTACACAATAGATTGCACCAATATCTTAGCCAATTCTTGCCTCTTACAATCCGAAATTCATCTCTATTTATAACAATCTAGCTTTAACATTCCTATGGTCCGCAACCCATGGTTTTTGGGCCCCTAGTTTACCCTTTAACCCCATTAAAATGCTTTTCGGGGCTTTGACCCACCCCAAAACCCCTGCACTATACTAAATATAACAAAAATAACTAGAATGGGTTGGTTTCGTAGCTTTCAAGGAGACACCATTCCAATAGTCCCCCAACACAATCTTGTGACTTGTCCCAAGTCACTCTGGTGGTGCACCTTCAATCTACGCGCGTAAGGTAGCCAGGGAGCGAAGGAGGGGTGGAAGCACTTCCTTGCTTTGGGCCGCTGTGTGTTGCACAATGTTGATCTTTGTTAGAGAATCAGGCCCCTCGAGCTCCGGACCAACGCGTTCCAACAACCGATGGAGGCGTGCAATGACGGACTGTGCGTCATGTCCAAGCTGAAGAGCAACATCAGTCCATGGTTTCAAATTTTTGTACGCAATATTCTTGGAGTGAAGAAGGTCCTCAATCTAGTGCATGGCAGCCAGGCGCTGCGTGTGGCTGGGGGGGTGAGGAAGCCCGAAGCCAGTTTAGAGCATCTTCTGCCTGTGTTAACTCCCTTTGGGCATGCTGAAGCATGGGGTGGTGTATTGCTTTTATCCAGAGCTACGTAGCCTCTTCAAACAATTGGGCTCCCTGCGCCAATTGTTCCTGAATAGTGTATGTGGCGTTAGTGACCATGGAAATTTGTTGGGCGCGTTCTTCCGGGGTCAGGTCATACTGCTTGCATATTTCTTAGCTGCGGTGGTGTACCTCTTGTAGTATGCTGGCAGAAAAGCTTCGTAGTTCCATAGTAGAGAGTTGTGCTAAGTCGACTTGTATGTCCCCAGAAATTGATTTAGAAGTGACACTGCGGGGGAGTAAACGTATGTTGCTTCTAGCAGGTGGGGCCTAGAAATGGCGAAGATGCTGTAATAGGTTTCGGTACCGCAGAGTTCCTGCAAAACTTGGTTTGTAGCTAATCCTTCAAGGTGGCCTTCACACACTCCTATTACTTCACTCAACTTCTTCTGGCCCTCTTATCTGTTCCTCCAGTGCATTGGGGTGCATACCGGAGAGACGAGCGACATGGATTGTAGAAATAAGTAGAAAAAACCATAATGTAGGTAGCCAATACCGCTTGACAGTTAAATAAATAGTCCAAGCCATCAAATTCCAACCATTCACGCCCCAATTGAAGCTACTTAATGGCAAGGCAGGTCATATGTGGCACATACCCTTGATCATAAATGGTGATATTAATAATCTACCACCCTTTTACTGCATTCGTAAGTGTCTTTTTGCCTTAACTCTGGACGAGTTGATATTCTGCTTTTGTATCCAAGGTCGTGTCCTCGTGATGGCAAGGTGTGGCTAACGTGTTGGGGGTCCTTTCATACTTCGATAGACGGTTTACACTCGGTGAGATTTTAAGTTGATCAGGAGTCTTTTCTAGGCAGTTATGTCGATCGTAGAAGGATCAATTTTGTGCAGGATAGCTGCATCATACATCCGCAGGTGATTTAATTCTTCATCCATCCGTAAATTCTCTCGGATACTCATGATTGTAGATAGGTCCGTAATCTTGTTGGGAAAGGGCCGAGTGCACTCTTGAGCGAGCAGGTCACCACGTGGGTCAATCGATTTAGGGGCCCATCTGGCTAAGGGGGTCTCTATACGCAGGATTACCCTACTCTAGTACTTCGTCCTCGCAGGGGAGACAGGTCCCTGCGTAGGTGCTTCATATCAAGTTAGTGGTAGTGCCTCGGACTGACATTCCATGGACCCTTTAGGCTTTGTAGGCTTCAGAGTGTCATTTGTGGCATCTTGGCAAGGCAAGGTTCGTTCCATGGTAGAGATGCGACGGAAGCTTCTGACGATCTGAAGGCTGCGAAGTGCCGAAACCTCATGCAGCCAGCTCTGCCAATTCTCCAGCTCTTCATCAGAGTCCAAAAAGCATTCATTGTCCTTTTCCCATCGGAGCAACCCTTCATCCATGGGGTTAACTTGATCTTCATCGTGCGCAGTGATCTTATAGATATGATCTAATTCTTCCTTCATGTGGATAGGCTCAATATACTGGGCACCTTCTGCGGGATCTAGGGGTACTATGACACATGTACTTCCGCTTTCAAACACCATGCTTCATTTCTTTAGGTTAATAATGCCTCCCATGTCCATCGCCCAATCTAGTCCGAGAAGCACAGGGTAGGGGTCTGCATCCTCAACTATTTAAATTACTTCAAAGTCAGCTAGGACCCTTGCCCCTGCGATGTAAACCATAACCTTTGGTAACCTCCCCAAGGGAATGATTTTCTGTTGGTTCGCCATGCATAGTTGGATAGTGGACCATTCCAATTTGGGCTTCCCCATTTGTTTCTAGGTTTTCTTAGGTAAAACATTGGCATCAGATCCAAGATCCAAGATAACCTGATCCATTTCATAGTCCCTAATTTGTGCAGTTAGCCGCATTTCTTTCCCTGTGCATTTCTTAGAGCTGTATAGTTTGTGCACGTCCTTGGTCTCAGGGATCAACGTGGGTCAAGCTGTGCAGGTGTTCATTAAAGCCAAGAGGTTTCTTACGGCCTGCAGGTTCCTGAGTAAGTTCAGACATGCCTTCAAAAAGGTCTCAATTTATTCCTCGCTTTGAGACTGCGCAGGGGCTGCTGGTAGTGCCAGTTCTTCGCAGGGTACCTATTTTCTTCCCTTGGTGTCCATCCCACTACGTGTTATGACCTTTATACTTGGATATACTTCTCTTAGTTTAGTTTTAACCCTATGTACGTTCTGCGTAGGGGTAGGCTTCTTTTCCTGCATTTTGGGTATAAAGATCAAGCAGTCTTCTACCTCATGGTCCAGCTGTTTGTAGTATTTACACGATGGTCGGGTAGGATTAGGGCATTCTTTGGAAAAGTGCCCTATTTCTCCACAATTATAATAGATCAGTTGACCTCTTCCTTGGCTTGCGCTTCCTCCTCGGCCTCCTCTGCCTCAAGCTGGGGATCCTCCAAAGTGCGCAGTCAGTCTAGGTGATGCAGGGTCTGATTGTACCTGATATAAGTTCCCACTATCTATCATCAGGTCATATGTTTGGAAATTTTGCTCGTCATTTCCTACAGACCGACAGAATCAGTACCACTGTTGCTTTAGCTCTGGGAAATATGCACCCAACCAAGGACAATGGTTCGTATCATGGAGGCCCACTGCCCAATAATCATCACACCATAGCGCAAATCCACTTGATCCTAGTCACAACAGGGTAGGTTCCCTACTTACCCCTAGGCGTAACGGGCTAGGTCCTCTGGCTTAGATATAATCATTCACTAGAGGGCATTGATCCTTTGTGTGACCAGACACTCGGCAACGTATACACTAGAGATCCGCGCAGATGTCTCGCTCTTTTCGTAGGTTCTGTATCTCTAGGTGCATAGCTCCAAGTTGTTCCTGGATCTGTTGGACTCCTGCCGAGGTATCCTCCCGAGGAGCAGCTTCTAACTTCATAGTGGATTCTACAGCTTTCTCCTGTGATTCAAAGTTCTGCTGATTCATTGGCGTGTGCAGGTGAGGTAACAACATGGCAATGAACCATTCCATATGTTGTCTATCATCATACTCGAACCCTCCTTCCCTAATCACCTTCTTCAGCCATTGATCTACCTCCCACACTGATTTAGGTGTACCCTATTTGAAGTCTTTTACATCTGCTACTAACTGGGAATAGGACTTTGGTTTGTGGAATTGTTGCTTCAGAGCATTCTTAATATCCTGAATGGAAGCGGTTCGATTCTGGGCAACATATCGCATATACCAGTCCAAAGCTCTGTCTTCGAAGCTGCACCCTTTTTATTGTATCGCTTGCCACATTCTACAGAGTCCAGACAGAGTCTGCAATGAACCAAAATCGATCCATATCCTCATCTCCTACCCCCATGAATGTAGGTAGTTTTAGATGCACAGCTATCTAGGGACGATGTTATAGGTGATTTTTTACCCTTGTGTACCCTAGGTGGTGATGTGGCTGGTTCCTTAACTGGGCTATAGGTGGCCCTTCCTCTATTAAGGTTGGTTTGATAATACTTACCACTGCGTGTCGCACTCCCATTGGGATCCAAGGTCATTCATTCTGTATGGCTACACAGAATTCTCTTTTCGCACAAAAACTTCTTGATCAGTAATGGTAACGTTCTCAGAAACTTACCCTGGAATCCTTTGAAGAATCGTCACTCAGCCTCAAAGTATGATACAGATTGATCAATGGAAAAATCTGTCACAAATCCTCCTAGCACACTATCCACCTAGTGATCCACCATGTGTGTAATAGTGTTATCGGTTCTCTCCAGATGTTCAAGCAGATCGAGAGTCCACTGAGTGACTAGCTCATTCTTCAAGCACTTTTAGAATTCTACTAGCCTAGCGAGCCACTCCTGATGCTATATTGCAAAGGTTAAAAAGAATATTTCGTGGTTTTCAGTAAGAACATACCTATTCTTCCACTTTTCAGCTATTAATTTTTCGCTTCGGTTTTCTCTTACCGCGAACTTCTAGATCTGCCCTTCGAACCACTCCTTGATATCTTTTCTTTTTGGATTCCAGTATTCTCTTGTCATTACCCAATCCCTTTCTCAGATCTCTTCTGGTCTCGGCAACGGAACCATTTGTTGGCTTGAGGGGTCCTAACCCAGGTTCGGTGTGTAAGGTTTTCCAACAAACCCCTATACTACTGGCCCTTTCGGAAGTGACCTGCTTGCGTAGGTCACAGTCTCACCCAAAGTAGTATGGGTGGGTGCTGGAACTAGGTTTCCGCACCATGAGAAAGGAAGGGTAAGGCAAGTAGGGCTGCGTTCTGATTAGGTCATCTCTATGTAGGATCAAGTATAGGTCCAATTGCATCCACGTGCACTAGATCTACAATTCTATGCTTTTCATAACCTTAACACAACATTATATATCCGAACATAATAGATCTATATTTACTTCAATACACAAACTTCCACAAAAAAATATAACCAAAGCAGAATATATTCAATCATTCAATATACAGACCTTTGTAGCACAAAGACAAAGAAATGCATAACATAGTAATTAGCAGCAATCCATTCAATAGTACTCACATATTCAGATCCAACAATCTTGCATATTCATTCATTCGTTACCCTTACAATTCCCTTCCCAACCTGTGCACATAGCAGCAGGGTCCGCACACAGCTGGACTAGGATCTCCGTGCACACAACCAGCAGGAGTCCGTTCTCCAAAAACCACAACAGATCGCTTACACAACAGATCGCACCAATAGCTTAGCCAATTATTGCCTCTTACAATCTGAAATGCTTCTATATTTATAACAATCTAGCTTTAACATTCCTATGGTCCACAACCCATGGTTTTCGGACCCCTAGTTTACCCTTTAACTCCATTACAATGCTTTTTGAGGCTTTGACCCACCCCAAAACCCATGCACTATACTAAATATAACAAAAATAACCAAAATGGGCTAGTTTCGTAGCTTGCAAGGATACCCCGTTCCAACAGACATTGCCAGAGGTCCAAGCATAGTGCACGGCCAAAGGCAAGGCAACCACTAACAATGTAGCAGTAGCATTGGAAAAATGTGGTACGTTTTTGGATGAGGTGATGGGCATTTGGAATTTTGTTCATAATGACCCAATGGTCCAACAAGTAAGGAATGAACTCATAATTGAAGAGTAGCAGCCTACAAAGATCAGAATGGCAGTGCCAACATTGGTGGAAGTGCAAAGGCTTGCTATACTTCACAATGGTAGGGCTAGTCATACAAATATTGAGGACCTGCGTCGCCGAGAGCAGTTCATGGAAACGAGGATGTAATCTTTGGTCAAGGAATCTCTGCAGCTATCACAGAACCTTGACAATGCCCTCAAAAGCTTACAACAAATTCAATGTAGCATTAGTCTGGCACCTGAGGGGCCAATGACAGCCAAGTTGATGGATGAAGAACAGAGTGCCACCATGCAGAGAAGTGAAGTCACAGTGCCACTCAAGTGCTCTATGGAATCATTGAAGGCCAAGATGAAGGTGACTGCCCCATAGTGACTCAAGATGAGTCACCAGATTGTGTTGGGGGTCTGTTGAAGTGAGGCCCCCTAGGGTAATTTTTTGGGATAAATTTTGTTTAAGTCTAATGGTCAAAGGGGCTTTAAAGCAAGTTAAAGTCCTTTAAATATTGGAAAGGGTTAAAGGGAAAAATCATGAGTCTCAAACCATGGTTTGAGACCATGGTATGTGTGCGTTTTGATAATATAAATATGTAAGAGTAGAGAAAGGAGAGAAAATACAAGAGACATGAATGATTGAAATCTTGATTATTTTCGTTTTTTAGTCTAGGTATAAAGGCTCCTATTGGCTATATGTGCAGATACCTAAGTCTTGAGTTGTGTGCGGACTCTTCTACTATGTGCGCAGAAATACAGATTGTACTGAATTGTAAACCTCTTAATAAAGAAGAAATTTTTGGCAAATCTAGATTCTTATCTGATTGATTGTCTTGATTATTTGTTATTTTTTGTAGATCTGAATATGTTTTTTTATGTGTTTTTACTTATGTAATTGGTTAATTGAATCCATGCACTAGAATTAGTGAATATTAGATAAACAAATCCTAATGAAGTATAGTTAGCTACCGCGCTCGAAATATATTGAAGTATTCTATGAAAATCTTCGAAAGGGTTAGATCTGTTACCATTGACTATGGTTGCACAAATATGTTATATTATATGCAGTAGGCATGATTAGATCTACAACATGAAAATATCCCTCAGGGTGCAGAAACCTGGTTCAAAAACCCACCCATACTACTTCGGGTGAGACTTTTGTCTGTGAAAGTAGATCACTGCAGAAAGGGCGAGTAGTTAGAGGGTTTTGTTGGTTGTGCAATAGCTCCAAACCTGGGTCAGGACACCTGAAGCCAACTATATTATATCCATTTAATCCCTGATAAAGTCTGATTTATTCCTCTACCTCCTACACTCCCAAATTGTGGAAACCCTTGTTTCCATCATAGGGGTGTCCATTCCTCTTATATGACATCCATGTGTATGATTTTGGAAGGATATTGTTGAACCTTGGGTTGGATAGATCCAGAGGATGGTTTCACTTGGATTTGTGGATGAATCAAGTGGTATTACTCCACACTTATTCCCATTCATCAATAAACAAGCTCTTTCACATTCTTGATGTTCAGGATATTACTTATTTATACATGTTATGATCCTATTATGAATGATTTCATGTTTTTATGCTTATATGTGTATATGATATAACATTAAAATATTTAACATTCTTTCAGTTATTACTAGCATATGTTATTTTCTTGAGTGAGTTTTAGGTTTCAAAGCACTAGAAGAAGCATATGGTTTGAACCCTGTGGGATCGCCTTCAAATGTAGGACCTACGGGTACTACCCCTTCTTCGAATTTTAAGAGTTTGAGCATTATGACTATAAATTTGTATGATTATGATTATTGTGTGCTTCTTGCTCTATTGGGGTTCACAACCAAGACCCTAGGGTACTTCATCCCATAACAGAATTGGTAAATCCACTTGGGATTACATTCTTGTAATTCCTAGTTTGGGTTGTTTCGCTCTAGATCTGCATTTTCTCTTTGGTTTGATTACTTTTCTAGTTTCTTTTATTCATTAGCAATTTAGGAAAAAGTTATGATCTTTTGGATCAGACTTGGATTTTTAATTGTTTCATTATTTCCATTTTTATATGGAATGTCCATTTTACACAGTCACGTATACACACGTTTTTTTCCAAAGAAACACACGTATACCTGTGCTTCCTTGTGAATAGTACTGTATACACATAGGTTGATCACTGTCAAGCCACCTATTTCAAGTTTTAAATAAAAATTTTAGATTTTGAGTCTAGTAAATCCTTTTTCCTACTTTTGTTTGATTTTTTTAATCATTGATGTTCTTGGAAAGTGTTTCCTTTTGAAAAATTTCAATTTCCTATCTTGGTGAAAAACCTAGTCAACCTAGGGTTTTCCATTTTTGGTTTCAATTTTTGTTTTTGGGACCAGGGCTTCTTGCTGAAGTTGGATTTTCTGATTATTCTAAATAGTGAATTATTGTTAATTTTATCATGCACTACCTTCTTAATACTTCACGTTTGATTCTCTTTCGTTTGCTCTCTTGGAGTTTTCTTGTTTGTTGAAGTTTTGTGCTACTGATGAGGTCATTTATTTGAGTGTGTAACCTCTTTCTGCTTCTTAATTCTCATCATGCAAATGATTTTTATGGCTTAAGGAACTTGAGGCCTTTTTTGCTAAATTTGGTGATCTTGAGATTTTGAGTAGGTTTTTTTATTTCTTAAAGCATTATTTGCATCCTTAAAAAGAAAAAGACATAAAAAATATCTTTGTTTGCCTCATTTTTCTTTCAGTTTCTTTTTAAGGCTTCCTTGCATTTTTTAGTAAGTGCAATTTTTTTCATTTGGTCGAGTTTTCTTGGTTTTGGGAAAATTTGTTGTTTGAATTTCCCCCTTCTTGTGTTAAGTTTTTGAACTCTTTGTTGGGAGAAGTTCTTGCTTTAGTTTTCCCCTTCTTGTGTCAAGTTTTTGACCTATTTGTTGGGATAAGTTATTTTCTGAATTTTCCCTTCTTTGTGTTAAGTTTTTGACCTCTTTGTTGGGAAAATTTCTTGTTTGAAATGTTCCCTCCTTATGTCAGGTTTTTGACCTCTTTACTGGGAAACACATTTACTTGTTTTTTAGATTAATCATAGAATATTGCATAAATAATTTGTAGTTTCAATTAAAATAGCTACATTGTAATAAATTTTAGTATTTTTAGTATATTTTGAGTTGTCAGCATGTATTTTGATAAAAAAAAAAAAAAATTCTTTCATTCGTTTGTTCGTAGTTCCCTTTGTAGAAGTCTCTTTTCATCGTAGAAAAAGTTGCATTTTTCATGTAGCCAAGTTTCTATTTATTTCTTCTTGCATCCATAACACCATAAGTTTCACCTCCATCTCACCCCTAACTTAAAGAAAAACCTTTAAAATCAAGTGATAAAAACTAAAATGAACTACAATTTTTTAATTTGTCATTAAATATATCAACTAGTCTAGGCCATTCAGGCCTTGGAATAGGTGTGTGGAGAGTTAAATCTCCAAGGCCACTCTAAATTTAAACTTTGAAGTTGATTAAAATAGTTAAACCCAGTGTCCTTAACTTGTCTAGGAAATCTCTCCTAAAAAGGGAGTCAAACACGAGGGCGAGTGAAAGTAGGGAGGAGAGATACCCCCTCTCCTACTTCTTGGATCCTGACCAAATATTTTTCTGCCTAGCTGTCGATATGAGCTGGTGACCTTAGTTTCCATTCCTAGGTATCACATAGGTGACTACATGGGGGAATACCTATGGTACCTGAGGCAGACATTGCATCATGTTCATTAGTACTTCTAGAGGGTGCCCTTGCGAAGCTCGGTTACTTGCACCGGCAAAGGCTTTTGTCTCGAGGTCAGTGCAGCTGCTTCTCTTACCTTTGGTAATAGGCCTAGGGAATAATTACACTAGAATATTTTTGGAAAGTCCTTATATATTCTCTTTCTTGTATTTTGGTGTCCGATCCTAATCACCCGGAGTGGAAATACCTGAGAGTTGCTTAATTGGTTGCATCTTTAGGGAAATTTTTAGAGAGAGCTCTTTGCTCCTAGACTACCATAGCTTTATAATTTTTTTAGTAGATATAACTTATCTTAACATTTAAAAGTGGTTTATCAATCAGCTCTTTGATGAAGGAGGCTTCATGGGCTCTCACCTGCGAGTGCCAAGCCTTCTCCTAGAAGGCGTAGGAAAAATTCTACTGGTGATTCTCAATCAGCAGCAATGAACGAATTAGAGAGTGATCTTCTTCTTGAGGCTATAATTTCATAGGGTGATCCTACTATAAGTCATGATTTGGGGAGGAGTACTCCACTCCTTTCTAGGGTTATTTTTCGTTGGAAGATGAAGTTGAAGTTGAAGATATTTTTGAGCCTCCTATCACTCCTTCTTCACCTCTTCCTCCTAATTTTTCAAGTGTTATATTACATGTTGGGACCCTGACACAAAGGCTGGAAATCCCTGATGTTTCTCCTCCTTTTCCTTCGATGACCACTACTGTGAAAACAACTTTGAATATGAGTACTTATAGTGTGCATAGTCCTCTTTTGGTAGGAGGGGGTATAGTTGCTACATCAACTATCACTCCTAATACTGCAATATTTGGCTCTACCTCCATTCCATCTTTGAGTGGGGGCACCCAAGATATTTCTTCCCACACTGGCTCATTTTCATTTGGGATTTCTTCTAGTCCAATTCCCTCAGTTCCTTTCATTATTTCATCTATTTTCTCCACACCTATGTCTTAAATTATGGCTAGTGGTTCAATATATTTTCAGGGTTTTCTCTTTGGTAGGGTTCATATCCCTCATTCTAACCCTTCTTTAGGTTCTTTTCCTTTCTCTGGACAAGTTCATAGTTTTAATACTTTTCAAGGAGGTCAAGGTCTAGATCCTTTTCAAGGAGGTAAAGGTTTCAATCCTTTTCAAGGTTAGAACCCTAATTTTGGTGGTTTAGGAACTGGGAATCAATTTGTGTCTGGTCAACATGGGTACATTCCTCTCTCCTCCATTGGAACCTCTCAGGTTTTTTTTCCTTTCGTTAATGTGTTGAACCTTTACCAAGGGATCTCATTTCCTTTTAATGCGTAGATTGGGGGAAAATTCTTGGTTATGGTAACCCTTCGGCTGGAGGAGGTCCTACTTCAAATTTCTCTGGACTAGAAGGTTTTCCTTACAATTCAGTGTCTTCTATGAGCAATCCTTGGAAACTTGATGCCTTATAAAATGTAGGTTATTCTTTTCAAAAATTTGGAATGCCTCTCATGGTGGGTGGAATTCTCAAGTTCCTTCGCACTTACCATTCCTCATAGCCCTAAATTTTCCAGGTATTTCAAAATTTTTTAAAGACCCAATTTGATATAGCTCGACTTCGCATTTGGTTCCTACCAAGCTTCAATCAAAAATTCCAAAATTCGAAGGGAAGACTAGAGAGGATCCAACTAACCATGTAACAAATTTTCATTTATGGCGCTCGTCTAATTCCCTTATTGATGATTCAATTAGGTTGAGATTGTTTCAACGCATCTTGATTGGAAATGTTGCCAAGTGGTACATAGAGCTTATTGGGAATACCTTTGCTTCATTTGGCGAATTTTCTACTACGTTCTTGGATCATTTTTAGTTGCCCGTTCGGTATGATGTTGGAATTGAGGTATTGTCCAACTTCCAACAAGATAATTCAACTCACATTTATTACCATATTTAGGAATGGTGAAGAAGGAAGAGGATCATTAAAGCCTACATTGCTAATTAATTCCTTATAGAATGGTACTTAAAATATTTATAGCCAGAAATATCGAAGGATGTGTCACATTCTCAGGTGTTTACAGAAGAGCAGCCTATATTCAGAGCCCAGTAATTAGACCTTATATATTCTATATCTGGGATTCTTAATAAGATTTTGTCGGATTCTCCTCGATCCAAGCTATATTTAGCCAAACCAAAGTTAGGTCCCCATGCAAACAGGCTAGTTGGGTCGATCAATAGCAATACATATAATCTCTTAAATCAATTGCAGAAGTTTTCTTTAAAAACTACTTCTTCGATTCAGGAATTTTCGTCAATTTCTACACTTTCCCAACCATTAAATTTTAATGTTGTCTAATCCTCTAACCCTAAAGAAAAACAAAAGTTCAATGGGAAGAAGGGAAGATGTAATATAAAAATGATAAGGATGGGAAATATAATGCAAACAAACCCAAAAATAATGTTGGGGAGGGTAAAAATCAGTAAAAAACAAAGTTAAGTTTCCTTGAAAAATGTGCATTGGAGATTATCTAACTCATAATTTCCCTAAGATTCAGGATGCTCAACACTTTTTGGCTCAGTAGGGTTCTTCTAGCTCCCAAGTTGTCCTGACTAACACTTTTCCCCAAGGGCATGAAATGCTTGGTGGCGCGAATGCGAATACTGGAGCTCCCACGTCAGGGGGAAAATAGGAAGGGGGAAGCCATCAAATGGATACATGATGAGTGCTCATATTGATGTTGAAACAAGGTCACATGATTATGGTGATTAAGAATCCTCTAAGGCTAGGGTTTCTCCTGATGTTTCAAAGCTAGCCTATATTGAGAGGCCCACAGTTGAGCCTATACCTCGGATCCCAAAAGGATCTTCTAAACATTCGATGATTAACTCTAATGCCAACAAAACCCAAAGATAATCCATTGTAGAATATCTAGCTCAGAGTCAGTAATATTCCCAATTAGCTTCTAGCTAGTTGGAATATTATATGTTGTTTCTATTCAGAGTTAGATGAATAAGTGGGGTAAAGAGACCCTTAAGTATCTTTAGTAGGAATAAACCACTTCTAGTATGGATGTGGATCAGTTTAGATAGCCAAAATAAATCCTTATTTTGTGTGAAAAGGGGCAATGCATGTAGAATAGGTCAATATTTACCAAATCCACAGCGCTGCCTAAGGAGAGAGTGGAGCTAGTGGGGACAACGCAGTTTTGGAGGAAGAGTATTTGTATGGAAGTAACATCATAAATGAGTGGGGCTAGGGGTGAGGAAGCTCACCAAGAATATAATGAAAGGGATGGAAGCCATGAGGGGCATTCAAAATATTGTTTATGTTTGAGTATTATGACTTCTTGCATGCTTCAGTTGTTTAGCTGAGTTTGATGTACTATTTAGTGCAAGGGTATTTCTAGGCGGGAATCCCACACTCTACCTTGGAGGACTTGAGAGGCCAATTAGGAGAGCCATTATAAGCTTAATTTCCACCATATATCATTGGGCCAAGCATCCACATTCAGCCATAATGCAGTCTCCTTGAGGAACTGCTTTATTTTGCAGTGTGTTGTAGTGGAGGGTTGAGAAACCCTGTTTATGAGCTAGTTTTGTTGTGAAAGGAGCAACCTTTCACTCGGAATGATAGGGAGGAGGAGATACAACCATATATTTTTCATTTCAATAATATATCAGTATATTCCCAGTGATGCAGTGTGATTCAACCACAGAGTTCTAGTCTGCTCTTTTTTTCATCTTGTGTATTTCAAGAAACCCTTGCTGGGTTATCTTGGGATTGTGTTTGAGAGACTAGTTCTCCATTTTCAGATTATTTTGAGTACCATATCAATAGATCCACTTGTCTCTATTTTCCAGTTGCATTAACCCTCACTGGGACTACGCTTTCATGTATTCCGACATTTTTGTATAGTAGCATCTTTTGGCATTTTAGAGTATTTGGGCTTTGAATGCTTGCTTTCCTAGTTTGAGTGATTTGTTCCTCAACATATTGTATATTTTGCTGCTATGATACATAATATAATGGATCTATGATTTACTCATGTTTTTTTCATTTATAGTTGTTGTAAATTTCAGTTTTGTGTTCAATATTGCTATCTTTCCTAATTTGTAATATTATAGTGGTATCATAGCATAATCTTGGCTCAGCTTGTGGGGAAATACAACTATAGAAATGGAGGAGAAAGAGATCCCAAAACTCCTTCTTCAAACCATGAAGAACATTTCAAAATATATCAAGGATATGAGGTTAGAAAGGCATAAGGAATACCCTAGAGGGTCTCATCATGGAGAGTGTTCTGGAACTTCACATTCATGGTATGAGCAACTAGCAACACAACCTTCTTCACAATGCTCCACTATGCCCACATTCCTATCATTTGGAAGTGAGGATGGGGGATCATTAAGGGAAGAAACACTAGGTGATTATTTTTTGGAATATGAATCTCAATCTCAGAGGTTCAAGGAGCATTTTAACTTTCAGGAGTTCTGTCAGATCAAGGATGGAATGAGATCCTCCATTCATAGTAAAGGTGGAGGGTACATGTAGAACCAATATATATATAGCACTATGGGCAGGTTATTTTTTCCCTCTTATGATGGATCATCCAAGTGCACAACTAAGGCTTGGGTAGAGAAGTTGGATAGTTATTTCCAACTTAATATATTTTCAAAAATGGAGGCTATCAAAATAGCAGTGTTGCACCTAGAAGGTAAAGCACATGAATGGTGGTTTGATGGTCTATCTACACTTGGGCATACTAGTGTTACTTCTTATGTAGAGTTCACCCGAAAGTTGGTGGAGATATTTGATCCTAGGAATCCAGAGGCAAATTTTTTTGAGTTAACTAAGCTCAAGCGAACAGGAGATCCAGAGACTTATATCTCGAAATTTCTAAAGCTTCCAATCATGGTGTCTGACCTCACTGTGACTAGGAGAGTGTGCATGTTCATTGATGGGTTGGTTGAACTATTGCATGGGTTGGTGAAATGTACTAAACCAGCTATGCTCGAAGAAGCTATGGAAAGGGATAAATACCTAAAGCATAATTTACCTAAGGAAATAGCCCCTTTTCAGTAGAATATCTCTTCTCAAATAAAGGGGAATCATAAGAAGAAAACCCTTGATGCTAATGCCTAGGGACATATAAGGAAAAATAAACTATGTTTCACTTGTCGGAAACCATGGGTACCAAGACACTAATGTGTTGCAGGAAAGGCACATTGTATTGAGATATTTTATGATGAGGAGAAGGAAACCAATGTTGTAGCAACAGGAGAAGGTGCACCATCAGCAAGAGGTGTGGTGGGAAAATTTGCTTCGATGGGAGGGACTCTTGCAGCCTTGCGAGGAGTTTCCAGGTATATAACATTGAGAGTTAGAGGCATAATTCAGGGACAAAGAGTATAGGTATTGGTAGATAGTGGATCCACCCATAAATTTATTCATACTCAGTTGGTGCAAAGGAGGGGCCTTCACATGGAAGAATTTGAGGGTTTATTAGTCTTGGTTCTAGGAGCTAGGACCATGGAGTGTGCCAAATATGTTCCAGCATTAACCATCACTATGGGAACCTACACATTGATAGAACACTTCTTTGTGGTTGATATTCCATACACCAATCTGATATTGGGTTTCCAGTGGCTAGCCACCTTAGGGAAGGTTACCAAATATTGGGAAACATTGGAGATGGAATGGACAGAGAAGGGGAGTGGTAAACATAAAAAATTCAAGGGCATACACACCTATCCACCCCAAATTTTCTCGGCACACAAGATGGAGGATGATTTGAGTAGAGGAGACATAGAGTGGGCAGTTGAACTGCATATGTTAGAGCCAGGCGAAAACATGCACTAGTACACTTGGATGCACAATATATTATGGAATGTTATCCTATAGTATTCAGAGATATTCCACCCGGGAGACCTCCTGACCAAGGTTTTGAGCACAGTATTGCACTAGATCAGGGGATTGAAGCAGTGATCACCACACCCTATAGGCACCCCAAAGCCTACAGGGATGAGATTGAAAAATCCATCCATGAGCTTTTGGCTTTAAGACACATCCGTCCTAGCACTTTTCCTTTTTCCTCTTTAGTAGTTTTGGTGAAGAAGAAGGATGGAACATTTAGGATGTGCATCGCTTATAGGGCATTGAACCAAAATACAATGAAGAACTGGTACCTAATCCGCAGGATCAATGAATTGATGGATGAGTTAAGAGGATCCAAGTACTTTTCCAAGATTGATTTGAGGTTGGGGTATCATCAAATAAGAGTGAGGGATCAATATATCCCAAGACAACATTCTGATGCCACTATGGTCATTTTGAGTTTTTGGTGATGCCTTTTGGGCTAACCAATGCTCCAGCTACATTCAAGTCTTGCATGAACCACATTTTTCGTGATCACTTGAGGAAGTTTGTATTGGTATTCTTTGATGAAATTATTATTTACAACCACACGTGGGAGGAGCACCTACAACACATTGACATAGTACTACGCATTCTTAAGGAGCGACAATTCTATGCCAAACTCTTCAAGTGTGAGTTCGGACCCACAGAGATGCTCTAATTGGGCTACATCATTAGAGTAGATGGAGTGAGATATCATGAAGAGAAGATCCATGCGATCAGAGATTGGCCTGAGCCAAATAATGTCACATAACTTCGGGGGTTAGTAAGAATCTGCACCTACAACAAGAAGTTTGTTAAAGGGTTCTCTCGACTAGGAACACCACATATAGATCTAAATAATAAGGGAGCTTTCAGTTGGACACCCACAATTTATATACATATTGATAAGCTCAAGGAGGTGATGATTAGCTTCCCGGTATTGGTTCTACCATATTTTACCCAACCCTTTGTGTTGGATGTGATGCTTCAGGGGAAGGCATTGGAGTGGTGTTGATGCAAGTGGGACACCCCATAGATTTTGAGAGTCGGAATTTTCTGCCACATGAGAGGTTGTATCCAATATATGACAAGGAAATTTTGTCTATCATGCATGCTTTAGCCATTTTCTGCCAATATTTGGTGGGCAACAAGTTACAAATGAAGACTGATCACAATAGTCTTCGATTATTTGTTGAGCAGAAGCAGCTATTGAAGAGGCAACAAAAATGGGTGAATAAGATCCAAGTCTATGAATTTCACATTGAATATGTCAAGGGGAAAAATAATGTAGTGGCATATGCTCTATCTCAGAGGCCAACATCATTGTCCTTAATGAGCATGGACATAGATTGGAAGGCTCAATTGTTAGTGGAGTATTCCAAAGAACACTTTGCATGTGAGATCTTACGTGGGCCGGTGACTTATGAGAGGTATAGAGTGATGGATGAGGTCATATAGTACTGGGATCAGGTCTTCTTGGCTAGAGATTCTAGAGTCAAGAAGAATATTTTGTAGGCATCACATGATTCACCACTTTCTGTGCATCAAGGATTCACCAAGACATATCGGGCTATTCAGGAGAGATTCTCATAGAAGGGTCTCAAGGAGGACATGCCTCAATACATCAGGGAGTGCATATTTTTCTAGCAGAACAAAGGAGAGCACAACCATCCCACAGGAGTGCTGCAACCACTCCTTATTACATATGGGGAGTGGGAGAGTATTTCCATGGACTTCATCATCGGCCTACCTATGGTTCAGGGTAAGGATTGTATCTTTGTAGTTGTTGATCGACTAACAAAGTATGCACATTTCTTTGTTATTTCTGCATGATATATTGCTTCACAGGTAGCTGAGTTCTTCTTTAGAGATGTATTTAGACTCCATGGTCTTAGAAAGGCTATTGTCAGTGATCGGGATAGCCGCTTCATGGGTGGCTTTTGGCAGGAATTTTTTTGGTTAGTGGGTGCTGATTTGAAAGCAAGTACCAGCTATCACCCACAAACCTATGGACAGACCGAGATAGTAAACAACTGGCTGGAGGGTTACTTGTGAAACTATGTTCTGGGGCAGCAAAAGGCATGGTTATGTTGGCTCCCTCTAGGGGAGAATTGCTACAACACAACTTTTCATATGTCCATTGGCATGACCCCCTTTCGAGCTATTTATGGGTACGATGCTCTACCATTTGCTGATGTCATGTTTGGAGCAATAAAGGCTCCTAGAGCACTAGAATGCATTAAGGAGAGTCAAGATATACTCCGAGCTCTAAAGGACAACATTGCTACAACATAAAACCAACAGAAGTTATATGCAGACTGTGGTCGGGTAGAGAGGTAGTTTGAGGTGGATGATCTTGTCTATCTTCATCTTCAACCACATATATACAGTCTACATTGAAGGAGAAAGGGGCTAAAAAGTTTAAGCCTTGGTTCTATGGGCCATAGAAGGTGATCCATTGTGTTGGGGAGGTAGCATATGAGTTAGAGCTTCCCATTGGAAGTAAGATCCATAACATTTTTCATGTCTCATGCCTCAATAAGGCCATTGGAAAACATGTGGTTTCCACCATGGACCTCCCACCTATTGATGATGAGGGCCATCTAGTCTTACAACTAGAGGCTATCTTGGATACTCGGGAGAGGTAGTTGATAAATAGGGTGATTAGAGAATATTTGATTTGATGGAGGAATCTACCTAATGAGGATGCTGATTGGGAAGGAGAGAAGATATTGCAGCATCCTTATTTAATGTTGCTTGAGGACAAGAAACTTTTGGGAGGAGAGGACTGTAATATTCCCAATTAACTTCTAGCTAGTTGGAATATTATATGTTGCTTTGATTCATAGTTAGATGAATAAGTGGGGTAAAGAGACCCTTAAATATCTTTAGTAGGAATAAACCACTTCTAGTATGGATGTGGATCAGTTTAGACAACCAAAATAAAGCCACCTTGGTTATGAAAAGGGGAAATGCATGTAGAATAGGTCAAGATGAACAAATCAACAACGCTTCCTTAGGAGAGAGTGGAGCTAGTGGGGACAACGCAGTTTAGGAGGAGGAGTCCTTACATGGAAGTAGCATCATAAATGAGTGAGGCAAGGGGTGAGGAAGCTCACCAAGCATATAAGGAAAGGGATGGAAGCCATGAGGGGCATTCAGAATATTTTTTATTTTTGATTCTTATAACTTCTTGCATGCTTCAGCTGTTTAGCTGAGTTTGTTGTACTGTTTAGTACAAGGGTATTTCCGGGCAGGAATCACACACTCTACCTTGGAGGACTTGAAAGGCTACTTAGGAGAGATATTTTAAGATTCATTTCCACCATCTAGAATTGGGCCAAGTAGCCACCTTTAGCGATAGGATAGTATCCTTGAGGAACTGCGTTATTTTTCAGTTTGTTGTAGTGGAGGGTTGAGCAACCTTGTTTATGAGCTAGTTTCTTAGTGAAAGGAGAAGTATTTTTCCCGGAAAGATAGGGAGGAGGAGATACAGACATATATTTGTCATTTCAGTCGTATATCAGCAGATTCCCAGTGATACAGTGTGATTCAACCACAGATTTGTAGTCTGCTCTTTTTTTCATCTTGTGTATTTCAAGAAACCCTTGCTAGGTTACCTTGGGATTGTGTTTGAGAGAATTGTTGTCCATTTTTAGCTTCTTTTGAGTACCATATCAGTATATCCACTTGAATTTATTTTCTAGTTGCATTAACCCTCATTGGGATTACACTTTCATGTATTCCGTCATTTTTTTATAGCAACATCTTTTGGGATTTCAGAGTATTTGGGCTTTGAAGGCTTGTTTGCCTAGTTTGAGTGATTTTTTCCTCAACATATTGTATATTTTTCTGATGTGATACATAATATAATGGATCTATGATTTACTCATGTGTTTTGCATTGATATTTTTTGTACATTTCAGTTTTTGTCCAGTATTGTTGTCTTTCCTAATTTGGAATATGTAATATTCCCAAATGGGGAAGCAACAATATATGAGCAAAAAACTAGAAATAGCAGTGAATAACATTACACCAATATGTATGAAAAACATGGAGCCATTTTATTATGTAAATCAATAGCAAATAAGTGCAATACAACTCAAGTAATCAAGGCAAACAAGCCTTCCATGAATGCATATGCCAAATATGGAATGTTGCTACATTGCAAAATGCTCATGAACAAGAACATCGAGTAATAGAAGGTACACTACTACTGATGATGGAATCAAGCCTGGATGTGGAGAAATACAGTACAAGCTCCCTCAAGAGGCCTCTCAAGAAAGGAGAAGTAATTCCAAAACAAGAATGCCTTGTGCTAAGCAGCACAAAAATCTTAACTAAGCAGTTGAAGAGAGCACAATAATCATTCAGACCACAAAATCAATATTCCATGTCATGCCTTCCATTGTGCCTTCACCTTCATTATATACATGAGCCTTCCATAGCCTAGGCCCACTCCAAATAAGCATTGTAGATGTGCACAAAGTCTCCATGTTTGACTGCACTATTGATCCATGTCCTCCATCATGTTCACATGGGGTGATCACCCTCTCCATCATGCATGCATTAAATGCATCACTTCCTCCACTATCTTATCATAAGTGCTTAATGAGCTTCTTTGAATGCATTATGATCTTATAAAAGATCCTTGTGATTTAATATTTAATATCCATGATCTTATTTGACTGTTTCATCCTCCATAATCTATCTCATAAATGAGAAATGATCTCCATAAATAGAGTTGATCCACTACTCCATGTTCTATATATAGATCTAAAATATCCACATACACACATTAAAAGTGGATTTTATTCTTCTTTGAGGTTTTTGGGTCCCTCCCCCTTTTATTTACTTAATTTATTAAGAAAATCAAGGACTCTAATATTCCAAATATGATGTGAAAATATGGGAATATTATAGTCCCCCTCGGAAAAATGTTTGTTGTCCTCAAGAATCTCCAAAAGTAGTTGCAAAGCCATATATTCCCCTCCAAATGGCATCCACATAAGGAACGCTCCCTCCATTTTCTGCAATGTGTCATACATGTTTGGTTCCAAAGTTGTCTCTCAAGAGAGCATAGAATGACCTCCAAATGTGTAGGTAGATGCCCTCCTCTCATCATGAAGTACCAAGTGACAACCATATGATGTCCAACATGATCATCAATACATCAGATACATAAAATAAAGTGTCTCTTTCCACAAAGGAAAAGCTCCATCTCACAATACATCCCTCCATCCCATGTTTTATGAATTTGTTTGAGCATTGATATGCTCTCATCCTTAGCCATGTTGGCCTTCTTAGATCCAAGCATCATTCCAAATTTATGCAAAAGAAGAAGGAAAGGAGCTATATGGGTAGACAAATATTTCAAACCATATTCTCCTAATAGTAACCACTGGAGTAAGGCCCTTTGCTGCCATCTTCCATCTCCTCTATGTAAGATGGACAACCCAACTCCCCCAAAAGCATCCAAAGCAATAAGAGATCTTGCTGCTTTCTCTCCTCCTCATGTGCATCATGAAGCAAAAAAATACTGATAGACATGTGGAATGTCACATTAGCCCAATACAAATGAACTCCATCAATACACATCATGAGAGCATCATGCCAAGCTTTACCTAATACAAAACACATAGACATAGGAGCTGTCATGTGGTGGCCAAACTCTCTCAAGGGAAACCAAAATGAACATGCCTTCTTTTGCTGTATTTTAACATTGATATACAAGGCATGAATCAGAAAAATATGAGCTATTGGGTGGTAACCATACTCACCCAAGAGCAGCCATCACAACCATGCCTCATTCTTCATTTCATAAGTGTTCTTTAAGGCATGGATCAAAGAAGTAGGAGCCTTTGGGCAGTGAAAAAAATCTCCCAAGGGAAACCAATGTAACCAAACTTGTTGGCCCATGTCATAATCTACAAGTGGTCATGAAACCCCTTTCTTGTCATCCTCATCCACTCATCCCAAAGTGGATGGTGAATGATGTGTTGCATAACCATGGTATCCTTCCTTTTTAGAATACCATGCTACCCAAACTGATGAAGAACTTTTCACTTCATGAAATGTTGAAGTGCACCTCTAAGGAGACCTCTCAAGGAGATTCTC
Organism: Pinus albicaulis; assembly: GCA_034641835.2. Taxonomy (NCBI): domain Eukaryota; kingdom Viridiplantae; phylum Streptophyta; class Pinopsida; order Pinales; family Pinaceae; genus Pinus; species Pinus albicaulis. Next base: position 1,416,151,240 of record CM076581.1, read on the forward strand.
TCTTCACCAAAGGCCCTTGAAAACCAACGAAGTTTTGGATATGTTGCAGGTAGAAGTCTCTCTTTGAGCTGTGAGATGCTCATTGAGAAAGGGTCACCTAGAAAGGAGAAAATATTTCTAATCTGAAGATGTCTACCATTTGTCATATTTAACTCCATTGCTTTATGAGCTACCTTCATAATGCTCCAAGAATGATGGGACCTCTTCATTTTCACAACTACTAAGTGACAATGCTATAGATCTACATGGTAATACATGTGTTGTCTCAATAACCAGTTATTGTACACAGGATCATACTCATCCCATTTTCTGAAACTCTACACTTCAACTGAAAAGGTTGAATGTAGCTCAAAAATGATGAACTGGGATAATTCTTAATCTCCTCCTTGATTAGATCAAGGGTCCTCTGTGATGTGATATGTTTCTCCTTCAAATCATAATTTTGTTCTGACCCTTGGTTATGCATTGGCCCCGATGGCATGTCTTCATAAGTTTCAATAAGATTTACTGAAACAATATGTGATGAAAGTTCATGCATACCTTGGATCAAATGATGTGTGGATATATCTTTCCAGAACATTAGAGTTCCTCCAACTGGGACAGTAGTGTCTCCAACTACTGGTAAGAGTGATGGCTGCTCTTCTCCAAGTGTACCAATGATGGAATATTCCTCCTTTCCCTCATGCATCTCCTGACTCATGCATGGGACTTTATATATCAAGAGCTCAAGAATATCTTGAAAGGTTTCAAGTGTCTTTTCTTCGGATACAAGTACTTTTGCAGTTGGTGGTGAATTTAGTGACTTATTTTCTAGAGTGACAAGATTGACATCCTCCTTTGTTTCCTTAGGAAATGTCACTTTGTGACATATCTCTGGTTTCTCACATAAAATTCCTTCCTCAACTTGTGAAATAAATTGGAATAGTTAGTCACCTTTGCATGCTCCATGTGACCAAACCACCAATTATTGGCTTCACCTAGAAGATGAAGTGCTGCAATTTGAACATCCTCTCCTTCAGATACAGGATGTAGCCTGAAAAATGCATATAACTCTCTCCTCCAAGCCTTAATAGTGCTTGAGGAACATCCATCAAATGTAGGAAAATAGAATATATTATGCCTCTTTCTTCTATTGCTACTATAGGATCCTCTTTCTTCTTTTATTTTGAGGAATTGTTGGAGAGTTAGCTTCTCCTTGAATGCTATAGATTGTGCTTTGTACTCTTGAAGATATAGACCGAAAGTCTCATGAGTCTCAGGTTCATTCCTTTTTCATTTCTAAACCTTTCACCTTCTCCAAAGAAAGTGGGCATAGTGGATCTATTAGGAGATATAGGATTCTCTGATTTTCCTCTTTGCTAATAAGAAGTGCTTGGACCTTCCTTATCACATCTTCTTCTTGGATCTTCTTTCCGTCCTTCCTTCTTCATTGGATTGACCTCCTTGGAGGGATATTTCATGGATCTAAATAAGGGAGTGGTAGAAATTTCATCCTCCATGATATATCTCCTCTATCTTCTTCTTCTTTTGATGTAAAATATGAAGTGTCCACAAGCTGAGCCATTGGATCATGCTCTGATACCACTGTAATATTCCAAAATGGGGAAGCAGCAATATATTAACACAAAAATAGAAATATAATTGAATAACATTACACAAATATATATGAAAACCATGGAGCCATTTTATTATGTTAATCAGCAGCAAATAAGTGCAATACAACTCAATTAATCAAGGCAAACAAGCTTCCCATGAATACATATGCCAAAGATAGAATGCTGCTACATTGAAGAATTATCATGAACAAGAACAACGCAGTAATAGAAGGTAAATTTCTACTTATGATGTACAATAATATAGATATGAAATTATATGGCTCATACAATTTTGGAGTGAAGATATAGACTCCCAAAAACAATTCCAAGACAATTCGGAGAGGATTTCCTAAAATATGAAAAAAGGCAAAAATGCTAGAGTACAGCCCTAGGGCTGAGTAGCATATGCAACTCGATGTCTGTATGGAGATGGATGAAGATGAAACATGAGATGAATGAAACTCCTCCAATGTATCTTCCAAGTGAATGGTTGATCCTAACATTGAAGATATCACCCTCCAATCAAGAAATGAAACCCCTCACTGCAAATGCTCTCTGAAAAAACACGGTCAAGGAGAGGTACTACACTGTAGGTGATGTAAAATATTTTGGCCAAGTGCGAAGATGTGAAATCATCTCTATTATCTTCCTCACTAATCTCAAAAAGGAAATAAAACTTTTTCCTCTAAAAAAACAATCTCTGGAAGTAGTGTTATCAACCCTCCACTACAACACCCTGCAACACAACCTAGCTCTAAACAGAAAATGTGTTGTAGCTAAAGAAGGTAGCTTGGCCTCAAGCCTAGATGTGGAGAAATACAGTACAAGCTCCCTCAAGAGGCCTCTCAAGAAAGGAGAAGGAATTCCTAAAGAGGAATGCCTTGTGCTAAGCAGCACAACAATCTCAACTAAGCAGTTGAAGAAAGCACAATAGTCATGCATACCACAAAATCAATAATCCATATCATGCCTTCCATTGTTACTTCACCTTAATTATATACATGAGCCTTCCATAGCCTAGGCCCACTCCAAATATACGTTGTACATGTGGAAAAAGTCTCCATGTTTGATTGTGTTGTTGATCCATGTCCTCCATCATGTTCACATGGGGTGATCACCCTCTCCATCATGCATGCCTTAAATGCATCACTTCCTGCACTATATTATCATAAGTGATAAATGAGATTATTTGAATGAATTATGATCTCAGTTGAACTTATCAAAGATTCTTATGATTTAATATTTAATATCCATGATCTTATTTAACTATTTCATCCTCCATAATCTATCTCATAAATGAGACATGATCTCCATAAATAGAGTTGCTCCACTACTCCATGTTCTAGATATAGATCTAAAATATCCACATACACACATTAACAGTGGATTTTATTCATCTTTTAGGTTTGTGGGTCCCTCCCCCTTTTATTTACTTAATTTATTAAGAAAATCAAGGACTCTAATATTCCAAATATTATGTGAAAATTTGGGAATATTACAGAAGATTACAGAGTCCTTGTGTGATGTCTATGTTAGAGGTACTCCAGTCGTGCCCAACACAAAGGAGTGTGCTTCTCACTACGATCAGGGTGGTAGATCCAATTTTTTTTTTGATGATTACATTTGACATGTCAAATATTAAGAATAGACTTCCTCATCATATGCCTTTTCAAATTAAATCTACATACCAAAATATGAACTTTTTGAACTGTAGTTGATTAACGAGCATCCACATGTGTCATATCCATTTCATGTTGGAAAGTGATGAATCTCCTCAAGTCCTTCCTTCACCTACTCTCTTGAATAAATTTGATGGTCATTCTCACAGGCCACATGGAAGTGTTCCAGCCTTGCCCATCTGTGTTGGGGGCAAGGTGGTCAATATTGAGGTAGAAATAGTCGATGCATATTTGGACTATAACCTTCTATTGGGATGAAATTGGATTTATGAAATGGATTCCATAGTATCATCATTATTCCACATCCTATGCTTTCACCATGAAGGGAGAATCATTATTTTTGGTCAGATGGATTATTCTCCAAAAGATTCCAACGCATCCTCTGATTTTATTGTTCTCTTTGTGAAGAATTCCAAGAAACCTATTGAGAATTTAGGATTCAGTATGTATTCCTTGTTGATGGGTACATTTGATATTCCCTCTCCTATTTCTCAGATAAATTTTATTTCATCATCCAAGGAAGAGTTATTTCAAACTCATTATTTTTCAGATCCTTGGCCCTTACCCTCTTCTATGACAACTTTAGAAGAAGGGAAAGTGGTTGGAATGGCATATCCTGTGTTTGCAGCTCAAATTTCTTATCGATTTATTGTTAACACTACAAATTCTGATATGATTCCTCTTTCACCAGAGGATTTGGATGGAGATGTGGGTCCAGCTTGGACTCTTAACTCAAATTATTCTTTGGATGACCTTAATACTATTTTACCATCTAAGGAGGAAATACTAGAAGAGATTAAGGGTGTGGAAAAACCATGGGATGATTTGAATCATTGGTCATACTTTCTGCCAGACTTGTATGGAGTAGAGTCAAGTTTGTCTAGCCTTCCCTCAACTGATAATGTTCACACAATTCTAAATCATTTGGCTCCAACACATATTTTTTCCGAAGGTAACATGTATATAATTTCATAAACAATTCTGGTGAACGTCTCTAGGGATCCCAATATAATAGAGAATGTTTTCACTGGAGTTGAGTGTTCCCCCGAGGAAATTCAAATCTATACCAATATTTTCAAATAATTTCATGGTGTATTTGCTTGGTATTATGAGGAAATGCCTAGAATTGATCCATCAATTTTCCAACATGAGATCAAGACTTATGAGAATGCTAAGCCTATATGACAAAATCTTCAGCCGGTAAACCCTAGCAAAGCCGCAACTATCAAAGCTGAGGTTGAAAAGTTGCTTAAGGCAAGTTTTATATACCTCGTTCCTCTAACTGAGTGGGTTTCAAATCTAGTCTCGGTTGATAAGAAAAATGGAATGATCCGTGTATGCATAGACTTCATATATTTAAATAAGCTTTGTCCTAAAGATAATTTTCCCACACCCCTTATCGATCATATTATTGATGAATGTGCGGGGAATGAGATTTTCTCCTTCATGGAAAGTTTCTCGGGTTATAACCAAATTTCTATCCCTCCTAAAGATCAACATAAAACAACTTTTATCTGCCCTTGGGTACCTTTGCATATAAAAATATGTCTTTTAGTTTTGAAAATGTTGGAGAAAATTTCAAGCGAGCCATGCTTTGTTTTTCATGATATCAAGAATATAGTCAAAGCTTATTTGGATGACTTAGCTTCTCATTATCAAAAGAATTGATCATCCCCATCATCTTCAGTTTATTTTCAAGAGATGTTGTTATTATAAAATCCAATTGAATCTGAATAAGTGCATTTTCGTGATCACATACGGTCAGTTATTGGGGTTAATAGTGTCTACTGAAGGTATTAGAGTATATCCTTTAAATATTGATGCAATACCTCAATTTCCTCCCCCGTCTACCATTCGTCAACTTTAGAGTCTCCAAGGAAAAGCCAATTTCTTGAGGAGATTTATCATCCATTATTTTTAGATTACGAAGGGATTTATGAGATTGTTGAGAAAAGGAGTTCCATTTCTATGGGACGACTTTGCTTAGCACTCGTCCGATGCTTTGAAAAGATCATTAACCTCTGCTCCTTTATAGATTCCACTCGATTATAACATGGATTTCCTCTTGTATATCGCTGCAATAAAATAAACCATAGGTATGGTTTTATTTTAGGAAGACGATGCTCTCTGTAAGCCTGTTATTTATTATCTAACCCAAGGCTTGGTAGTTCCTGAATTACGATATTCTCTTGTTGAGAAATTAGCTTTTCCATTTGTTCATGTTTTCCAACAACTTAGAAAACACATTTTTCTTTGTAAAGATTTTGTTTTGACAGTTGTCAGTCCATTTTATTTTGTTCCCAATAGGCAAGTGATTGGGGGAAAATATAACATATGTATTTTTATTCTACAAGAATTTGATCTCAAGTTCTTGTTTGCTAAATCTGAGAAATCTTTAATATTCACAGAATTAATCTTAGAGTTGTGTTGTGAAGAGGAAATATTTAATGAGGAATCATTCCTGATGAACATCCTTTCCTGATGTCTTTGCAAGATCCTTGGTATGGAAATATTATTATATATCTTCAGAATTCGAAGTTTCCCCTCACTTTTTCGAAGGATGAGTGAAGAAAATTGTGTCACTTGGCTAAAAGTTATGTTATCATTGGTGACACTTTATATCATTGCAGGGTTAATTCAATCCTTAGACATTGCTTAACCCTAGAATAAGTTGACTTAGTGTTGAACGATTTCCACAAAGGAGCTTGTGGTGTTCATTTATCAGGGCTAGCTACCGCCCAAAAAAATTTGCACCCTGGATATTTTTGGCCTTCGATCATGAAATGTCATCCTTGTCAAGTCTATACTTGGAATATGCATGCTCATCCAGCTCTACTCTTTCAATTTATTACCATCAATCCATTCACAAAATGGGGAATCCATTTTAAAAATTGTAAACCGCCTTTGGAAAAGGGTCATAAGTATATCATTGTAGCGATGGAATACTTCACTAAGTGGGTCCAGGCTATGCCTACCTTTGTGAGCGATGGCGAAACAATAGCCCTGTTTATTTTCAACCAAGTCATTTCTCATTTTAGTATTCCTAAAGAGATTGTCACTGACCATGGCAGTCATTTTCAGAACACCATGATGGCTAAGTTGGCTCTCAAGTTAGGTTTGTGGCAGGATCATTCATTTCCTTATTATCCCCAGGCTAATGGTAGAGTGGAAGCTGTGAAAAAATCCTTGAAGGTCATCCCAACACAGGACAATTAGAAAATATTGATACAATTGGAACATTATCTTGTATCCTTCACTTTAGGCATATTGGATGTCAGTTAAGACCACAACTAGTTTCACTCACTTCCAACTAGTTCACATGTTGGAATCAATCTTCCCTATGGAATTTGAATTTTTTTCTCTTAAGCTAGTTGTTGAAATTATTCCAGACACTACCATTCTTAAATAACACCTCGTTTATTTGGAACATATCAATGAGGAACGTCGAGACGCAACCACGATTAACGAAGCTTATAAGAAGAGGGTGAATGTTTAGTATGATAAGGATGTATGCCCTAGCCTTTTCTCTGAAGGTGACCTTGTCTTAGTATATGATCAAGAGAAGGATGCCTTGGGGGTAGGTAAATTTAAGTCCATGTGGTACGGTCCTTTCATTGTTAAAAGAGTCCTGAAAAATGGAGCTTAGAAATTGGTTGATTTTAATGGAAATGTGCTAATGGAGCCTTGAAATTGGATCTACCTTAAAAAGTATTATTCCTAGGCTTGTGCCTAGCATTTATTTTGGTTTTGTACATATTGTATTTTTTTTCATATGTGTCTATATGTTTCATTGTGACGTCGATGTTTTTGATCTTCCTTGGCATGTATTTATGGATGATATGATCTATTTGGGATTTGCTGATGGTGCTAGTCGACTTACCTGGAATTTTGATTCTGCATCTTCGATAATTTACTATCCATCCAGTCAATTGTTAGTCTCAAGGGGCATATGTATCGATCCTTCTTCGAATAATGTTGTCGAATATACTGTTGTTATTAGTCTACTATCTGAAGCAATATCTCTTGGTGTTGGTTCATTAGTGGTATACTTGGATGCACAACTCGTGTCTCAATTAAATAACATTTATCATGTCAAGAATCCTTATTTATATCGCCAATTTATTAGAGTGTGTTTATTATATATATCATTTAATTTTATTACAATTTTTTCATATTCCATGATCAAAAAAGTCATTTGTTCATTAAATAACTAATCGAGCATTAGATTGGCATATAAATAATTCATCATTTGTATATATGAGTGTCAGATCACGAAAATATCTGTATATATATAGAAGTCATATGTTCAAAATGTTTTACAAAATTCGGATAAAAATGTCCTACAAAATTAGCGCTTAAGCCTGATCATTCCCTATCACCAAAAAGATCAGGTCATCCTTAATCTATGTCTGAGGGCCTTGCCTTGGATGCGCTTCCCAGAAAAATACTATGGCAGCTGCCACACATTAGAAAAGTCACACCCACTCCCGTGGTACACGAACCACGTGCCTTTGCATATCCTCTGGAAGATCCTCCACTATCTCCATAGGCACTTAGCAAGTAAAACCCTCTAGGCTCCTTTGTACAACATGAAGGAATATCTTAGTATCAACAACAACTTTTTCTGTGTCTCTTCCACATCGCCTATGCCTAGGCAGACCCTCAAGTCTTACAAGTCCCACGTCTGTGTCATGATCAACAATTTTGTAAGAATTTTTTCTTATAAAAAATAATTCATTTCATATTTTTGAAAATAAAAAAATAATCAAATGTTATCAAAATCTTAAAAACAATCTTACCAATGACTCCCCATGTAGCACTGGGTGAAAGCGACAGATCTGGATCTTTTCTGAATTCCATGCCTACGTAGGGGTAGTCCTAAATGTCGATGACTTTTTATCCCATCCAAAGGAAAAAATTGTCATCAAAGGTAGTCCTAGGGACCTCTCTACCCCCTAGTATTTTCATCAAGTCACCCCACCTTGCTATGCACGGATCTCTTGGGTTGCTGATAGTAGAAATCACCTTGGGTCTAAGACCTGGTAATCTCTCAAAAAGGAAATTACAAAGTAGTTTACCATATCCAAATGGTTTGGTCCTGTTCTTCCAAATAGAAGTTAATTTATTTTTCAGATTGGTCAGTAGAGTTGTGCACTGGTCAGATAATGTGGCTAGGAAATCTGTTTTCAAACTCATTGTGGCAGGCAAGGCTTCATGCAAAGATGTTGATCCATCTACCCCGACAATTGTGAAAAGGGGAATTATCATATGTAGTCCCTTTATATCTCTGATCGGGATCTTTATCCCTACCTTTTAAGTATCTGCTGAATAGTAAAGGTGAATGCAGTCATCCACATTGAGACCTCATGTGACATTCCCTTGCAAATTAAATGGCTATCCTCTTCAGGAAAGTCTAGTGATGAAATATATATCTTCTACCTCAATCTGCAGGGGCATCTGATCAATCATAAAAGCATCCTCTTCTTGATCCCAATAATTTACAAACATTTCTAGCAACCATGTATTTGTTTTCATGTTCAGCATTTTGAAGAATTTCAATAAACCACATCCTCTAAGGGAATTTAGTGCCAATGGATCCTACATCACTTCATTGTCAATTTCACTATGTTCCCTTTCCCTCCAGCTGGTTTACATCCTGTATCATTCAATAATTTTCATTTCATTAAAATCGTGCTTCAAAAAATTGCGATGAGCATATGCAGGTTACCTTCATAAATTGTTGCATGTAAATGTGACTTCAATATGATCAACCCACATATACATAGAGGTTAAAACCAAAAATTAAATTTCTACGATAAAATCACATGGAAATCACTTGAAATGATTAAAAAATTAGTTGAGAAGGTGATTGAGGGGATTACCTGGAAGATTCATAGTGATCCAACTGATAAATTGGGAGGATTGAGGTTGTTAGTGTTTTTTTTTCTCCAGATCTCTTTTCTCTAAATTTCCAAAGCACAAATGAAAATTGTAAGTAAAAAATTTGTATTTATATTGAAATTTGAAAATTTTCAAAAACCCACTGTTATAAAGTTTTCCTTTTTTAGAATTTTTAAAAATTTATAAAGTCCTGGGATAGGTTTTTTTTCATGACAAATTGATGAATTTGAGACATTTTTTACCACATTGATTCCATGACTTCCGACCTGTCATGGCAGGTATCATTTTCATGATTGGCATATAGGTTAGGAAAAACCACTTTTCTTTTGCATTCTGCATTCTAGCCTCCATACTGCGATATGTTTCCATAAGGTTGATCCCATCATGTTATCATTATTAAAATCATTTTCATAGTTCAACTTATAAAATCATGACATAATGGTAGAGCCATCCTTTACAGGGGCTTCCTATTTATATCCTCGCTAGCATATGCTTCCCATGCTACAAAAATTGCGTAGGCTTGGGAGTCCTTTTTAGGCCCGCCATGACCTTTGCGATGAAGCTTCATTCTCCTTCTTCTTCAGTATATTTCTAGATTTATACCCTAGAGGATCCCTCTTGTTGATGTTTTCTATTGCATTGCATGTTTACAATTTGTATCCTTCGGCCTTAAGGCATCTTCACTTGGACTCATGTATAAGCCAATTTTTTACCATGTATTTATGCAAAATAAACCTTGCAATCACTTAGCATCTGTAGCTTGACACACTTTTCCCATGGAGAGAACATTCCCTTGAGTGTAATTTACCATTTTCGCCACCTTGCATTGAGCATAGGAATGTTTCAATCCCGGGAACTAGGGAATTTGTACCCTGACGCTCGTTCTTTCCAATGTACTATAGGCATTCTTTTAATCCTTTTCAGGTTTTTAATATGAAAAATACAAACACACACACACACACACACACACACACACACACACACACACACACACACACACACACACACACACACATATATATATATATATATATATATATCAAAAAGAGTGGGAACACGACATGACTTCCACAATTGATGGTAGTTACAGTCAATTGATTCACCCTTGAAGAAAACAGTAAAAAGAAAGTTTTTTCTCCATTGGAATGGGCTTTAGTTTGACTTAGAAGAGCCTTAACCTTGTTATTGAATCAGTGATCCCCCAGTTGGTTATCTCTTCCAATCATATGCAAGGGTTTTTTATGCCTCCTAGATGAAAAACTTATACAAAGCTATCATATGTTGACATATAGTCACATTTGAGTTGTGCTTTTTCTTTGGTGTCATTTTTATACTCATTTCCTACATTTTATTCCCTAATTTCTACCCTTTTTACCTCCAACCTAGGGACTATACTTGTGTAATGTTCCCTTTTCAGAAACATTGTCAATCGACAAGGAAAATCTATTCCAGAGATAGACTGCAGGGGAATTTACTGGATTTGTCACCTTTAAACAAAGGATGAGCTCCAGAGGCTACCTGGCCCACTAGCAGAATATTTTTATAGAATGATTGCCAAAGGAAAATATCCCCAATAGGGAAATACAACAAGATTGGGAATCTCTTAAGATAACCCCAACATTGCAACTACAATAATAAAAAATACACCAAATGGAAAATAGAAGTGAATCATATACACATAAAATGCTGAAGAATCTAATGGCCATCATATATTATGACATAGCAGCAATAAGTATAAAAATCTTGAGGAAGAATGATCACTCAAGAAAGGCACTAGAAGCCTCAAGAAACCTGCATATGAAAATATGAAATACATCGCTGCATAAATAAATCCCTAAGCCATGACTGCGTAGTTATAGAGCAGAACTGCTGCATAAATAATGAATATACAAATATATGACAATATGAGCTCAAATAAGAATGGGGAGCAAGATCTCAACCCCTGAAAATACATAAGATCAATCCTTTAAGAGGATTGGCTGAAATCTATGCAAAAACACTATAATACAAAAATGTCGGAGTTGCAGTAGCTGTTGCAAATCAAGAGCTGGAAATACATGGAGAAGGCTGAAATTTATGCAACAACTGAAGAATCCTCCTCCAATGGAAATCTAAAGTGAAAGGTTGATCCTTTCACCCAAGACTTCTCCTCCAAAATCTGCTAATCCCTCACAACAAATATGCACCAAGAAAAACACTGTATAAGAGAGGGACTGTGCTGCCTCTGATGGAAAGTTGTTGGCCTGATGCAAAATATGGTGGGATATTCTCAAGAACCACCTTTTCTGATCTCACAATGAATAGAACCTCTCTCCATTGAAAAACAAGCTCCAGATGGTGTGTGGAAACCTCCCTAGCAACACTACACAATATCTGCTACAGAAACTGCGCTCATGTAGATGGCTAAAGATATGGCCTAAATGCTTGAATATGGGGAATGGAGTGCAATCCTTCATGAGCTACTCAAGAAGGAGAGGAAATCCTCAACTGGACTCCCTCGTGCCCGAAGTCATTGCAGCTCTGCTAAACAACAAGAGGCAGCACCAAGTCTCTAAGACTCAAATGTAAAATGATCAACGATGTTATCAATGGCTGCCTTGCTCCTCTTTTAAAAAATCAGCCTTCCATCCATGGGCCTTACTTCTAATTAGGGTTTCCTCCCTCTAGAATCTTCCCTCCTACGTTTTCCCACATAGTGCTTTCCAACTCATGCCAACACAGTTTGAGTTGTTCAACTTTGGCCAAACATCTATGAAAAACCCTCCTTTCACACATGGAGGTGTCAAATCCAGCTCCAAAATGATCCTCTTTCATACTTAGAGGATTTTTATTCTCTAACTATGCAAATAATGGCCCCCCTACACATTTTATTCATCTCCTTAACAAAATTTAATGTTCAATAAAATTTGGAACATTACAATCCTCCCCTCTCAAAATATTGCTTGCCCTCAAGCAATTGCAAGGATGAACTGAGTTTCTTTCTACCCTTCCTCATGTAGCATCCTTATGTAATGATCTCTTCAAGAAAAGGGATTGCATATCAACAATCAAGTCTCCAACTCTCCCTCCAACATATGCAATCTAGCCTTGGGGTGAACACTCCCAAAACAACTATCATGTAGAAACAAGTATCCATGAAGGAACAAGAGCTATCTAAGGGCCTCCTTGAGGCATGAGATCTGATATATAATGGGACTGATCATTCCCCATATGAATCTCTCATCCCCAAGCCATCAATCATGAAAATAAGCTGCCTCCCAACAAGACAACTCATGGAAAATCACCCTCCACCTCGAGCTCCAAAAATGAAGGTGGGCTAAAATCTTATCATGGAAAGCACTATAACTTGCCCCATGATGTCCTCTTCTCCACTTATGACCAATGTGGAGTATATGCTGATCCTAGGCTAAAAAATTATTTCCCTCAAGTGGCAAAATGAAAAGCAATCCTTCAAGGATTTATTCTCTCAACAATGACAATCCGGTTGGCCCAAGACATGTCATCTATGATGAATAGGACAAGATCACCATATAATTCCCCCATGAAATGTTTTCTATAGGTTATACCATGTTCAGAAAATTAAAAAAAAGCCTCATAGGGTTATAATGCAACCTCATCCACTATAGTTGCAGAAAATAACGTGGCAAGTATTGCACAACAAATATCACATCTACTATTAAATAGTAAATATATGAGTGAATCAGCAACATAAGGTCAAGAACCTGCCCATATACATACAATGGATGGATAAAATTACCAAGCCCATGGCTTTCCCTACAAATGAGAAAATATGTGGCTGTAGCCATGCCTCCTCTCATGTTCCTTTAGGACATGCACTGCAGAAAATGTGAGAGTTTTTTCTCACTCAAGGACACATCCAACTCATGTACCTTTCTCATAATCATGATTCTTGTAAAAATATGATCCATATCAGCAAGGGAGTCATGATAAGCAATATAATGAGGAAAATTCTAAAGGTTTCATTTGTTGCAATAATGTACCAACAATTTTCCCAAAGTGACTGCGCAGTTTTCCAAACTGCTGCTTTAGAAAATCACATGGCAAGTTGTTTTGTGTTACATGAATAGTTATGTATATCATGACAGCTAATGATGAATAGAAAATGGTTGAATGTATCAACTGATCATACATGAAATAAAACACTTTCCCAAGGCCATATAAAGGATGGCTATCTCCATCATACAAGTTGGCCCAATTTTTTCCATGGAGTAATCTGAAAAGCTTGCCCTCTTGTAGAACCTTGCACTACAAAATTATGGTAAGAGTATACAAAGAATCTAATGTCAAACAGATTTATTACCGTATACTGGGAGTAAGATGATTTATGGATCCATGAATGAACCCTCCATAGTTTTTTGGCATGCTCCCATGAAGAGGAATGAACTAGGTGCTGCAAGAATATCCTTCTTCTCATGCTTGGGAATCCAAGTCAAGAAAAGTGTAGCATAGTAATATATCTACCACCTCATCCATCTCACCTCCTATTTGTACATAAATTGCAATAGATATGAAATGATCTTGGGAGCTGTGGGTTATGGATCTACCACACTTCCGCTGGGCACACTTCATCAATATCAAGCTCCATTCTTTGACATGCTCTTTGTCGAAGGTATCTTTCATAATGCTAAAATACATAAGAAGCCCCTCCCAATGTGGAAGTACCTCTCTATCATCAAAGGCTAAGGAGATACTGCCATCTCCTCCTCCTGCAACATCCAATGTATGAAAGCAATTCTGCCCTTGCTCTCTCAAGAAAAGCAACAAAGTATTTTGCTGCCCTCCCATACTTCCATCATACAGCTCATGTGATGAAGACACAATGAATGATATGAGGATCACATCAACATCATGCATCCATACTCTATGCTACTCAATGATGCAAGTATCCTACCATCTCTTTTCCATTCTTTTGGTACTCCTCCCATGAGGGCTACCATCCTTCCAAATCAATTATTTCTCTTTGCATTTCATGAGAGTTTGAAATGCAGCTCCTTGGAGACGTCTTAGGAAAGGCCTCTCACCCATGACTATGTTGGATCCATGAGGATACCAAATGTGATGGAGGTGATGTCTCCTCTCCACCCATGTTCAATAGTGCTGCTGGTTCCTCCAATGATGTAGCAGTTGTCTCTTCCTCCAGTTCACAAATTGCTTCATGATTCTTCATGGAGGTGTCATGGTTTACTTCATCCTTCGAAAGTTTACAATCCCACCTTGAAGGTTGAATGAAAATCATCAAAGATGTATGAGGATGAGGGTTATTTTCCTCCTTGAACCCCTTTTCACAACACAGTGCAATCATGAGGCCCTAAAGTGGCCATGTGATTTGATCCTTGGACCTCTCCATATGAAATTCCACCATCCTTAAGATTATTTGCTGAAATAGAAAGTGGGACCTTACTCATTCCTTGGTGGATCTTGGGACCTTCTTGTGTGGCTGAAATGGCTCTTCCTCTAATGGCTCCTTCATCCATAGATGTTGAAGGCTGCTCCTTCAAATCTTTAGTAGCGTTGGTGCAATTCTCCTCCCATGGTGGTGTGAGCTCCTCTTCCTTTGTTCTTTCTTCATCAAAGGTTTGGATCAACCTTTGAAAAAATACTGTAAAATAAGTCACCCTTGAATGGGACAAGGGTTTGAACCACCAAACAGAGGTTTTCTCCTCCATGTGCAGCGCTACCATCTCCACTGCTTCTTTCTCTGCCATTGGATGTAGCAAAAAAAATGCCTCCAGCTTCTTCTCCCAAGCTCTAGCTGAAGTAACCCCATCAAATGTAGACAATAGAAACCTATTGCCTCTGATTTCTCCTTTTCCATAGGGCCTTCTCTGCTCCATATACTAAATAGACGGTGGGAACATTTTAGCTCCCTTGAATGCTGCAGAATGGGGTTTATAGTCACCCAGGTACTTTCATAAGATCTGAAAATCCAAGCATCTCCCATGCTGGTCTTCAAGAGAATAGGAAGTGCATGGACCTTCCTCTTCTCCCTTTTTCTTCTCCTCCTCCTCAGGGAGGCTATTATTTATTCCAAAATTAGATGAGATCAGTCTCATCTTCATGATCATTCTCCTCTGAAATCGAACTCATAGGCTGTGCCAGTTCGATGCTCTGATACCTCTGTAATGTTCCTTTTTCAGAAAAATTGTCAATTGACAAGGAAAATATATTCCAGAGATAGACTGGAGGGGTATTTACTGGATTTGTCACCTTTAAAAAAAGGATGAGCTCCAGAGGCTACCTGGCCCACTATCAGAATCTATTTATAGAGTGATTGTCAAAGGACAATATCCCCAATAGGGAAATACAACAAGATTGGGAATCTCTTAAGATAACCCCAACATTGCAGCTACAACAATAACAAATACATCAAATGGAAAATAGCATTGAATCATATACACATAAAATGGAGAAGAATCCAATGGCCATCATATATTATGACATAGTAGCAATAAGTATACAAATCTTGAGGAAGAATGATCACTCAAGCAAGGCACTAGAAGCCTCAAGAAACTTGTATATGAAAATATGAAAAACACTGATGCATAAACAAAGCCATAGGCCATGACTGTGTAGTTATAGAGCAGAACTGCTACATAAATAATGAATATACAAAGATATGACAATATGAGCTCAAATAAGAAGGGGGAGTAGGATCTCAACCCCTGAAAATACATAACATCAATCCTTTAAGAGGATTGCCTAAAATCTATGCAAAAACACTATAATACAAAAATGCCAGAGTTGCAGTAGCTGCTACAACTAAAGAGCTGGAAATACATGGAGAAGGCTGAAATTTCCGCAACAACTGAAGAATTCTCCTCCAATGGAAATCTGAAGTGAAAGGCTGATCCTTTCACCCAAGACTTCTCCTCCAAAATTTGCTAATCCCTCACAGCAAATATGCACCAAGAAAAGCGCTGTCTAAGAGAGGGACTGCACTTCCTCTGATGGAAAGTGGTTGTCCTGATGCCAAAGATGGTGGTATATGCTCATTAACCACCTTTTCTAATATCCCAATGAATAACACCTCTCTCCACTGGAAAACAAGCTCTGGATGGTGTGTGGAAACCTCCATAGCAACACCTAGCAACACTACACAATATCTGTTGTAGAAACTGCGCTGATGTAGATGCCTAAAGCTATGGCCTGAATTATTGAATATGGGGAATGGCGTGCAATCTTTCTTGAGCTACTCAATAAGGAGAGGAAATCCTCAACAGGACTCCCTCGTGGTCGAAGGCACTGCAGCTCTGCTGAATAGCAAGAGGTAGCAACAAGTCTCTAAGACTCAAATGTAAAATGATCAAAGATGTTCTCAATGACTGCCTTGCTTCTCTTTTAAATAATGAGCCTTCCCTCCATGGGCCCTACTTCGAATTAGGGTTTCCTCCCTCTAGAATCTTCCCTCCTACATTGTCCCACATAGTGCTTTCAACCTCATGCCAACAAAGTTTGACTTGGTCAACTTTGGCCAAACCTTTATGCAAAAACCTCCTTTCACACATGGAGGTGTGAAATCCAGCTCCAACATGATCCTCTTTCATACTTAGAGGATTTTTATTCTCTAATTATGCAAATAATGGGTCCCCTACCCATTTTATTCATCTCCTTAACAAAATTTAATGTTCCATAAAATTTGGAACATTACAACTTGCCTTTTTACTTTCCTTTATATTGAAACAACAAAACTTTAACTTGTTCCATTACCTTTCCATTCTCGTTAATTATTATGATGTATTGTTCCTTTTTTGTAGATAACTGAGATGAACATTGGGAGAAGTTCGTTGTCCTTTTTTCTATTCTTTTAGATACAATTTCAGGCACTAGGACCTGGGACATACATACACACAAAACCTGTTGGAAGCATGTTGTTATAGCGTGATATTAGATGATGTTGCTACCACAAGTAGAGTCAGCACCTTGGCTATCACATCTTTTGTTTTTACACCACAATGCTGTTACAGATCTGCTATTACAGTTGAATTTCTATTTGCGTTTTGATAAATTATGGATGTTGATCTGTATTCAAAAGCTGTTACAATACAATTGTCACATTCCAATGACAACTATAGGAGCTTATCATGTATTTTTATTTAGAAAAATTGCTTCAGGTTGTTTTGATTGAAATCAATGCTTTCCCATTTGGCATTTTTATTGAGGTAATTGGTTGTAACTATATTTACTTTATTTCAGTCAACATGAGAATCATGAGATTCTCATGACTGATCTATTAGTCATTTTATAGATATGTAATTATTATATAAACTCCCAGGCTTTCAATGTCATGAGGTTAACACATAACAATATCTCCATTTTGACTTTGTAATTTTTTATCATCATAATACAAAATATCGTGTTGTTGCTGTTACATGTGTTGATTAATCTAATTCTCATTTAGTTCTCATTTCTTCTTATGCCCCTACTAGGGAGGAAGGGCCCTCCTCTTTAGCAGGGATTGCATTCGTAAGGTAGTTGTATTATATGTTATATTTATTTCTGCATATTCGTGGAGCTTCATTGTTGTTGTGTCAGTTGTAAGTAGATCTGCTTCAATTCCGGGTATTTATTATATTGTTACATAGATCCAATTAGAGGTACCAGCTGCTGTAGTTAGTGTGTGGCACACTAGACACTAGTTTCTCTAAAGTGTGATTACATTCTTGTATACATTTTTCTATTCCTGCATGAGTGTTAATTTCAACAATTGGTTTAGCAACGATTTCTTCTTGTTTTATTTCTGCTTCTGGTATGATGCATTGACACAAACAGTGAAACTAGCATTGAAATAAAATACGTCCCTGGTCAATAATTTATGTGTAGCATCTTAGTAATTTAAAAGTGATTAATAAAGTCCAAAATTTTGGCGCCATTGTCGGGGATGGCAGTGACAATACAATCAACCAAAATTGTTTGTTTGATGATAGAGTGTTCCTAGTCAACAATCATTGGGTGGTAAGATGAGAGGTAAGAACCTGCGCATTTCTCTAATGTACTTGAGCAAACTCACCGTTGATACACTAGGGCACTTAGAAGTGTGATTTTTGGGTGTTTTTTAGAGTGTGTCTTCAACTATATAGTTGTTTGGCGGTAAGACGAGAGGTAAGAACCTATGCATTGCTATAACATACTTGGGTAGGTTCACCATTGTAGAACTGAGGCACTTATAGTGAGGATTGATACATATAGGGTCCATGTGCGCTCATAGGACAGTAAAGAAACCAAAATACCCCCACTCAAACTAACCACAAGAAATAAAAGTCGTAAAAAGGAAAAGAAGAGTGCATATTTGGGAAGGAAGACATTCTTTGGGGATGTGATTTCAAAAGTAGAGAAAGAAAAATCCACTTCATACAGGGACACTAGGAAGACATGACCATATAAATATGTCACTATATCAAGGCCTAAGGCATCTGCACCTTCTATTTCTAGACCTCATCATCCTTCAAACAACATATCCACTCCTAAAATTACGACCCCATATCAGAAGAAGCAGTGGGAATCCATTGATCAAAACTTAAGAATTTAAGGACAAGGGGAGACCAGCGAGGAACACCTAGGGCCTGAACTAGAACAGAGTTTACTTGATCATCATTATCTGGATTTGGGTAGCGCAGTGAAACATCCAATCTCGGAACAACCTGATTCTTCACCCATCAGTCAATCCCCTGCACATTCCGAGGTTAGTTCATCTCATTAAGAAGGATCGGTTATGGGGAATGAAAACACTAGAACAGATGGTGCTATTACTATTTTTGAATTCCCGATACTAGAAACAAGGGATGAAGCTCCTATGAAGAATATTCCCCTATAATCTCTTCCATCCTTGCAATGGATGGTTATCAAAGATCCTGATACCTTTATGTTCAAGTTCAATGTCTTATGTAGGAGTTGAGACTACATTTCAGACTCTCAAAAGCTAAAACTCTTTCCTGCTACTCTGAAAGGAGAAACGTTAAGATGGTTCATGGGACTGAGTGCTGGCTCGATTTGGACCTGGAGTGAAATGAAGGAGACGTTCCTCTCTAAGTATCAGTATTATTTTCAGACCAAGTATTTGAAGGAAGACATTTTAGGATTACACAGAAGGAGGAGGAAAGCTTGGAAGATTATATGGAATGATTCCATTACAATTAAAAAAGGTCTAAGTTTGGTGACTTAGTCTGAGAAATTATGAAAACAATATTTCTAAGAGGCGTGAGAGATGACTTTTTGGAGCACTTGAATCTGCTAGGAAAGGGAGACATATCACAGGAATCGTTTGAATAAATAATGAAGCTCTGTCTGCGGAGTTCAAGAGGATCGACCAAAAGGAGGATTTCAATTCGGGACCCTTCAGTCCAGATATAAAATTCCAAAAGTGGAGGAGTGACTATAGCAGAGATTGGGAATATATTTGAGAATTTTAAAATCAATTTCCTCAGTACTCTATCCACCCTGATTACCACAACACAAGTCAAGAAAGCACAGGGAGAAGATGAAGCAACTTTGGAAATATTTTTTCCTCGATGTAGAAAGAAACATCTAAAAAGAGAATGCAAACAAGACTACATTAGCTAGTGCAATATCTATGAGTTGGAGGATCCCACTGGTCGATGCCCAGAACTATCCAGGCTGAAAGAAGTACTTAACAAATCAAGTGAGGAGTTCTAGTCTTCCTTCTTCATCAGACCAAGGAGACCATGGCAGCTGCGACCTACAGGTATGCCTCCATATTTTCCTCTTTTAATTATTGTAATAATGCTTATAATGGTCAACAATTTCCATGGCTATATCCCTCTCCTTCCTCAACAAAATTTACTTCACCCTGGAACCAATGGCCTTCCCTTTGGTGGTGTCATCTCAACCTCATGTGGAATCCCCCCCCCGCAGAACCAGGTATTGATGAAGGTCCGGCTCTGCCTGGTAAGCGCCGATTCTGCTTTGCCTCTATCCAACTCACTGCACCTCTCGCTGAGCCCCTGATACCTGTAAGCTAACCCCAATCCGAATCGTACGGGCAACCCAGCGCGCCGGCCCAACTCGCACCCGGACTTGTTGTTACTCCCTGTTGGACTCGATGAGATTCAAGTTTGATGGGAAAAACGGTCATTGTGTTGTCATGCAAGGAAGGAGTGCGGGTCACCGGAAAGAGTACCAGTTGGTTCTGGGCAGTTGTTACCTATCAGGCAATCGATGTATGTTTTCTTTCTAACAACAGCTGGAAGAAGCTGTGTCTGCAACATCAACAAGTAGGGCTGAATTATTTTAATAGTGAATTAATTATTCAAATATAGTCTCTACTTTCTTCAACATTGTTGAAACTGGGATAGCCTCACAAATTGAATATAGGTTTCTCAAGGAATTACATAATTTTTATGTACGAATTCTATTATTATAAGCTCTCAAGGAAGTACCTATTTACGCTAAAAGAGTGAGAGATATGTGTGTCAAAAATCCTGGAAGGAAGCCTAAGGACCCTGCTACTATCCATGTTATGGGGAAACTATCTGAATTAAATTTTTATCAGCCTTTGTTAAATAAATATAATGACTTGGGAAATCCTACAATTATTGGTGCACGAGCATTCTACTTAGAAAACATTGTATATTTGCTTGACTTAGGGGGTGTGATTTTTGTAATTTGTTAATAAGAAATTTGTATAATTTTAATAAATTATGTGAGAATGTGAGATGTTTTTGACTTTTGAAGATATGATAGATATCTTATGGATTAGGGGATCCTATAATAGAGGATTAGTTGAGTTAAAAGTGGCATTAGAGATTTTTAGGAATTAGTTGAGTGATCTATGGAGAAGATCATGGATCCAAAATTATCCATAACTATGTAATTGTTTTTATAATTGGAAGCCTATGGGCATGTGGAAATAAGAATGAGGATTGGCTAAATGAATGAAGATCAGGCCATGGAGAATAAAGAGAAGGAGATTCTAGGTAATTTATATGTACACAAATTATCGAATGAAATAGTTTATTTGTTTATCTTTGATAAATTCCAGTTTATATGTGTGTGAATGTTTAGATATATATTGCACATCATGAAGGATTATCTCTATAAATACAGTTGAAACATAGTTAATAGTTCACAAAATTAAATTGGGTTTCTATGTGAGAAAACTCTGTAGATTGTGAAGGAGACACATTGCTGATATGATAAGCCTTTGTGTTTTTTAATTTCTGAAAAATAATGAAGGGCATGGATCGCATCATTGACCCTTGTTTGTCCTCGTATATTCCCTATTGGTGAGCCTTGGTATTGCACCAAGAGTGCTACAACTCCCAGGGGATGCCCTGCTTTACTTTATCAACCCAAAGTTTTTACAAAGTTGGAGGTGAGAGTGCCATATATAAAACAGATGCATTATGTTCATGTCATCCTCTTCCACTTTACGAAAGGGTGATATTCCTAAGGGTGATCAGTGAAGTCTGTCACACTTAAATGAAGCTAAACTAAATTACAGAAAGGAAATTATGTTCATGTCATCCTCTTCCACTTTACGAAAGGGTGATATTCCTAATGGTGATCAGTGAAGTTTGTCACACTTAAATGAAGCTAAAATAAATTACAGAAAGGAAATTACAAAAGGAAACTAAATTAAATGGCTAAAAAGAAATGAAAAAAATGAATCTAATTTAATTTGCAGAAAAGGAAATTGTTAGTCATTAGTAATTTGTACTATCTGTAGATGACTAAATATTGGCTACAAATTTCTAAAAACAAAATTCCCTGAAAATTGTGAGTTTTATAAATCTCACTTCCTTCATTATCCTTATATAAACATTTTCACTAGAGTCTCTAACTTGCCATTCCATGGTCACCCTTCTGCTCCTAAAAGACTTCTTATGTGCTTTTACCTACATTTGTTAGCCTCATTTCATGCCCATAAATTCATTGCCTCATTTTCCCCTATCCTTAATATACCTTCCTAAATACTTCCCATCACTCCTATCCCTCAAACTCATCGTTTTTCTACAAAACCTAGCCTATTGGTACAATTTGACACTTTTCGAGACTAGGCCTGTGTTTTTCCCTTTTGAACCCCTTCCCCTCACTCAATCCTTGAAATTCAACTTTCCTCTACTCTCTAACATCTATCCCTATCCCCAAAAATTTCTCCAATAATTTATACAACCCTTAACCCCTTCATTCCCCTCCCTCTACAAGGTAGTTCAGAATCCCCTCTTTTGCCTACACTAAACCCTAATTTCCTCTTCCAAATAAGCTAGGGTTTGCTATGGAAAAGCATCATAGGAGAAAAATATCCATATGTTAGGTCATATTAGAAAGCATGAAGCCATACTAACTCATAAACATCATGCCTCCATCATTTTCTAGGAATTCATTCCAAGAGCCAAGCCATTTGTCACTCATAGGGCCAGTTTTTCTTCAAACTATGTTTCTGACCAAAAAGAGATGAATTTGACAAATATTAGAGAGTTTTTTTTCCATCGTATGTGCAAGAATAAAAAACTCCTTCATATTTTACACATGTGTCATGGTTTTAGAGAAATGTCAAAAATACAGGTGTCACGGGAGAATTTCTCCACTTTTGAAGTGACCTTGGAAAATCACATTTTTTCATATCTGGTGTGTCACAATGAATTTATTTATGTATCAAATGCTAACTAGACTAGAATATATTTAAAATGAGCTATCATGAGATCAATCTAGAGTTGAGGAAGGCATCCAAAAGTTGTTTGCACCAGCACTCTGCATTTCTGCACCATCATTCAACACTGTTTGACCAGTCTTTGGAGAATCAACTTTTGATAGGTCAAATAAAATCAAATCAAAGAAAAAAAGTTATATTTGAAAATTCTACAGGATAATATTTCTAATGAGATATCATGCGCTCAATTTTGAGCTGAGGAAGGCATCCAAAAGTTGTCTGCACCAGCACTCTGCATTTCTGCACCATTGTTCAACACTTTTTGACCAGTCTTGGGAGAATCAACTTTTGATAGGTAAAATCAACTCCAATCAGAGAAAAAAAGGTGTATTTGGAAATTATACAGGATAATATTTCTAATGAGCTATCATGGGACAAATTTGGACCCCAGGAAGGCCTCCAAATTCCATTTTCAAAAAGGTTCCACGCCTTCATAAACTGGCGATGCGCCTTCAGAAACTGGTGCTGCGCCTTTGGCCGACCTGAGAACCTGTTTAGGAATTGCGCCTGTGGATGACCCAAAAACCTGGGCAGGCACTGTGCATTTATATATTAAGTCTTCTAAGCCCTAAAAACTCTCCAAATCAACTAAAAATTTCTCCAAGACATCACCAAGGGTCCTTCAAGCATGGTTAAGGGTGTGTGTCATCAAATGCACTCATTTGAAAGCATGTTTGATGATTTTTAAATGATAAGGAAGCCCTAGGAGACTACACTAAGACCAAAAACTTGACATCACTACTTAAACCTCTTTCCATCTACACATAAAGAAGATCAGTCAAGACAAGAGGTGAAATCAAGGTGGTTTCATTTATTTAAAATTTTGTCATCCATCAAGGCTTGACATGACACTCAGTCCCTTATATTGCAAAACAAAGTGACATAACATGCCCTATTTCCTATTAGTTTGACATAAGTGAAGTGAGGAGGGATATATCAATGAGACAGAGAGTGATAAGCAGAGAGCATCAGAGATGTTGAAGGCAGTATGTAATATTCCTAAATTAGCATGCAACTAATAGGAATATTTATTTTCGCTTTTAGCACCTAGTGATGAATAAATGGGGAGAGAGAACCATACTTATCATGAACAACCATAAAATATCTCTTGATATGAAAAGGGATCATAATAATAACTAGATATCGCACTCTCATGTGTGAACAAGGCATAATGAATGTGGACAAAGTCAAGTTTGACCAAGTCAACAACATTGATGTAGGAGGAGTGGATCATCAATAAAGACAACTCAATATGGCTGAGGATCTATTTAGAAAAATATATAAGAGCTGTATTTAAGACCCTTAGGTGTGAAAAGGGCTAAAGCAGGTTGAAGAGGTCAACCTTGACCAAATCAAATAGCGTTGTTATGGAGGAGTGGAATTGATGAAGGTACAACACAATTTTGGAGGGATATTGATTGTGTGATGGTGGAAACCCTAATGAGTGGGACCCAAGGTGAGAAGGCTCACATTTTTTATAATGAAGAGGATGGAAGCCATATGAGGTTAACTAATGAATTATATTTTGATATTTCTGTTTAGACTTTCGCTCTCTTCAGTTGTTTAGCTAAGATTGATGGTGCTGTTTAGCACAAGGGTTTCCTGTTTAGGAAATTCCATCTCTTCCCTTGAGAGGCCTCTTGGGAGAGTCTTGATCTTTCATTCCACACATCTAGAATTTTGGCCAAGCTTTGGTCTTTAGCTATAGTGTAGTTTCTGCAGGATATTGTGTTGTGTTGCGGGGTGTTGCAGTGGGGGGGTTGAGAAACCCACTTTCTAACCTAGTTTCTAATTGGAGGAAGGATTCCTTCTCTTGAGAGATCAGTTTAGAGGGTTCTTGAGCACAGTTCATATCTTTGGCATCAGGCCAATCTATTTCCATCACCTACAGTGTAATTTTATTCTGGAATTGTGTTATTTTGGAGGGTTGTTTCAGTGAGGGATCTTGTGGCTCTGTTTGAGTGTTTTCCTATGATTGAAGGGTTCAGTCTTTCATTGGAGGAGAGCTTAGAGTGGATCTGAATCAGATCTATATTATTTCAGCCTCCTATCTTCATGCACTTCAATTTACATACATTATTCATTCCTTGGGTTGTAGATCACCATTTGTATTGGGTGAATTTCTAGAATCCCTTCCCGAGTTCTCTTGGTTTTGTATAAAGGAGACTAGATCTCAATTTTTGAGCATTATTGTTTAATATATGAGAAGATCTATTTGTATCTCTTATTTTTGAGTATAAACCCTCGTTAGACTCTGCTGTCTCTTTATGCAGTAATTCTATGTTCCAGTAGTTTTGAGGTTTCACTATTTTTGGGCCATACTAGGTGTGGGAGGCCTGTTTACCTCACCTAATATGATTTGTTATGATGGTAGATCTAGTGGATCCATTGTTTAATTTTTATTTTTATATTATACATTTCTGAAAATGCATTTTTCATGCCTATGTTGCTGATTTTTTCCAATTGGGAATATTACAGTGGTATCAGAGCATAATCTTGGCTTAGCCTATGGATCTCAGCCATTATGCTATCAAGATAATAAGAAGAAGATGGAAAATACCAGAATGAAGGAAAGAATGAGATTTTTCTCATCATTTTTCAGATCTGTGAAGAACCTCTCCAAGGAGGTTAAGAAAATGAAAGAAGAAAGTTGCAGTGAGACCTCTAGAGGGTTTCAAGAGAATGAAGGCCCATGTACTTCCTATGATCAGAAAAGGGAATTAGTGTTGCAAATAGCTCCAAATAATTACACCTCGCCCTTTCCTTCTGAAGGATAAGACAAGAGGCATGGATATGGAGGGCACTTGGAACATGAGATCCAAGTGGATACCTTGTAGAATACAAGTCTCAACCTAAAGATTTGAAGGAGACTGCAGCTCTTCCTCAGTTTATCCAACTAGAAGAAGAAAAGAGGCCCTACAACAAAAGGAGAATGAGGGGAAATATATTTCTGTTGTCTACTTTTGATGGATCATCCACATGTATAGCAAAGGCGTGGGTGATGAAGCTAGATGCATTCTTCCTACTACATCTAGTGGTAGAAAGAGAGGTTGTTGAGAACTCAGTGCTACACCTTGAGGGTAAAGCAAGCACTTGGTGGTTCAACCATTTGAGTCATGCAAGAGTGAGTAATTTTACAGATTTCACTCAAAGGGTGATCAAAATATTTAACAAAAAGAAATTAGAAGGGGAGGAGCCTTCACCACCACTTGAAGAGATTTATACCAGCACTCACACAACTATGGAGGAGCAGCCACCATCCTCAACAATTGGAGAAGAAAATACATTGGAAGGAGGAACCCTTGTAGCCATACAAGATGTTCCCAAGCTTCACCAATGTATGCATGAATTTCCACTTTTGTTATTTCAGAAAATCTTATGGAGGGTTGTGGAAATCTTCTTTTGCATGATCAAGGATCAAAACATATTGCTGATTTGGAGCAGCATACTTGCATTGCACTGTACAACCTTGAGTTATTCAAGGAAGGGATAAAAAATCATCCTAATGAGTCATTATTGAGCTACACACAACACTTTGGGTTGGGGTGTGGAATTTTGGAGGACAGGATGAGATTTTTCCTAAATAATCCAATGCAGAATAATATGTTCAACATTGAGCTTGAGCACAAGACAACAAATACACCTTTGAGGAGGAGGTTGCCATCGTTGTCACTAGGCAGCAATGAGGAGTTGGTCGCCCAGCTATCATTAGAGAATTCTAATGACCATTACACTTGTATGAGATTGGATGAGTAGTTGATTAATGAGAGACACTTTGTCTTTCATCATTGTGATGGATCTATTGGGATGAGCATTGTGCAGGCCTATGAGGATGTTTTTCCTCCAGCACACTCGGATATTTATGGATTGAAGAGGGTCATTGATGTGGGATCTTCTCTAGGAGATCTCCAAAGGGTTGCATTTAAACATCCCATGAAATGCAAAGGAAGAAATCTGATTTGGGAGGATGGTAGTCTTCATTGGAGGAGTAACAAGATGGAGCATGGTGGGAGGCACCCACATTTGGATGAATGGGTGTGAATGGTGAGCAAGAGGTTGGTGAGCCAATTGCATATTTATGACACTGGGCAGCAAGAGGCATGGCTACGTTGGCTACTCTTGAAAGAGTTTGGCCATCATGTGATATATCCTTCTCTAAAGGGTATGTTGGTGGGAGAAACTTGGAAGGACACTTGCATCATATCGCAACAAAGGGTTTGGGTGCATTATGTTGATATGATATTCTTCATGTAAATCAACACATTTTCACCTCATGATTTGTATGATGGAGGTGTGAGGGGGAAGCAAGAGTTACTATTGTTGTGGTTACTCTTGGGAGAGTATGGGCAGAATTTTTCCCATACTTATCATGATATTTCCGGAGAAAGGGATGGTACATTCAAGGTGCAAAGAGGATACCCTTCAACATTGGAGGATAAGGAGGGGTTTCCACATAGGAAAAATATTTACCCACATAGAAACATTATGGTGGATGAATTTGGCATGTGGAATGTCAAATAAAGGAGTCATGGAATGACAAGAGCCTTATCACTAAGGCCAACAACTTTGTCACTTGGGAGTATGTTTCTATTGATGGAGTTTTCCGAGGGGAGTATGCACAATTTCATTTTGTAGACTTTTATGAGAAGATTCTCATGGGAGGACTCATCCATGGACCTCACTTTCAACCTACTCACTAAGAATGGTAAGAAATGTATTTATATACTTATTGTTTATTTCATTGAGTATTTGCATTATCTCACCATCTATTTACAATGCATTGCTCCACAAGAGAGAAACATTATTCTTGGGTTTCATGGTCAGGCTAGAACCAACATTTATGATGGAGATAACACTTCTCTACAT
Source organism: Pinus albicaulis (assembly GCA_034641835.2). Lineage (NCBI taxonomy): Eukaryota > Viridiplantae > Streptophyta > Pinopsida > Pinales > Pinaceae > Pinus > Pinus albicaulis. Next base: position 1,416,178,968 of record CM076581.1, read on the forward strand.
GACTTTGGACAAGTTTTTTGTCACTCTTATTGTACTCGACTGATATATAATGCTATTTACCACCTCATAGTAGATGAGAAAACATGCACAACTGTTATCTTGTTGGAGGACCACTTGCCACATGATGATCTAAAACAACAGTTAGAAAGACTGTCTTGTATCCACTAGAGAAACCATTGGTATCATCCAAAATTTCACATAACCTTCAACATTTTTCTAATTTGGATGCCATATGGTGATGATGTGCTAATCATTTTGTATGGAATGGTTTGGGCTAGCATGATTCATGACATTAGAGAGAGGATCTTTGAAGATCCAATCCTTTTCTTGCCACTTTAGGCAACCTTATTGCAGCCAAAGATCAACAGATACTCTACACTTATCATGAGTGGAGAGGAAGACAACGTGGGGTAGCCCATTATGTCTACCATGTTCAGTTATTTAGCACACCTACATTGCAGGAGCCAAATGTGGAGGAGATTCATCATGAGTTACCATTCGGAAGGGTGGCTCATTTTGTATGGATGATAGCTTGGGGATGGGAGATTCACATGGGGATGATAAATCCCAATACATATCAGATATCATGCCTCAAGGAGGGCTCAAGTCAACACATTTTTTCCTCCATAGGTATTTTACTTCTTCATGAGGATATCTCTTTGGGATGGTCACCAAAAGCTAACTTGCATACTTGGGAGGGGAAATTTGGAGATGTATTGATGAGACATCATCTTGTTCCTTGGAGGAATTTATCATATGAGGATGCTACAGGAGGATGAGAGGAGGCTCTTCAGCTCTATCCTTGTTGTTTATTGAGGACAAACAACATTTGGAAGGGGAGGATTGTAATATTCCTAAATTAGCATGTAGCTAATAGGAATATTGATTTTTTCTTTTAGCACCTAGTAATAGATGAATAAATGGGGAGAGAGACCCATAATTATCATGAATAAACATAAAATCCCTCTTCATATGAAAATGGATCATAATAATAACTAGATCTAGCACTCTCATGTGTGAACAAGGCATAATGAATGTGGACAAAGTCAAGTTTGACCAAGTCAACAACAATAATGTAGGAGGATTGGATCATCAATAAAGACATCTCAATATGGATAAGGAGATTAGAAAACTATATAAGAACTAGATTAAATACCATTAGCTGTGAAAAGGGATGAATCAAGTTGAAGAAGTCAACCTTGACCAAATCAAATAGCGTTGTTATGGAGGAGTGGCATTGATGAATGTACAATGTAGTTTTGGAGGGAGATTGATTGTGTGATGGTGGAAACCCTATGGGTGGGATCCAAGGAGAGAAGGTTCAATTTTTTTATAAGGAAGAGGATGTCAGCCATATGAGGTTAGCTAATGAATTATATTTTGATATGTCTGTTTAGAATTTTTCTCTCTTCAACTTTTTAGCTAAGATTCCTGGTGTTGTTTAGCACAAGGGTTTCCTGTTTAGGAAATTCGATCTCTTTCCTTGATAGGCCTCTTGGGAGAGTCCTGATATTTCATTCCACACATATGAAATTCTAGCCAAGCTTCATTCTTCAGCTACAACACAGTTTCTGTAGGATATTGTGTTGTGTTGTAGGGTGTTGCGGTGGGGGGGGTTGAGAAACCCACTTTCTGAGCTATTTTCTCATTGGAGGAAGGATTGCTTCTCTTCAGAGATTATTTTCAAGGGTTCTTGAGCACATTTCAGATATTTGGCATTAGGCCAATATATTTCCATCACCTATAGCATAATTTCAATATGGAATTGCGTTACTTTGGAGGGCAGTTTCAGTGAGGGATCTAGTGGCTCTGTTTGAGTGTTTTCCTATGATTGAAGGGTTCAGAATTTCATTGGAGGAGATGTTGGATTGGACCTGCATAATATCTATATTATTTCAGCCTTATATCTTCATTTTATTTATTTTTTAGTGATTCTTCAATCCTTGGGATGTAGATCACAATTTGTATTGGGTGAATTTCCAGAAACCCTTCCTGGGTTCTCTTGGATTTGTATAAAGGAGACTAGATCTCAAATTTTGAGAATTATTTTTTAATATATGAGAAGATCTATTTTTCTCTCTAATTTTTGAGTATAATCTCCCATTATACTACGTTGTATCTTTATTCAGTAATTCTATGTCGCAGTAGTTTTGGGGTTTCACTGTTTTTGGGCCATACTAGGTGTGGGAGGCCTGTTTACCTCACCTAATATGATTTGTTTCTGATCTCCTATTGGATCTAGGTGTTATGATGGAAGATATAGTGGATCCATGGTTTTATTTTGATTTTTATAGCATACATTTTTCAAAATGTGTTTTTCATGCCTATGTTGCTGAGTTTTCCGAATTGGGAATACTACAAAGTATGGAACAAAGCCATGATGAACAATAATGAGTCAAACAAGGAGAAATCAAGCAGTGAAGAGGAGGCCATTTGGTATAAAAATATTGAGGCTCATATTGGGTCTAAAGGAAGAAAATCACATACCAGTAAAGAGCACAGTAAAAGTCACAACAATGAGGCTGATGTCTATAAAGATGAGCAAAATGAAACAGAAGGCCAAGGCTGCTAGTGCAAATGTCAATGAAGAATTAAAGTAGTAAAGAACATGGCATTAGATCCAAGGGTCATAAGAGTAGTAAGAGAAGTGTTACAAAGAATGAAGATGAAAATGTGGCAAAGAAATAATGTAGAAAAAAATGATGAAGCACATAGAAGTGAGCCTAATGACAGTGGATCAAATAATAGAAATGAGGCATAAAAGAAATAAATAGGATAAAGAGGCCAATGAGGCATGATGAACCATGAGACTAAAGCCAAAGGAGAACTTGATAAACTTGCTGATCTATTCCCCTACAAGCATACCCAACCTAATAAATAAGGTAAATACAAATTTTGGCAAGTTTTTGACAAATTTGTTTTTTCACTGCTTTTGAGGGATGAAAGCGCATCACCCTTGGTGCTACAATTTTCCTACAGGCATCCAATGGAGGTAAAGTTTAATTTTTTGGATTCATCATCCCAAGGAAATCATGCACACACAAGTTCAGAGCATCAGGAGCATTTTTGGTCCATCAAAAGGCCCAAAAACATGCCAATTTTCACGTTTCTGACATGTTTTCAAGGCTGTCGTCGTGCCTTCAACAAAATTGAGAGATTTTTTTTTGAATAGGTTAATGGATCCCAATTAGAAAACCAAGTGAAGTTTTGGAAATTAGACTCAACACGATTTCCAACGCACCATCAAAGAGCCAATTCCAACATTGAGAAGGCCTTCAAAACTTGGCTGCAAGATGACTTAGTTTTCATATGCAAGCACTGCGCCTTCAGACCTCTGAAGCTGCCGCCTTGCAAAAAAGTCAAAAAAACACATTAAAGGATATTTTCGATATTTTTTGGGCAATTCATTTCAGAGTTGGTTGAGGATTTATGTTTAGGTTATCTTTCATTTATTACATTAGATATTTTGTACCTTGGGCACTGCATGGTCTTAATGGACAAATTTGGCATTTGTGATGGATTTATGGTTTCTAGAAGCCTCTTAGGGTTTCCACCCCCTCATTTTCTAGTTAAATAGAGCCTTGAGGCCTCATTGTCATTATTGCTTGGTTGCTGAGCATAATATGATATAGACTCTGAGTTATTTGTGAAATTGGCTTTGATGTTTTGTGATGGCTTTGGACTGACCAACTGTGGATTGAGCTCATTCTTAGGATTCATAATATTTGTTTAATGGTGATGTATTCCACCTTTGTACACGTTTTCTTCAGTTCTCACTATGTTTATTTGATCATGGGATAGAAATATTAGAGTAGGATATGTATTTTTGGCACCCTGCTTTGTCTGCATCCTTTAATCTTTATGTTTTCTTCCTTAAATGTTTAACTAAGGAATTCTTAAGTGCTCATTAGTTTACTGAGATGTTATGTTGAAAAATATATTTTTTTACAAGTAAGTTTAAGAGAATCTTGAACTTCTCTCTAAGTTTACTTATATGTTGCTCTAAGGTCTGCTTAGTATTATTTGGTTGAAGAATCCTTCATTTCTCTTCAAGTTTTTACTATGCTAATCATGATGAAAGGTTTTCCTTGTTATTATTTTGTTAAAGCATCCTTTATTGCCCCTTAACCTACTATATTCTCTCCTCCATGTTCATTTAACTCACTCAAAACCTACTTAGATCCATTTGGCCCTATTTATTTTCCCTATGAAACATTCTTAAACTATTTTTTCACTTTTCAAGACCTTTGTAAACTTCATAGCCCAATGGATTGATCCTCTCTTACTCTACTTGTTCTTCTTAATAACCTATCCAACCAAACAAACAAAAAAGCAAACCCTAATACCTATAACTAGCCTAAAATAAAACTCTAAAATCAAACAAGTTAAATCCTTTACATAAGCATAGAGAGAGCCCTCTCTGAATCCACGAAGGCTAGGTCCTAGGACTCCAAAGATTGGTTTGATGTTACCCTTGTTATTTTGGTCATTACAAATCTGCCAAAACTATGGGGACTTAACATAGTGGTGATCATGGTGGGACCTTCTGAGTAAGAAACAAGATTATACATCCTTAAAGAACTTAGAAAACCCTTGTAAAATAGTATCCACTAACTTAGTTCCATAACATAGTGGAAATTAGAGTGGAACCTTCTGAGTCAGTCACAATCTGAGTATACCTTAGGACCTCAGAAAACCAACAAAAATCCTTATATTGGCATTCAATTGTTGATGGTGGACAACAAGTACATATTTAGAAAAGTAAACATCCTCCACCTGGTGACTCCACTGGTCTTCAATAGCCCTGTTGACCCCACTACTTCTCATATACTTCCCCTATGAATGCATTAAAAAATCCTAATATTGATGATGGTGGAAAGCTAAGTTGAAATAATCCACCTGGTGACTCCACTACTCTCAAATATACCTAAAGACTTCACTGGTAGAGAAATCTAAACTAGTTGAAAAGATGTAGTGAATCTTTCTGATTTACAAACATGGATCCAAGAATACAATGAAGATATGCTCCAATGAATATAGATCACATCCCTGGATTCCCACAGAAAATGCCTCTGATAGATTGGTACACTAACCTGCCTATGTTTCAAGATGAAAAATGTGATGACCCCTTGTTACATCTCATCAAATTTCACATACATGTATGGAGGTTAAAGGTTGAATGATATGAAGACTGCCTCATGAAAATGTTCATGGGGACATTAGAAGGTAAATCAAGGAAATAGTATGAAGGCCTAGACCCTGGTAGTCTATTTTCTTTGAAGGATTTCTGCAAGGTGTTTTATGAAAATTATAAAGAATATTGTCCATCTTTATCATTAGCTGAAAATTTTTGTGATCAATTTGAATATTTCATACTATACCTTGTAAACATTGATGAATATTTAGGGAACCGACATCCTAAAGATTTATTATAAGAACTCCATGCGTTTCATACTGAAGATAACTATTATGATAGCCAAGAGGATTTGGCTAAGGATGAAATCAATCAGGAAAAAAATGAAGACCTACAAGATCTCTCCAAAGAAACAAGTGTTGATTCAACATCCCTTGTGTGTGAGGCCCAAGAAGACATCTAGCCTCAGAATCAACCTTTATAAGAGAAAAAGAATTGCTTTAGTTCTATCCAAAGAAAGAGAAAGTGCCTCCTCTTTTAACAGAAGTGGAAATAGACCATATTATAAGCATGCATCCAGCCTCTAAACCTTCATATGATGTAATGTCCCAAATGGGAAATTTCTGCTCCATCGAGAACATCTTAGATGTTCCTATTTTTTTCCACCTTTGGGAGTATTAACAATCAACGCAGAACTATTTCAAAGATTGACAGCAGGGGAATTTACTGGATATTTCACCTTCACAAGGAAGGATGAGATACAGAGGCTACCTGGCCCTCTAGCAGACTCTGCCAATAGAACATGTCAAGAGCTAATAGTTCCCTTCAAGGAATTTATGCTCCAGCTACTCATGAGGACGTTGTATAAGGAATCCAATGTGAGAATAAGGAAATCCAATGCTGGGATGCCTTAGAATATTCCTGGTAAAAACTCCCTATAGAATATAAGCTCAAAGAAATAACCTTAAGCAGGTTATTCATCTCTCCCACTAACATGTATACCGAAACAATGCTCAATAAGGGAATCTTCAGCAGCATGAAAAATTCAATATGAACAGTAGTGAAATAATGACCCATACAATATGAGAAGAGAAAAAATCTGATACATCATGTATAGTAGCAAATATGATACAAGATCCTTGAGGAAAAGACCTCCCAAGGTGAGTGTAAACCAGCCTCTAAGGAAAATGTACATAAACAAGAGAACACATTGCTGCATAACCCCAGCTACTCTATAACTGCGTAGTATATGAGGGAAAATTATTGCAAGCTGATACATATGGAATGATATGACATTATATGCTCAAATAAATATGGGTGAGAAATATCTCAACCCTAGAAAACATTATTGCATCAATCCTCCAAGGGATTGGCTAAAATACACAAAACCAGAAAATGCCGAAGTTACAGTGTAGCTGCTGCAACTCAAATATAATACAACATAGGAGAAGGAAGAATATGCTGCAATAACAATGAAACCTCCTCCAATGATCTCCAAAGTGAAGGAGCTGATCTCCTTCTTGAATATTTCACTCACTAGTGCACAAAATGAGCTCCACTTGCAAACCCTCTTTGAGAATAACACTATAAGAAGAAGGGACTGCGCTGGGCATGAGAGAAACATATATGGCTTGATGCCAAATCTGAAATATGAGCTCCAGAAATCTCCTTTTCTTATTTCCTTGAGAAGGAATGAGCTTCCCCTCTACAAACCAACTCCGGAAGTGAGATGACGAAGGTCCCTCACTGCAACACCAGCAACTCTAGGTTCTCTTGCTGAAAGAATAACGTAGTAGCTGTAAATGACTGCCTTGGACTCATGCCATGATGTGAGGAAGATGAATTAAAATCTCTCCATGGCCTCCCATGGGAGAGAAGGGCATTCCTAAATAAGAATCTCTCTTGTGCTAAACAGCAACAAGTTGAAGAGAGCTTCAACTTCGAATTCTATCTCCAAAAAATGATCTCCACAATGCTCTCATTCATCTTTTATGGAGTGTATGCATGGACCCCACTCACATTAGGGTTTCTCTTTCATTTAAAATTTCCCTCCATTCCAACTATGCAATCTTCTTGTGCAAGCTTCCCCCCTTGGGTACGTTGTTGACTTTAGTCAACCATGGTTTAGCTCACTTGCTTTTGGCCCCTTTTCACACTTGTGCTGCTATCTTAGCCACTTAAGTGACTTTTTGCACCATAGGAGTGATTATTAATTTGCTACAATGGGTTCCCTTACCCATTTTATTCCTTTTATTAAAATAAAAGCAAGATTAATGTCCCAAATACTTTATTGCAAAATTTAGGACATTACATATGAGAAGAACATTTCTATTTTTCCTCATGCTAATCCTAGCTATCACAGATCAGAAAATGAATGTGTAGATCAAATTGAAGAAAAACATTATGATAATCCAATATTTTTGATTAGTGACATTACTTATTTTGATGATTTTCCAAAGTTTGATCAGTATGATGATGGTTGTGATCTCTAAACAGAAGCTAATCTTGCAGAACAATCAATAGTTGGTTTGTGGGAGGAAGTTTAGTTTCATCAAAATAGTAATAAAAAAAATACATATCAGCTATGACACTAATGAGGACAGTCAATAAAACTTGGACGTAAGTGAAGCATCTCTGCCTCTTTGTTCTACTTCATTTTAGTCAATCAGAAATAATTTTCATGTGATTGGAGACCAACAGTCTTTTAGTATTGATGTTAAGGTTGAGGAAGATGACAAACTTTTTGAGAAAATTGTAAATGAGAAGCCTTTTCTTGAAATGGTTGAGGAAATCATTTGTGACATCAAACACTCCTCAGTTCTAGATATGCAGCCACAAAGTCCCATTGAATTTCAAATTGTAAATGAAGGCTTGAAAATTGATAATCACATAAGAGTTGTTGCACTGCCTTCTCAAGAATATTTTCTGCCAAAGAGTGATCCTGCTCATCATCATGATGACCTTCACACATATTTTAGCCTACTCAATCAGAATACATCAGGTATGTTGGAGGATAATATTGCAATATATGAAGAGGCTACCAACGTAGATGATCATGAGGAATAGGTGGAGTATCTTGCCCAGAGGAATCCTCAACTCAACCAGGTGAAAGAAGGAGTAGTCCCAAATGAAGTCTATTTCCCAAATTCTCTAAGCCAAGTATTATTTCAAGATCCATTTGCTGTTTTCTTAGAGACATTTGAACAAGGAGTAAATTATGTCAAAAATAGTTTGATGCAAATTTAGAGTATATTTTAGGCACTACTTTTCAAACACAAGTAAAGTGGGAGTGGCCTTTTGATTTTGTTAGCACAGTCAAAAATCTGAACAAATATCACTCATGGAATCATCTACTTGATTGGTTATATTGAAAAGGAAGTTAACCAAATGAATGTATATCATATGTAGGTTATATTAGGATAGATAGGTATGAAAATAAGCTCATCACCATGAGAATATTTCTAGTTTTTAGTGTTAGAATGATGATCTAGAAAAATGAAAACACAAAAACAAAGAAATGATGAAAAAGAGGGCATATGAAAAGACGAGGTACAACCCTATACCAAAAAATATTACTTCTGAAAGTGTGCAAGCCTAAATGCCACTACTTGAGAAGAGAGAGTCTTGTTCAGTTATCTAGCCTAATCATGACTGAACATGTTTTAAATTTCTGCTGATAGGTTAGTGAAAGAATACTTGCCTATAATATCCCCAAAGGGACTACTTAGCAAGACATGCCTGAAAAACACATTTTTCAGGAATGTGTGCTTCAGAAACCAAAATAAAATCTTGGTTCCCTTATATCTGATAATCTAAAACCCAAATCTAAGAGGAGATTAGAAACCTATCATACTAGGTGAGGCAAAAAGGCCTCCTACACCTAGTATGGCTTGATAGATGCCCAATGAGGGGCTGCAACAATGTATGAACATAATATTGGGGTAGAAACACTCTACTCACTCATGAAATGTGTCAAGAAACACATTATCATCATTTTATGTTACAACATCAAATTCTTCTTCATTTTAAGATCCAAAAGTTGGGGAACAAAGTGTTTTAAGCCCTAAAAAGGTTAATTTCAGAGATCTGCATTAAAAAAGAGGAAATTGATGGTTGGATCCCTTAGAATATGTTATAGGGGAATCACATATCAAATTTCATCAAAACAAAATCAATCTATCTATGTTAAACATATCTCCCCATCCCGGTATGGCTTAAAAAGTCCCAAACCCCATGACTTATGGTATACAGAAATTAATCAAGCTTGAACATCATGATTTTCTAAGGATTTCAGATATAATATGATGCAATGACATATCTGGAGTTTATTATATTAGAACATGGAGGAAAATGGAGATGTAGCTCCTTTTATACATCACAAAGATAACCCGGTAAGGGTTTCATGAGAGCACAAGTACATAACATCAGATCTACAGATCTAGATCTGCAAAATGTAGTTACACTGAAAATATGAATAAAAATAGCTGAAGTATACAATGAATAGAATAAGGAAGAAATAAAAATCTTTTCGGGAGAAGGGTTGGCCCTTCCTCCAAGGAACATCTCAAAAGGAAGGGTATAAACCCTTCTACTGCAACACAGAATATAATAACGTAGTTTTTGAAAATAACTGTGCTGGAAGAGATGGGGAATATTTTTTCCACATCCCAAGATCTGAATATCATCCCAAGGAACTAATACACTCTTCGAGGAGGATAAAAGACTCACTCACTAAGAAGAGGCACTAGTATAGTCTAGACCTGAATAGATCTAGTCTCCACTTGCTGCAGCTCACTGAAACAAGTAAAAAAAATAGGATTTACGCTGTCTAAGGGAGATGGAGCTTGGCCATATGCCTGATAGTGGAAGAGGATTACAATTCCCTACAAGAGCTACTCAATGGAAGGAGAGAGAATCCCTAAACAAGAAATCCTCATAAGTCTCTGCTAAATAGCCAAGAGAACTCAAATTTTATAAGCAGACATAAAAATAAACTATCATCAAAAACCTTCTCTTGAGCCTTTCCCTTCCTTTTATAAGATGAGAGCTTGAGAAACCCTAAACCACCTTCAAAACTTTAGCTCCTTTCACATGAAGATCCTCCATCTAAAACTGCGCTGATAAATAAGGAGGTTTAATGTATCTAGATAGTGTTGTGGTTTGGTCAAGGTTGACCTATTCAATCTGCCTCATCCCTTTTCACACTCAAGTGCCTCCAATCTAGCTCTCAAATGTCTACCTATACTGATCCTTATTCACACTAAACTAGATATATTGTTGATATCTTCTTCTTCATGCATGCATGTTGACTTAGTCAAACTTGACTATGTCCTCATTCATTTTCCCCTGTTCACACACACGAGTGTAAAATCTAGCTATTGTGATGATCTCCTTTCACATTATGATGATTTTTATTCAATTTTTTATTATGCATGGGCCTCCTTACCCATTTATCCAACTACAAAGTGCAAAAATCAAAAATTAATATTCCTCTTAGTTGCTTGCTAAAGTAGGAATATTACATTGTCAAACCATTTAAGCTTGAATTGTCAGTAGATTAGATTAGGAAAAAATTTTGGTTCCAAATGCATAAATATGAACCAAAGGGAAGAGAGGGATACATGAAAAATGATAGATCACAACCCTCATGTTTTCTAGTTTTGATTATACAAAAAATAATGTCTATGTGTAGCTTGTCTAAATATCATAGCCCATGGAAAATCATATTGTTTAAACTTGGTTTGATCATGTTTTCAATTTCTTGTTAGTAGGTTACAGAATAAAATCTGTTAAACAACTTAATCCTGACAGGTAAGTTGTCTAGGTAGAGAATAAAAGATTTCATTAGCCTAATCTGAACTCTTGGAAGTGATAAGGGTACAAGTAGATAGTTGGTTTTTCTTTCAAAAGAAAAGAATGTCAAGGGTTTTCCAGTCCAGGTGCACCCAAAAAAAGAAAAAATGTTAGGCAAAGTAGGATGGGTAGGTAGAAATGAGGTTGAAGCAAACATGTCTTTATGATTTTGAGATCATAGCTTCAAGAGAACATCAAAAAATTAAGGGAGAAGGATCTGCAAAGTGCAAGGCACTGGTCTTCAAAACTGAGAGATTTGAACTCTGAGGTCCTAGACACCTCCTAAAAAGAAGCTTCCCTCCCCAAGTAGAGCCACTATTAGTCATTAGTAATTTGTACTATCTGTAGATGACTAAATATTGGTTACATATTTCTAAAAACAAAATTCTCTGAACATTGTGAGTTTTAGAAATCTCACTTCCTTCATTATCCTTATAGAATTTTTTTCACTATTCCACTAGCTTGCCATTCCATGGTCACCCTACTGCTCCTAAAAGACTTCTTATGTGCTTTTACCTACCTTTTTTATCCTCCTTTCATTCTTATAACTTCATTGCCTCATTTTCCCCTATCCTTAATATACCTTCCTAAACACTTCCAATCACTCCTATCACTCAAAATCATAATTTTTATTCATGTAGGTTTTAACCCCAAACAAAAATTATCTACAGACGAATCTTATAACATAAAATAAACAATAGCGAGAGCATAAAATATAAAACAGATAAACACAGAGATTTTCCCCTGGATCCCAATTCGGGACGACCAGCTTGATTTTTCATTATATTCCTTTTAATGTTACAAAACATATATATACATGCTGAAGCATACATAAATCCCAATCCATTAACCCTGGATTAGAACATAACCGTAGTTCCCTTGACCGGATCTACAAAATACCAGGGGCCGAAAAACCATCGTACCCCAAAACCATGTGCACACTCATGCACAAAACATGGGTGGGTCTGCACACCCAAAAAAAAAAATTCCGGGGCGGTACCCCAAACCTCGACAGGGGGGGCTGCCGCCCCCCCTGTGACTCCCTTGCTGTGCTTGGTGCAACATACAATGCATGGGACTAGTCGTGGAAAGAATATAACACATACCCAACATTCTCCCACTTGTTGTTTTCTTTCCACAGGGGGCCACAAAAGAGCTTAGTCATTGGGCCAATTCTTCAACACCCATTGTTTCTCTACACCAAGAGAGCTTCTGAGTGCTCATAGACTTCTTCAATACATCTGCAACATTCTTCAAAGTGTCCACCTTTACGAGCAACACCCTTTTAGCCTCAGCCATATCTCTAACAAAGTGATATTGAACATCAATGTGCTTTGTCTTTGGATGATAAGCAGGGTTCTTAGCCAAGAAAATTTCACTTTGGCTATCACAGTCTATCCTTATAGCTTGTTGTACCAACCCCATACTTGAACACAATCTCCACAACCAAACTACTTCCTTGCTTGCATGAGTGGCTGCCATGTATTCTGCCTCTGTAGTTGAAAGAGCCACTACAAACTGTCTTTTACTCATCCAAATGACTGCGCCTCCAAATAGGCTAAACACATACCCACTTGTAGATCTTCTTTGGTCTAGATCTCCAGCCCAGTTTGCATCAACAAAGCCACGAATGTCCCACACCCTTTCCAGTCCTGGTCTTCCCTGGTAGCACAAACCATAATCACTAGTGCCATGTAAATATCTGAAAACTCGCTTCACTATTGTCCAATGCTCCTTCCCTGGGTTTGACATAAACCTTCTCAATACTCCAACTGCACGTGCAATGTATGTCTAGTACAGACTATTGCATACATTAGGCTACCCACTTCACTTGCATATGGAACATGGGAAATATCCTCCTCTTCTTCTTGTGTCTTGCGACACTGTTCAGCAGTCAGCTTTACACCTACAGGAATAGGAACATTCACTGGTTTACTATCTTGCATATTGAACCTATGCAATATTGTCTCGACATACTTCCTCTGGTTTAACCAAAGCTTCCTCTTTGCCTGATCTCTCTTAATTTCCATGCCCAAAATATAGTTTGTAGCACCAATATCCTTCATGTCGAATTTGGAGAACAGTTAGGTCTTCAAATCTTGGATAATTTCATTGTCATTTCCAATCAACAACATATCATCCACATACAAGACCAAATAAATAACGCGGTCACCAATTAATTTAAAATAAGCAGAGTGATCCTATTTTCTTCTGGTGAAGCCAAGTCGTCGTATATAGGTATCAAATTTCTGATACCATATCCTTGGTGACTGTTTTAACCCATACAGGGACTTATTCAACCTGCATACCAGTTATTTCTTACCCTTCACCATAAAGCCTTCAGGTTGCTTCATGTAGATCTCCTCTTCTAGATCCCCATGAAGAAATGTTGTCTTCACATCCATCTGTTCTATCTCAAAATCAAATGCAGCGGCAACAGATAAAAGTAATCTAATAGAAGTAACTTTGGCAACAGGAGAAAAAATATCACCAAAATCAATTCCCGGCACCTGGGAATAACCTTTCGCTACCAATCGAGCTTGTATTTCTCCACCTTGCCTTCTACATTCATCTTCTTCTTAAAAACCCATTTGCTCCCAATGGGCTTCCTTCCAGCCGGCAACTCCACCAGATCCCATGCATCATTTTTGTGCAAGGATGCCATTTCTCATCACCATGGCCTCCTTCCGTAGTTTCCATCACTACTCCACACCTCCATCGCTCCTGAGCACCTTCACCTTCATCGCTATAGTTAAAGAAAACTTGAAATCAGAAAGCATGAGCAATTCTTCTTCTGCTGCCTTCTTTCTCGAACCGATCTTCTCGTCGCCCAGAGTTTGCACTCTTCTTTGAGTCTATTGTAGAGTCTGATTCATACTCCTTTAGCTCAAACTCTATATTCTCAGGTTCCTTTGGTATGAATTCATGTTTAACAACATCTTTCACCTCTCTAAACACCACATCTTGGTTGTACACAACCTTCCTTGTTTCCGGGTTCCAAAGCTTGTAACCTTTTAAACCATCCTTATACCCAATAAAGATGCACCTTTCAGATTTATTATCTAACTTGGTCCTTTTTCCTTTGGAACATGTACATATGCATCACATCCAAATACCCTTCTATGTGAAAGAGAGGGTTTCTTACCAGTCCATACCTCATGTGGAGTCTTATCCTCCAACAATGATGAAGGTGATCTGTTAACCAAGTAACATGCAGTCTCCACTGCCTCTGCCCATAATTCTTGTCTTAACCCAATACCACTGAGCATGCTTCTTTCCTTTTCCATCAGCATTCTATTCATTCTTTCTGAAACTCCATTTTGCTGAGGTATGTATGGAGTAGTCTTCTACCATGCTATACCACACTTCTTACAAAACTCTTCAAATTATTTCTTGCAAAACTCCCCACCATTATTTGTCCTCAACACCTTTATCTTCTTCTCTGTCTGGTTTTCCACCAGAGCCTTAAATTCTTTAAATCTGTCAAATAATTTAGATTTCTTCCTTAAGATGCTATCCATGTATTCCTTGAGAAGTCATCTATGAATGAAAAATAGTACACAAGAGATTTTCCCAGTTGATGGAACTCATAATGGGCCCAAACCATCACTATGTAATGTTCTATCTTGTTTTCCCTCTTAGCACCGTAAAAGAAAACTCACCCGATTCTGCTTCCCATATACACAATGTTCACAAAAATCGAAATCCAGAGAGAAATTAGACATACCTTCTACCATACCATTTCTATGTAGTATCTAAAGGCCCTTCTCTCCAATATGTCCAAGCCTTTGATGCCATAGCATGGTCTTTTCTCGAGAGATAGCTAGGCTTTCCGCACCACTTTCAGAAACCAAAGAACTGTTACACCCATCAATAACAGTGCTACCTTGTAGCTTGTATAGAGTTCTAGTCTGAACTCCCCACATTAATACCAGTGCTCCCCGAACCATCTTGCAGGAATCTTTCTCGAACACTATTTTTACACCTGCATCATCCATCTTACTTACAGAAATCAGATTTCTGGCCAATGCAGGAACATGCAGAACACCAGGAAATGTTCTAATCCTTCCACCTTGCAGCTTCAGCTTGACTTTTCCACGTTTGATGATTCTGGCCTTCCTATCATCCCCTAAGAATACATTGCCGCAATCATATTTCTCATCCTCGCAGAACCACTCCCTATGGAGAGTGAAGTGAAAGGATGCACTCGAGTCAATCAACCATGACTCATGATTTACATGTGTATTTGAAGAAGAAGCTTAATACACATCCCCACCTTCATTCGAGGTGGCTTTTGCCTTTGCAAAAGGAGCATCATCAGATCCCTTTCCTTTCTCAGGAGCTTTAGATCTGTAGTCCTTTTTGTAGTGTCCTTCCTTTCTGCATTTCCAGCACACCTTTACAAACTTTCCAGGAGATTTAGATCTCCCTCTAGAATTAGATCTCCCATTCGAAACCTTATTCTTGTCTCTATTTTGGGACCTTCCTCATACAGATAAGGCATCTCCATTTTGACCCTCCATATTTCTCCGTCTCATTTTCTTCGACAGCAAATTTGAGACAATGCCATCAAAATTCCAGGTAGTTGTATTGCTACCTATTGCAATAACCAAACTGTCCCACGAGTCTGGTAGAGAACACAACAAACTGATTCACTTATATTCATCTGAGATTTTAATATCAGTAGATGACAACTGACTTACCACAGTATTGAAGGCGTTCAGATTCTCTGTCACTGAGTCTCCATCCTTCATCCTCAAGTTATATAGCTTTTTTCGTAGGAACAAATTATTCACCAGAGACTTAGATTGGTACAAAGTCCCAAGTTTTTCCCACAAATTATTCATCGTAGCTTCCCTAGATACATTCAACAATACTGAATCTGAGACACACACTCGTATTGTGCTCTTAGCCTTTCGATCCAGTTTCTTCCAGTCTTCATCTAACATTGTCGTTGGTTTAGTACCTGGATCTACCACGATCCACTGATCTTCATCCATCAGCAGAACCTCCATCTTGAGCTTCCACAACTCAAAAATATGACCATTAAATTTCTTGATCTTTATCTTTCTGCCGCTCGCCATCTTCTTTCACCGCAAGAATCGATCCCGCAGATCTCCCACTAAACAGGGTCTACCTCAGGCCCGAGCAAAAAACCCTCAGTAGTAAAGGTGTCCCCTTGAAGTCGAAACAGCTCTGATACCAAATGTAGGTTTTAACCC
Organism: Pinus albicaulis; assembly: GCA_034641835.2. Classification (NCBI taxonomy): domain Eukaryota; kingdom Viridiplantae; phylum Streptophyta; class Pinopsida; order Pinales; family Pinaceae; genus Pinus; species Pinus albicaulis. The sequence continues at coordinate 1,416,195,177 of CM076581.1, forward strand.
TGAACAGAAATGATCTACACACGAATATTATAACATAAAATAAAAAATAACAAGATCATAAAACATAAAACAGATAAACACAGAGATTTTCCCCTGGATCCCAAATCGGGATGACCAGCTTGATTTTTCATTATATTCCTTTTAGTGTTACAACACATATATATACATGCCGAAGCATACATAAACCCCAATCCATTAACCCTAGATCAAAACATAACCGTAGTTCCCTTGACCGAATATACAAAATACCAGGGGCTGAAAAACCATCGTACCCCAAAACCATGTGTAAACTCATGCACAAAACATGGGTGGGTCCGCCTATAAGTGGGTCCGCACACCAAAAAAAAATTGGTTGGGGGGTTGCCCTAGACCCCAACAAGGGGGGCTTCCGCCCCCCCTGTGACTCCCCTGCTGCGCCTGACGCAATGTATAGCGCGTGGTGCTAGTCGTGGAAAGAATATAACACATACCCAACACTTCAAAACCTAGCCTATTGCTACAATTTGACACTTTTCGAGACTGGGCCTGTGTGTTTTCCCTTTTGGACCCCTTCCCCTCACTCAATCCTTGAAATTAAACTTTCCCCTACTCTCTAAAATCTATCCCTATCCCCCAAAACTTCCCCAAGAATTTAGACAACCCTTAACCCCTTACTTCCCCTCCTTGTACAAGGTAGTCATGAATCCCTTGTTTAGCCTACAACAAACCCTAATTTCCTCTTCAAACTAAGCTAGGGTTTGCTATGGAAAAGAGGAATAGGAGAAACAGATCCATATGGTAGGTCATATAAACAAGCATGAAACCATACCAACCCATAAACATAATGCCTCCATCATTTTCCAGGAATTCATTCCAAGAGCCAAGCCATTTGTCACTCATAGGGCTAGTTTTTCTTAAAACTATGTTTCTTACGAAACAGAGATGAAATTGACAAAAGTGAGAGAGGTTTTCATCCATAATATGTCCAAGAAGAAAAACCTCATTCATATTTTACATAGTTGTCATTTTTTTAGAGCAATATCAAAAATACAGGTGTCACAGGAGAATTTTTGCACTTCTGGAGTGACCTTGGGAAAATCATGTTTTCTCATAGCTGGAGTATCTAAATGACTTTTTGGATGACTAAAATGACAACTATATTCGAATATATTTCCAATGAGCTATCATGACATCAATTTGGAGTTGAGGAAGGCATAAAAAATTTGTTTTTACCAACACTCTGCATTTATGCACCATCATTAAGCACTTTTTGACGAGTCTTGGGAGAATCAATGTTTCACTGGTAAAATCAGCTCCAATCAGAGAAAAAAAGTTATATATGCATACTATACAAGATAATATTTCCAATGAGCTATCATGAGCTCAATTTTGAGTTGAGGAAGGCATCCAAATGTTGTCTACACTAGCACTCTACATTTCTACACCATCATTCAACACTTTTTGACCAGTCTTGGGAGAAGCAATGTTTGATAGGTCAAATCAAATTCAATTAGAGAAAAAAAGGTATATTTGGAAATTAGACAGGATAATTTTTCCAATGGGATATCATGGGCCCAATTTGGACCCCGAGAACGCCTCCAAATTCCCTCTGAAAAAAGGCACTACGCCTTTAGAAACTAGCACTGCGCCTTTGGCCGACCCAACAACCCGGGCAGGCGTTTCGGGTTTGGCTAGTAAGGCTTCTAAGCCCTTAAAACTCTCCAAATAAACTCAAAATTTCTCCAAGAAATCACAAAGGGTCCTTCAAGCATTGTTAAGGGTATATGTCATCAAATACACTCATTTTCAAGCATGTTTGATGATTTTTAAATGACAAGGAAACCCTAGGAGACTACCCTAAGACTAAAAAATTGAGGTCACTACTTAAAAATATTTCCATATACACAGAAAGAAGATCAGTCAATACAGGAGGTGAAATCAAGGTGGTTGCATTGATTTAAAAGTTTTTCATCCATCAAGGCTTGACATGACACTCAGTCCCTTATATTGCAAAAGAGACTGACATCACATGCTCTATTTCCTATCAGTTTGACATCAGTGAAGTGAGGAGGAAAATATCAATGAGACAGAGAGTGATAAGTAGAGAGAAGCAGAGATGTTGAAGGCAGTATGGAACAAATCCATGATGAGCAATAATGAATCAAAAAAGGAAAAATAAATTAGTGAAGAGGAGGCCATTTGGGTCTAAAAATAGTGAGGCTCATAGTGGGTCTAACGGCACCAAAGAACATATCAGTAAATAGCACAAAAAAGGTCACAAGAGTGAGACTGATGTCAGTCAAGATGGGAAAAATGAAACATCAGGCCAAGATTGCTATTGCAAACTTCAATGAAGAATTAAAGCAGTAAAGAACATGGAATTAGATCCAAGGGTCATAAGAGCAGTAAGAGCATTGTTAAAAATAATGAATATGACAATGTGGCAAAGAAACAATGCAGAAAACAATGATGAAGCACATAGCAGTGATCCTAATGACAGTGGATCAGATAAGAGAAATGATGCAGGAAAGAAATAAACAGGATAAAGAGGCCTATGAGGCATGATGAACCTTGAGACTTAAGCCAAAGGAGAACTTGATAAACTTGTTGATATATCCGCTACAAGCATACCCAACCTAATCAGCAAGGTAAATACAAATTTTGGTAAGTTTTTGACAAATTTGGTTTTTCACTGCTTTTGAGGGCCAAAAGTGCAGCACCCTTGGCGCTACAATTTTCCTACATGAATCCAATGGAGGTAAATTTTACATTTTCAGATTCATCAGCCCAAGGAAATCCTGAACACCAAATTTTAGAGCATTTGGAGCAGTTTTGGTCCCTCATAAGGCCCAAAAACATGCAAATTTTCACCTTTTTGCCATGTTTTCAGCACTGGCACTGCGCCTTCAGCAGCCTTGGGACATTTGATTTCTGAACATGTTAATGGAACCCAATCAAAAAAATATGGGAAGCTTTGGAAGGTAGTCTCAACTGGCTTTCCAATGAGCCATCACGGAGCCAATTCCAACATCGAGAAGGCCTTCAAAACTTGGCTGCAAGATGACTCAGTTTTCCTGTGCAGTGTTGTGCCTTCAGACCTCTGAAGTTGCCCCCTTCCAAAAAAGTAAAAAAAACACACTTAAGGATATTTTAGAGATTTTTTGGGAAAATCATTTTAGAGTTGGTTGAGGATTTATGTTTAGGTTATCTTTCATTTATTACATTAGATATTTTGTGCCTTGGGCCTTGCATGGTCATAACAGACAAATTTAGCATTTATGAAGCATTTATGGTTTCTAGAAGCCTCCTAGGGTTTCCACCTCCTCATTTTTTGGTTAAATGGAGCCTTGAGGCCTCATTGTAATTGTTGGTTAGCTGCTGAGCATAATATGATATAGACTCTGAGTTTATTTGTGAAATTGGCTTTCATGTTTTGTGATGGCTTTGGACTGAGCAACTATGGATTGAGCTCATTATTAGGATTCATAAAGCTTTGTTGAATGGTGATGTATTACACCTTTGTACATGTTTTCTTTAGTTCTCATTATGTTTCTCTGCTCATGGTATTGAAATCTTAGAGTAGGATATGTCTTTTTGGCACCCTGCTTTGTCTGCATCCTTTAATCTTTATGTTTTCTTCCTTGAACGTTTAACTAAGGACTTCTCAAGTGCTCTTTAGTTTTATTGATATGTTATGCTGAGAAATCTATTTGTTTACAAGTAAGTTTTAGAGAATCCTTAACTTCTCTCTAAGTTTACTTATCTTTTGCTCTAACGTCTGGTTCGTATTGTTTGGTTGAAGGATCCTTCATTTCTCTTAAAGTTTTTACTATGCTAATCATGCTGAAAGCTTTTCTTTGTTATTATTTTGTTAAAGGATCCTTGATTTCCCCTTAAACTACTATATTCTCTCCTCCATGTTCATTTCACTCACTCAAAACCTACTTAGATCCATTTGGCCCTGTTTACTTGCCCTATGAAACACCTTCAAACTATTTTTTCACTTTTCAAAACCTTTGTAGACTCCATAGCCCAATGGATTGATCCTCTCTTACTCTACTTATCCTTCTTAACAACCTATCCAACCAAACAAACAAACAAGAAAACCCTAATCCCTATAACTAGCCTAAAATCAAACTCTAAAATCAAAAAAGTTAAATCCTTTACATAATCATAGAGAGAGCCCTCTCTGAGTCCAGGAAGGCTAGGTCCTAGGACTCCAAAGATTGGTTTGATGTTTGTATTTTTGGTCATTGCCAATCTTCCAAAACTATGGGGACCTAGTAGAAATGACTCAAAAGAAACTAAACTATACTACTGAAAAGAAATGACAGAAAGGAATCTGATTCTAAACCACACTTAACTTTACCAATCAGCTAAACACACTCTATTTAACCTATGGTGTACCTATCATTCTTCTATTCATCCAACTAAGCTATCCATGACTTAATTCTAATTAAAATGATTGTTGATTTGCAGCTTGGGGGAGAGAAAAGGGCTAAAGAGGCTAATGGAGGGCTTAACGCATGAAATGAATCTTAGAAGTGGAAAGTGGGGGTTTAAACCAGATTAAAGCTTTGCTGAAGCAAAAAGAGGCCTTGGAGCAGAATAATTCACAAAGTGTGATGGCAGAGTGTTATAGAGGACAAAGGTTGTGATATGCAATGTCACAATCACAATATCGCAATAGTAAAGAGATAGAGGAAAGGTCGTCCGGGAGCAGGAAAGAAGTGCGATGAGGTAAGTCTTGTGAAATGCAATGCAGAGTGGTGACGTTTAGGTGGGACCAATATCACAATTGAGATATCATGAAGTTGGAGCGGTAATTGTTAAAGAAAAATAAAAATGCGATGAGAGGTTTGTGATGTGGCAGATGATGTGGAGGTGGGACCGATATCGCAATTGTAATATCGTGAAGTTGGAGCAGTAAGTGTTAAAACAAAAACAAAAAGGTTGTGATCTGTGGTTACGTGAGAAATAAATGCGATTGCATTTGTGATAAGTCTCGAAGGAAAAAGGTAAAAGGTGTGATCTGCAATATGCAAGATTGAAATATCGCAATCAGCAAAACCAAGCGGTGAGTGTTAAAAGAAGAGGGAAAGAATTGTGGGTTGTGGTTCACTATGTACGGTAGCGGGGGTTTCGAGGAGGAAAGGCGAAGGTTGAGTCCTAATAGTTTTTCAAGTGTTTTTCATTAAAAGAGGTAAGGAAATCATGAACGATAAAAACAAAGGAATGGGGTGGGCGGTGTTCAGAGAAATACTGAGAGGGGGGGGAGAATCAGTATTTAGGGTTGAAATATTTTTCTTTTCTTTCTCTGAAAACCTTATGTTACAGTACTTCATCCAACATGTATGTCCAGAGATCTTAGTATGTTTTTAACTTAGAGCATTGCATCAGATAAGCATTAAGCATGAACAGCACAAACCATCAAACATACACAACACATATGAACACCAGGATTTAAGGTGGAAACCTAATTTGGGAGAAAACCACCACTGTCATAATCTTAGTCTTCAATATTTATTATAGAGAAAACTTCTTACAATATATGCTGGTGCAGACTTTTACCAGCACGCAGGCACCCACCTGCAGAAGGCTACAACCTTCTCTCGTTTACCAGCTACCACTGGAAGGGAGCTGCAACCCCCTCTCTGAAGTATTCAACTCTCAGCACTACTGCGGACCTTGTTTCATAAAATTTCATACTGGATCCACCAGTTTCCATACGAAATACCTTGCCGGTTACCAGATTTATTTATTTTTTGTATACTCACACTAGTTCTTCATGATATCGTCCGTCATCCAAACCAGAGATTTATCAATGTCAGATTATATTCATGGGTGCATTGTGGTCTCAAATTTATCATTTAAGAACAGGGCTCACCCATACAGATATTCTTTTTTTTTGGAAAATTTATTCACACCCCTTCCAATGCACACCTCGTTCATTATTTTTCTTCTCCTTATATAGTTTTCCCTTTATTAAAATCATGAGTCAAAACCAAGAACCGCTAGTGGTATTCCTTTTACTTTGTCCCACAGGGCTTTTGATCTCTTTTTAATTTATTTATCAATTTTAAAGAAATTGACAAATAATTATATTTACAACTTTTTGAATTCCCCAGCTTTATATCTAAAGATTAACACTTCAAAATTTATAGAAACATCCAATGCTTTCAAATAGATTAATCTTGTGATAGAACTTTGACCCCAGGCCCACATACATAGTTAATAGCCAGTCCAATACGCCCATCGTACCATGGTAAACCTCGCGCAAGACCAACGTGATCACCATTAGATTAGCAAGCTTCTAGATCAACGACGTATATACATATCGCTCGACCTCCGATGCCGAACGTTAACGGGCGATGGCCCGTAGTACCTATGTTAATCTTCACACACCTTCAATAAATGATGATCATCCGATGACCCCTTCCCAGATCAACGGTGCTCAACGATATCGCTGGGCATCCTAGGTCGAATTATAACGCGCGATGGTGCATAGTGAAAAGCGGTTTTGTAAAATCGTACAGGGACATGTGTCGAGTATTCTATGGAATCACTCCTCATTTGGAAATGTCGCTTAATCTGCATAGGTGGTGCGATGAAAACCGTAAACCACCTTTACTATTCATATGGTCATGGTTCCGCTCATCCATGCAGGGTTCCGTCGCCTTTTAAAAGTATTATTATAATTAAATTTCTCTTTAATGATTTGCGTTCCATCGTCACCAAGTGTTCCGCTACTCCATTAATCTGCGCCATCTCCCATCAACTCCCTCATAAGATACAGAGTATTATTGAATCTTTCCAATTACGTAGGACATCATTCGACTCCATTACAAAGATTATTCACAAATAGGTTCAGGGGATTCCATACAAGAATTACATCAGTCAATACACATATAATATGCATATCCTAACTCTACACGATGAATTCATTCTTCTCTGTGCGTCGTAGGTATCCTCTGCCCATAATGAAATTGATTACACAGGTCATGTAAATTCCAGATTTACTCAACCATACTTGACATAATTCCACGGTTCTTCATCCACATACACAAATCGAGATATTCAATTTGTCCTTCAATCTATTTCCCTGACTCTTTCTAGCAGCGCTCCCTTTTGCCATCTCCTTTGCAAACTGTATTAAACCCCTAATTCCTCTGTTTCATCTCCTGCCTTTTATACCTCTCTGTTTCTTTTGCCTTCCTATCTTTGCTTTTCCAATTCCTTTGTCATCAATGACAATATTTCCAACAATCTCCCCCTTTGGCATTGATGGCAATACTCTTCCTCTGATGGCCTTACAGAAGCCCTTTGTTGCTTTTCCTCCCCCTTTGACATCAATGGCAAAGATTTGGATCAAGATCCTTTAAACCAATAATGCCATGCTCCCCCTGAGATCATGTTGCATCTTTAAACATAATATGATCAACAATTCATCCTTTTCATATGACCAATGCTTCACTTGAACCTGTGCATTCATAACACTTCAGAACAAAATTAAACTTTTGTATTTAAGTAGACCTGATCCTCTGCATGGCAGAGACTACCCCCAGTTTCTATCTAAGATATTCGAATGCTTCCCTGGGTAGAGGTTTGGTAAATATATCAGCCACTTGTTCTTTGGAGGAAACATACTCCAATTCCACCTTTTGTTCAAGCACTTGTTCACGTAAGAAGTGATATTTGATGGGAATGTGCTTGGTCTTGGAATGCATAACAAGATTATTTGAAATACTGATAGCACTTGTATTATCACACATAATGGAGATAGGAGGTGAACATTTGATTTGAAAGTCTTGTAGGGTTTGCATCATCCAGAGAAGTTGAGTGCAACATGATGCAATAGCCACATATTCTGCTTTTGTTGTAGATAAGGCAATGGAGCTTTGCTTCTTGCTGAACCAAGATACTAACCGGGGCCCCATATAGAATGCACCACCACTAGTGCTTTTCCAATAATCAACTCTTCCAGCCCAATCTGCATCAGTGTATGCATGAAGAGTAAGATCAACATTCTTTGGATACCATAGTCCAAAGTCTTGAGTTCCTTGTAGATATTTGAATATTCTTTTCACAGCCTGAAGATGAGACTCTTTTGGATTAGCTTGGAATCGTCCAACAATCCCAACTGCATGCACGATGTCTGGTCTGGTCCCAGTGAGATAAAGTAGACTTCCTATCATAGATATGTATTCAGGTTGATTCACCGTGGGGGAATCATCATTAGAACTGAGATTACATCCGGTTATCATTGGTGTACTTACAGGTCTTCCATGCCATACTTCTTCAGGATTTGCTTGAGGTATTTTGCTTGTGACAAGAATATGCCATCTGTTGCTTGTTGCACTTGCAAGCCAAGAAAGAATGTTAGTTCCCCAAGCAAAGACATTTCAAATTCTTGCTGCATATCAAAAGCAAATTTCTGACTCATGGACTCTTCATTACTTCCAAAAATGATATCATCAACATATAAAACCACAATCAATAGTTTGTCATTTTCAGTTTTTGAGTATAAGTTGATATCAACAGACCCTTTTGAAAATCCTTGTTGATGAATATATTTGTGAAGACGATAGTACCATGCCCTTGGATCTTGTTTGAGACCATATAGAGCCTTTCCAATTCTACAAACAAGTTTTTCATCATTTCCCAAAATGAATCCTTCTGGATGTTCTATATAAACTTCTTCTTCTAGATCACCATTGAGAAAAGAAGATTTAACATGCATTTGATAAACTTTGATTTGTTGGAAGCTTGAAAAAGCAAGAAACATTCTTATGGCTTCAAAGTAAAGCCTAAGACGAGTTTCTTCAAATTCTGCATGCTTGGTGAGCATACCCTTTGCACACAAGTCTAGCTTTATTTCTTATAACATCCCCATTATCATTTAACTGATTGCAGATAGAAATTTAGTTTATTAACATTTTTGTCATGAAGCCTTGGTACTAATTCCCAAGTGTGATTCTTTCAATTTGATCAAGCTCTTCATTCATGGCTTGAACCCAACATTCATCTTTGCTAGCTTGATTGACATTGTGAGGTTCAATAGTAGATAGAAATGCCAGATAGCTAGAAGATCCCACAAGATTCCTTCTTGTTTGTACACCTGATTCCTTTTCTCCCAAAATTTGAGATTCTGGATGATTCTTTTGAACATATCTAGATCGAGCCTTTTCAGACAACTCCTCTTCAGATTCTTCACTGGGTGAACTATTTGTATCATTATTTTTTGATGTAGGAGAATATGTGTCCTCATCATCTTCATCTGTTGTTTGATTTTCTTCTTTTGGGGCTGCAGGAGACTCATCAATAACAACATCAATACATTCAACAATCTTTCAAAGTCTTTTATTGTAACATTTATATGCCTTACTCCTAGAGGAGTAACCAAGAAATATTCCTTCATCTGCTCTGGGTTCAAACTTGCCAAGTTTTTCATCATTATTCTTGATAAAGCATTTGCTCCAAAAAATTCTAAAATGCTTTATAGTGGGAGGATTACCATACCAGAGTTCATATGGGGTTTTATCACTATTTACACGAACATGTGCTTTGTTGAGAATGTTTGCTAGCATGTGTCTTCCTTCTCCCCAAAATGTGTCAGGTGTTCCGGAATCATCAAGCATAGCTCTAGCCATTTGTTGAACTGTTCTGTTCATTCTTTCTGCAATGCCATTCTGTTGTGGAGTGCCAGCTACAGAGAACTGTCTTTTTATGCCATGTTGTTCACAAAAATCAAGGAATTCATTGGATGTATATTCTCCTCCTCGATCAGATCTGAGACACTTGATTTTTAGATCTAATTCATTCTCAACTAGTGCTTTGAAGATCTGAAACTTCTCAAATGCTTCATCTTTGTGTTTAAGCAGCCCAATCCAACACATTCTAGAGAAATCATTAATGAATAAGATATAGTATTCTTCACCACGTGGTGACTTTTTCCTCATAGGTCCACATATGTCAGTATGAATGAGTTCAAGAGGCTTACTTGATGATCCTTCCTTGGCATTAAATTGTACCTTGGTTTGCTTACCGAATTGGCAAGATTTGCATATGATATTTTCAGGTAGAGTAATATTGGGAAGATCATGAACAGCTTTAAGTCTACTTGATTTGTTGATTTGAGAGAAGCTTAGATGCCCCAACCTTCTATGCCATAACCAATTTTCTGAAGATTTACTTAAATAACATTGTTCTTTGGGGTTCTTCAATATATACAGGTTGTTTGGAGTTCTTTTTCCTTTTATAATTGCTTTACCTGTATCAAGATCACGTACCACACATTCTTTTGAACTAAAGACAACTTCAGTTCCTTGATCACACATTTGACTTACACTTAAAAAGTTATGCTTTAATCCATCCACATACATGAATTCATTAGCTTTCACCTTTTCTTTTAGAAAAACAGACCCTTTTCCCTTAATGACCGCAGGAGTGTCATTTCCAAATGTAACATTTTTTTCTTTTTCTAGAGCACTATATGCAAGAAGTTTGTCTTTATCACCTGTCATGTGTCTTGAGCATCCACTATCAATGTACCATTGGTTTTCTTCATCTTCTGCAAATAACGCTATGCCACAATTTTCAACTTGTAATTCCTTCTTTTTCCATACTTTGGAGTTTGAAGGAACATGTTCTTTTGGCTGAACTTTGCTTCTACATTCAAATTCTTCATGGCCAAAATTATTGCAATAAGAACATTCAACTTCATTTTGAAGAGGAGAAAAATTGTTATAAGTATTCTTCTTTGTTTCAATATCAATCCTATTCTTTCTTGCTTCTCTTGTCATGATGGTTTTATATGCAACACATTGAAAACCTTTATGACCAAAATTGTGAGATGAGAAACATTGTCCATTGAAGAAGAAATTTCTACGATCATAAAATCTTCTATATGAATTTACTTGTTGATTGGTGTTTCTTTGAAATACATTCCTGTTAGTGTTCTTTGAATTGAGATGTTCATGCATTACCTGTGAAGATTCATTATTCCCTTGCTGAGTGGCAGCATGTTGTAAACCAACTATAACTGCTTTAAGATAATTTGATGCTGAAGCCTGAGAATATTCTCTGATATATCCAAGACTTGTCTTTATAAGAGGAGAACGTTGTACCTTGATAATCTCATCTAAGGTTTCAGATCCTTTAGCAAATCTAAGATTGAGAGTCTTTACTTTCTCAAGTTCTTTTCTTAGACTTACTACTTCACACTCTAATTTCTCATTGTGTTTCTTCTTTTCTTCAAGCTGATTTTTCAGAGTTTCTATGGTTACTTTACTCTCTTCTAAGAAAATTTTGAGTTTATTGTTTTCATCAAGAAAATCACTATCTTCTAGAGCATCCACAAAAGTATCCTTTTCTTCTTTATATTCTTTTTCAAATGCCATAAGAAGTCTAAGATCTTTTTCATATTCTTCCTCACTATCAGATAACCCATCACTATCTTCATGAGTATAGTAACTCTGCCTAGTGCTAAAATGATTCTTATTTCTTCTTGCTACTTCCTTCCCCTTTTTATGTGTTTCTTTATAAGGACACTTAGCAACATAATGACCAAATCTTCCACAATCAAAACATTTGAAAGGAAGCTTACCTCTAAACCGTCCTGTGCTAAGTTGAAGTTTCTTTACAAAGTTTATCTCATGTTCTTCTGAGATATATCCCGATCCTTCTGGTTTTTGTACTTCCTTCTCTTTTGTAGAAGTTCTAAAGACTGCTTATTTGACTTCATATGGTGCTCCTCTTCTCATTTCATATGCAGTTAGTATGCCATGAAGTTGCACCACAGTGAGATTTTGAAGATCCTGCTTTTCTTCAAGAGCTGAAACTTTTGACTCAAATTTCGTCGTTAGTGATCTTAAGACTTTCTCAACCAAAGTAGATTCGGTTATTGTTTCTCCCAGATTTCTCATACGATTTACAATGTCATCAAGACGTAAAAAGAAATTGGCAATGCTCTCTTCATTATCCATTTTTAGATTCTCATATTGAATTCTGAGAGTTTGGAGTTTAGCACTTTTTACCTTTGCATCACCTTCATAACTTAGAATGATTTTGTCCCATATTGCCTTTGCTGTATTCAGCTGCATAACTTTGACAAATTCTAATTCAGTTAGACTTCCCAATAGAGCATTGACCGCCTTTGCATTGGTTTCATAATTCTTTCTTTCTGTCGAATCTGTTGGTACTGCAGCTGGATATTGATATCCTCCTTCAACAATTTCCCATACATTTGCTCCCAGAGACTGAAGATAGGATCTCATCCTTGTTTTCCAAAAGATTAAATTGTTTCCGTTAAAGAGCGGAGGCCTGATAGATGTTGTTCCATCTTGATTACTCATCTTGCTTGATCTTCCTTCTAGCGGCTAAGCTTTTTCAGAAGGACCTGCTCTGATACCAATTGTTGGGAAAAATACTGAGAGGGGGGGTGAATCAGTATTTAGGGCTGAACTATTTTTCTTTTCTTTCTCTTAAAACCTTATGTTACAGTACTGCATCCAACATGTATGTCCAGATATCTTATTATGTCTTTACTTAGAGCATTGCATCGTATAAGAATTAAGCATGAACAGAAATAATAGAACAAACCATCAAACATACACAACACATATGAGCACCATGATTTAAGGTCAAAACCCAATTTGGGAGAAAACCACCGCTGCTGTAATCTCAGTCTTCAATATTTACTATAGAGAAAACTTCTTACAATATATATGCTGGTGAAGACTTATACCAGCACACAGGCACCTACCTGTAGAAGGCTACAACCTTTTCTTGTTTACCAGCTACCACTGGAAGGGAGCTACAACCCCCTCTCTGAAGGCTTCGACCCTCAGCACCACTACAGACCTCGTTTCATCAATTTTCTATATACTCACACTAGGTCTTCATGATATCGTCCGTCATTCAAACCAAAGATTTATCATCGTTAGATTATATTCATGGGTGCATCGTAGTCTCAGATTTATCAGTTAAGAACAGAGCTCCACCATACAGATATTCTTTTTAGAAAATTTATTCACAACCCTTACAATGCACACCCCGTTCTTTATTTTTCTTCTCCTTATATAGTTTTCCCTTTCTTAAAACCATGATTCAAAACCACGAACCGCTAGTGGTATTCCTTTTAGTTTGTCCCACGGGGATTTTTATCTCTTTTTAATTTATTTATCAATTTTAAAGAAATTGAAAAATAATTATATTTACAACTTTTTGAATTCCCAAGCCTTATATCTGAATTTTAACCCTTCGGACTTTATAGAACCATCCAATGCTTCCAAATAAATTAATCTTGCGATAAAACTTTGACCACGGGCCCACATACATAGTTAATAGCCAATCCAATACGCCCATCGTACCACAGTAAACCTCGCGCAAGTCCAGCGTCTGATCACTGTTAGATTAGCAAGCTTCTAGATCAACAGCATATATGCATATCGCTCGACTTCCGATGCCGAACGTTAACGGGCGATGGCCCGCTGTACCTGTTTTAATCTTCACGCACCTTCAACAAATGATGATCATCTGATGACCCCTTCCCAGATCAACGACGCTCAACAATATTGCTGGGCATCCTGGGTCGAACTATAACGCGCGATGGCGCATAGTGAAAAGCGGTTTTGTAAAATCGTACAAGGCGCGTGTCGAGTATTCTATGGAATCGCTCCTCATCCAGGAAATACCGCTTACTCCACATAGGTGGTGTGATGAAAACCGTAAACCACCTTTACTGTTCAGACGGTCATGGTTCCGTTCTTCCACGCAGGGTTCTGTCGCTTTTTAAATGTATTATTATAATTAAATTACGCTTTAATGTTTTGCATTCCATCGTCACCAAGTGTTTCGCTGCTCCATTAATCTGCGCCATCTCCCATCAACTCCCTCATCAGATACAGAGTATCATTCAACCCTTCCAATTACACAGGACATCATTCGACTCCATTATAGAGATTATTCACACAGAGGTTGAGGGGATTCCATATAAGAATTACATCAATCAATACACATACACATATCCTAACTCTACAACGATGATTTCATTCTTCTCTGGGCACCGTAGATATCCTCTGCCCATTATGAAATTGATCACATAGGTCATATATATTCCAGATTTACTCAACCATAGTTAACACAATTCCATAGTTCTTCATCATACACAAATCTTGGCCAGATATTCAATTTGTCCTTCAATCTATTACCTTGACTCTTCCTAGCAGCTCTCCCTTTTGCCATCACCTTTGCAAACTGTATTAAACCCCTAATTCAACTCTACTGCTCTGTCTCTAATTCCTCTGTTTCATCTGCTGCCTTTGCTACCTCTCTGTTTCTTTTGCCTTCCTGTCTTTTGCTTTGCCAATTCCTTTGCCATCAATGACAATATTTCCAACAATCTCCCCCTTTGGCATTGATGGAAATGCTCTTCCTCTGATGGCCTTACATAAGCCCTTTGTTGCTTTTCCTCCCCCTTTGACATCAATGGCAAAGATTTTGATCAAGATCCTTTGAACCGATAATGCCATGCTCCCCTTGAGATCGTGCTACATCTTCAAACACAATATGACCAACAATTCATCCTTTTCATATGACTAATGCTCCCCTTGAGCCTGTGCATTTAGAGATGCCTAACAGCACCTTACAACCAATTTAATCTTCTTTATTTAAGTAGACCTGATCCTCTGCTTGACAGAGACTACTCCCAGTTTCTGTCTGAGATATTCGAACACTTCCCTGGGTAGAGGTTTGGTAAATTTATCAGCAACTTGTTCTTTGGAGGAAACATACTCTAATTTCACCTTTTGTTCAAGCACTTGTTCACGTAAGAAGTGATATTTGATGGGAGTGTGCTTCGTCTTGGAATGCATAACATGATTCTTTGAGATACTGATAGCACTTGTATTATCACACATAATGGAGATAGGAGGTGAACATTTGATTTGAAAGTCTTGTAGGGTTTGCATCATCCAGAGAAGTTGAGTGCAACATGATGCAACAGCCACATATTCTGCTTCTGTTGTAGATAAGGCAATGGAGCTTTGCTTCTTGCTGAACCAAGGTACTAACCGAGGCCCCATATAGAATGCACCACCACTAGTTCTTTTCCGATCATCAACACTTCCAGCCCAATCTGCATCAGTGTATGCATGAAGAGTAAGATCAACATTCTTTGGATACCATAGTCCAAAGTCTTGAGTTCCTTGTAGATATTTGAATATTCTTTTCATAGCCTGAAGATGAGACTCTTTTGGATTAGCTTGGAATCATCCAACAATCCCAACTGCATGCATGATGTCCGGTCTTGTCCCAGTGAGATAAAGTAGACTTCCTATCATAGATCTGTATTCAGGTTGATTCACCGTGGGGGAATCATCATTAGAACTGAGATTACATCCGGTTATCATTGGTGTACTTACAGTTTTGCAGTCTTCCATTCCATACTTCTTCAGGATTTTCTTGAGGTATTTTGCTTGTGATAAGAATATGCCATCTGTTGCTTGTTGCACTTGCAAGCCAAGAAAGAATGTTAGTTCCCCAAGAAAAGACATTTCAAATTCTTGCTACATATCAGAAGCAAATTTCTGACTCATAGACTCTTAATTACTTCCAAAGATGATATAATCAACATATACAACCACAATCAATAGTTTGTCATTTTCAGTTTTTGTGTATAAGTTGCTATCAACAGACCCTTTTGAAATTCCTTGTTGATGAAGATATTTGTCAAGACGATAGTACCATGCCCTTGGAGCTTGTTTGAGACCATATAGGGCCTTTTTAAGTCTACAAACAAGTTTTTCATCATTTCCCAAAATGAATCCTTCTCGTTGTTCTATATAAAATTCTTCTTCTAGATCACCATTGAGAAAAGCAGATTTAACATCCATTTGATAAACTTTGAATTTTTGGAAGCTTGAAAAAGCAAGAAACATTCTTATGGCTTCAAGTCTGGCTACAGGAGCAAAGGTTTCTTCAAAGTCTATACCTTCTTGTTGAGCATACCCTTTGCACACAAGTCTAGCTTTATTTCTTATAAGATCCCCATTCTCATTTAACTTGTTCTTGAATATCCATTTAGTTCCAATAACATTTTTGTCATGAGGCCTTGGTACTAATTCCCAAGTGTGATTCTTTTCAATTTGATCAAGCTCTTCATTCATGGCTTAGATCCAACATTCATCTTTGCTAGCTTGACTGACACTGTGAGGTTCAATAGTGGACAGAAATGCCAGATTGCTAGAAGATCCCACAAGAGTCCTTGTTTGTACACCTAATCCCTTTTCTCCCAAAATTTGAGATTCTGGATGATTCTTTGGAACATATTTAGGTGGAGCCTTTTCAAAAAAATCCTCTTCGGGTTCTTAACTGGATTCACTTTTTGTATCATTACTATTTGATGTAGAAGGATATGTGTCATCATCATCTTCATCTGTTTTTTGCTTTTCTTCTTTTGGAGTTGCAGGAGACTCATCAATAACGACATCAATACATTCAAAAATCTTTCGAAGTCTTTTATTGTAACATTTATATGCCCTACTCCTAGAGGAGTAACCAAGAAATATTCCTTCATTTGCTCTGGGTTCAAACTTGCCAAGTTTTTCATCATTATTCTTGATAAATCATTTTCTCCCGAAAATTCTAAAATGCTTTATAGTGGGAGGATTACCATACCAGAGTTCATATGGAGTTTTATCACTATTTACATGAAAATGTGCTTTGTTGAGAATGTTTACTGCTGTATGTGCTGCTTCTCCCCAAAATGTCTCAGGTGTTCCGGAATCATCAAGCATAGCTCTAGCCATTTTTTGAACTATTCTGTTTATTCTTTTTGCAACGCCATTCTGTTGTGGAGTGCCAGCTAGAGAGAACTATCTTTTTATGCCATGTTGTTCACAAAATTCAAGGAATTCATTGGATGTATATTATCCTCCTCGATAAGATCTGAGACACTTGATTTTTAGATCTAATTCATTCTCAACTAGTGCTTCGAAGATCTTAAACTTCTCAAATGCTTCATCTTTGTGTTTAAGCAGCCCAATCCAACACATTCTAGAAAAATCATCAATGAATAATATATAGTATTCTTAACCACGTGGTGAATTTTTCCTCATAGGTCCACATATGTCAGTATGAATGAGTTCAAGAGGCTTACTTTATGATCCTTCCTTGGCATTAAAATGTACCTTGGTTTGCTTGCCGAATTGGCAGGATTTGCATATGATATTTTCAGGTAGGGTAATATTGGGAAGATCACGAACAACTTTAATTCTACTTGATTTGTTATTTTGAGAGAAGCTCAGATGCCCCAGCCTTCTATGCCATAGCCAATTTTCTGAAGATTTACTCAAATAAAATTGTTATTTGGGGTTCTTCAATATATACAGGTTGTTTGGAGTTCTTTTTCCTTTTATAATTGCTTTACCTGTATCAAGATCACGTACCACACATTCTTTTGAACTAAAGACAACTTTAGTTCCTTGATCACACATTTGACTTACAATTAACAAGTTATGCTTTAATCCATCCACATACATGACTTCATTAGCTTTCACCTTTTCTTTTAGAAAAACGGACCCTTTTCCCTTAATGACCGTAGGAGTGTCATTTCCAAATGTAACATTTTTTTCTTTTTCCAGAGCACTATATGCAAGAAGTTTGTCTTTATCACCTATCATGTGTCTTGAGCATCCACTATCAATGTACCATTGGTTTTCTTCATCTTCTGCAAATAACGTTATGCCACAATTTTCAACTTGTAATTCCTTCTTTTTCCATACTTTGGAGCTTGAAGGAACAAGTTCTTTTGGCTGAACTTTCCTCCTGCATTCAGATTCTTCATGGCCAAAGTTATTGCAATAAGCACATTCAACTTCATTTTGAAGAGGAGAAAAATTGTTATAAGTATTCTTCTTTGTTTTAGTATCAATCCTGTTCTTTCTTGCTTCTCTTGTCATGATGGTTTTATATGCAACACATTGGACAGCTTTATGACCAAAATTGTGACATGAGAAACATTGTCCATTGAAGAAGAAATTTCTGCGATCATGAAATCTTCTATATGAATTTACTTGTTGATTGGTGTTTCTTTGAAATACATTCTTGGTAGTGTTCTTTGAATTGAGATGTTCATGCGTTACCTGTGAATATTCTTTATTCCCTTGCTGAGTGGTAGCATGTTGTAAATCAGATGTAACTGCTTTTAGATAATTTGATGCTGAAGCCTGAGAAGATTCTCCGATATATCCAAGACTTGTCTTTATAAGAGGAGAATGTTGTACCTTGATAATCTTATCTAAGGTTTCAGATCCTTTAGCAAATCTAAGATTCAGAGTCTTTACTTTCTCAAGTTCTTTTCTTAGAATTACTACTTCACACTCTAATTTCTCATTGTGTTTCTCCTTTTCTTCAAGTTGATTTTTCAGAGTTTCTATGGTTATTTTACTCTCTTCTAAGAAAATTTTGAGTTTATTGTTTTCATCAAGAAAATCACTCTCTTCTAGAGCATCCACAAAAGTATCCTTTTCTTCTCTATATTCTTTTTCAAATGCCATAAGAAGTCTAAGATATTGCTCATATTCTTCCTCACTATCAGATAACCCATCACTATCTTCATGAGTATAGTAACTCTACCTAGTGCTAAAATGATTCTTATTTCTTCTTGCTACTTCCTTTCCCTTTTTATGTGTTTCTTTATAAGGACACTTAGCAGCATAATGACCAACTCTTCCACAATCAAAACATTTGAAAGGAAACTTACCTCTGAACCATCCTGTGCCAAGTTGAAGTTTCTTTACAAAGTTTATCTCATCTTCTTCTGAGATATATCCTGATCCTTCTGGTTTTTGTACTTCCTTCCCTTTTGTAGAGGTTCTAAAGACTGCTTCTTTGACTTCTGATGGTCCTCCTCTTCTCATTTCATATGCAGTTAGTATGCCATGAAGTTGCACCACAGTAAGATTTTGAAGATCCTGTTTTTCTTCAAGAGCAGCAACTTTTGACTCAAATTTTGTCGTTAGTGATCTTAAAAATTTCTCAACCAAAGTAGATTCGGTTATTGTTTCTCCCAGATTTCTCATACGATTTACAATATCATCAAGACGTAAAAAGAAATTGGCAATGCTCTCCTCATTATCCATTTTTAGATTCTCATATTGAATTATGAGAGTTTGGAGTTTAGCACTTTTTACCTTTGCATCACCTTCATAACTTAGAATGATTTTGTCCCATATTGTCTTTGCTGTATTCAGCTGCATGACTTTGACAAATTCTGATTCAGTTAGACTTCCCAATAGAGCATTGACCGCCTTTGCATTTGTTTCATAATTCTTTCTTTCCGTCGGATCTGTTGGTACTGCAGCTGGATATTGATATCCTCCTTCAACAATTGCCCATACCTTTGCTCCCAGAGACTGAAGATAGGATCTCATCCTTGTTTTCCAGAAGATTAAATTGTTTCCGTTAAAGAGCGGAGGCCTGATAGATGCTGTTCCATCTTGATTTCTCATCTTGCTTGATCTTCCTTCTAGCGGCTAAGCCTTTTCAGAGGGACCTGCTCTGATTCCAATTGTTGGGAAAAATACTGAGAGGGGGGGTGAATCAGTATTTAGGGCTGAACAATTTTTCTTTTCTTTCTCTTAAAACCATATGTTACAGTACTGCATCCAACATGTATGTCCAGAGATCTTATTATGTTTTTAACTTAGAGCATTGCATCAGATAAGCATTAAGCATGAATATAACAAACCATCAAACATACACAACACATATGAACAATATGATTTAAGGTGGAAACCCAATTTGGGAGAAAACCATCAGTGCTGTAATCTCAGTCTTCGATATTTATTATAGAGAAAACTTCTTACAATATATGCTGGTGTAGACTTATACCAGCACGTAGGCACCCACCTGCAGAAGGCTACAACCTTCTCTCGTTTACCAGCTACCACTGGAATGGAGCTGCAACCCCCTCTCTGAAGGCTTCGACCCTCAGCACTACTGTGGACCTTGTTTCATCAATTTTCATACTGGATCCACCAGTTTCCATACGACATACCTTGCCGGTTACCAGATTTATTTATTTTCTGTATACTCACACCAGTTCTTCATGATATCGTTTGTCATCCAAACCAGAGATTTATCATCGTTAGATTATATTCATGGGTGCATCGTTGTCTCAGTTTTATCAGTTAAGAACAGGGCTTGCCCATACAGATATTCTTTTTTTTTTGGAAAATTTATTCACACCCCTTACAATGCACACCTCATTCATTATTTTTCTTCTCCTTATATAGTTTTCCCTTTATTAAAACCACGAGTCAAAACCATGAACTGCTAGTGGTATTCCTTTTAGTTTCTCCCATGGGGCTTTTGATCTCTTTTTAATTTATTTATCAATTTTAAAGAAATTGACAAATAATTATATTTACAACTTTTTGAATTCCCCAGCTTTATATCTAGAGATTAACCCTTCGGAATTTATAGAAACATCCAATGCTTTCAAATAAATTAATCTTGTGATAGACCTTTGACCCCGGGCCCACATACATAGCTAATAGCCAGTCCAATACACCAATCGTACCATGGTAAACCTCGCGCAAGACCAACGTCCGATCACCGTTAAATTAGCAAGCTTCTAGATCAACGACGTATATGCATATCGTTTGACCTCTGATGTCGAACGTTAATGGGCGATGGCCCGTCGTACCTATGTTAATCTTCGCACACCTTCAATAAATGATGATCGTCCGATGACCCCTTCCCAGATCAACGATGCTCAACAATATCGCTGGGCATCCTGGGTTGAATTATAACACGCGATGGCGCATAGTGAAAAGCGGTTTTCTAAAATCGTACAGGGACGCGTGTCGAGTATTATATGGAATCGCTCCTCATCCGGAAATATTGCTTACTCTGCATAGGTGGTGCAATGAAAACCGTAAACCACCTTTACTGTTCATATGGTCATGGTTCCACTCATCCATGCAGGGTTCCGTCGCCTTTTAAAAGTATTATTATATTTAAATTTCTCTTTAATGATTTGCGTTCTGTCGTCACCAAGTGTTCTGCTACTCCATTAATTTGCGCCATCTCCCATCAACTCCCTCATCAGATACAGAGTATTATTCAATCCTTCCAATTACGCAGGACATCATTCGACTCCATTACAGAGATTATTCACACAGAGGTTCAGGGTATTCCATACAAGAATTACATCAGTCAATATACATATAATACACATATCCTAACTCTGCACGATGAATTCATTCTTCTCTGTGCGCCGTAGGTATCCTCTGCCCATTATGAAATTGATTACACAGGTCATGTAAATTTCAGATTTACTCAACCATACTTGACATAATTCCACGGTTCTTCATCCACATACACAAATCCAGATATTCAATTTGTCCTTCAATCTATTGCCTTGAATCTTTCTAGCAGTGCTCCCTTTTTCCATCTCCTTTGAAAACTGTATTAAACCCCTAATTCCTCGGTTTCATCTGCTACCTTTGCTACCTTCTGTTTCTTTTTCCTTCCTGTCTTTTCTTTGCCAATTCCTTTGCCATCAATGACAATGTTTCGAACAGGCGGAAAGGTTTTAGTGTTGTTGGGAATAAAGGTGGGTGCGACAGTTGGAACAAGTAGAAAAGGGAGATAATGGAGGGCATAACAGTGATGGAAAATGAAGTGGGGAAGCACTACGAAGCTCTGGGTTTTTAACAGTAAGTCCTCCAAACAAATATTACAATATTATCTATGATAAATCAATGAATTCATGAAAAATACCATGCAAATGGAGATTGGAAAATGGTAATGCAAATCTACTTCTAATCTCACAAAAAGTGAGCATAAACCATTTTTTTGGGTTTGTGGGAAGGTTCGCCCTCCTCGGGCTCTATTGACAGAGACGAGAGAGGGATCTTGATCGACAAATATTTTTTTTTGTTTCTTCTCTATTCCATCACTCACAAGAAAATAAAAAATATAGCAGCACACTGAAAGAAAAAACTAAGAAGCAATGAAACTATAAAAAACCAGCTAACTGTTCTAGAATAAAACTAAATAAATGGCAGAAATAAGACTAGCTAAATGACAGAAAGGAAAGAATGAAAGCAACAAAGAAGCTGAGGCACATGGGTTGGGCCCTAACCTATGAGCCTAGCTCTCTAGAACTAGATCAATAAAATGGCATCTCAATACACATTTCATAAAAAAGAATAGTTTGTTACATCCATAAAAGTTTTAACAGAGCCTAATGGATTTACAATAAAAATTTGAATCCAATGGAATGGAATGGAATTTGACCATAATCAACTCACTGGCTAACTAACTAACTCAGCTCTAGCTCTGCTCTATTTATTCTACAGAGAAGCTAACAACAACTCCCTTGAAATTTTTTATTGAGGCCACTTTGACTCCAGATAAACATAGATTGAGTGCCCTTTCTCTTTAGTTGCTTGGCTGCCTCTTGGAATTAGATTTGTTAGAGACTCTAAGTGAAGTATGGCCTAAGTGAAATTGGTATTGATTTGCTTGGATGCCTCTGGAATTCGAATTGCTGGAGGGTGATCTCATGAGGATCCTTTAGCTACCTTTGAGTGTAAAGGAGGGTGGAAAATCCCCTTGAATCTCTTCAAGATTTCTCCCTAATTTCCTGATGTTGTGATCATTTATTCTTCAATCCTGATCTTCCAGTGGCAGGGAGAAAGTCCCTAAATCATCTCCTTCTCCAAATCTGTATAATCTACCAAATATTCTCACAATATTCTACAAAATAACCAATATTAGGCAAAAGTATGCAACTACCTTTAATCCTTCCTAAGAACATATTAAAGCATAAGAAAACATTATTAAGTGCAGAAGGAGAGGAGAAGCCCCAAGGGTTAGCTCAAGCGGTAGTGAGCTAATACGTGGGCCTCTCCGTTGAGGGAGGTCACGGGTTCGATTCTTGAGTCCTTTGGGGTTAGGCGCCGAAAGTCCGCCGAACGGTTTGCCGCGCGTACCATCCAGAAATTCTGGGGAAGTACGCCCGGATTTCCCGTGAGCTTTCCCCTCATTGAAAAAAAAGTGCAGAAGGAGAGATTTAATATATCCTTTTATGTGCATAAGGAAGGCATATGGGCCTAAGAAAGGTTGGATGGGCCTTATATTATGTGTAATTTAGAGTCCCATCATCACCCCTTACTGAAACTGTTACTTGTCCTTGAGCAACCTATTCATCCTTCTTGCCTTATGGTTCTTCTGCATGTTGCCTTATTTCATTTTCTGTTTCTTGGGCCATGTGCTTCTCCCCTTGCTAATCTTCTTTCTATTCTACTTGCATTTCTTTTTGTAGGTGTTGCATGGAGGTCCTTAGGTGCCTTAAGAAAATCTATTTTGCATGCCAAGAGGTGGTGGGTCCACCTTTTATTTGATTTTTTTTCTCTTTTTTCCTTTTTTTTCCTTTTATTATTATCACTTTTTTTTTATTGCATGCAAATTAAGCTCACAGTTATTTTTTTTTTTAATTGAGCTCACCCTTGGTTACCCCTTGGCACTCCTTGTCCTCTATTACAATGCATTTCTTACTGCCCACTTTCTCAATTCCTTTTTACTTTTGTCTTGTTCCTTTTTTTGGTGGAAAAAGTGAGGCTAGTTGCTAGATAAGGTTGAGGTTTCCCTGCTATTGATTTTGGCTATAAAAAAACTTCCCTTATCACACATTTTAATGTTTTATTAAGCTAAAATAGATTCGAAGAATGGGTTAGATGATTGCATACCTGAGCCTTACCATTGATTTGTTTTTTCATTTGATATTGAAGATGTTGATATGGCTGTTGAAGCTCTCTTTGGCGGTTATGAAGCCGCATTTGATATTCTTCTTGAGCTCATTTTGGAGCTTCTAAGCACATGAAGAGGAAGTCCAAGTTTGACTACCTTTGACTTAAGTGTTGACCAAATTTTATTTTTGTTCCAACTTGTTTTTTTTCTGCTTGCAAAGGTTGGAGAGAATTTGTATTCATTAGAGAGAGATACATGGATAAATGCATTTTTTTTAAGGCCTACTAGTTGTCTCAGTGAGGTTCTCCACTATTAGGCCTATCTAGGTGCCTCAAAGGAGTTTTTCACCTAGGATATTTTATTTTTATTTTTATTTTTTTCAACCCAATGATTGCCTCATGGAGGTTTTCAATCAGCAAGCCAATCTTAGATGCCTCAAAGAGGTTTTTATATGAGATTTTATTCTTTCCATTTTTTTTTCAACTTTCCTACTCTCCCTAAAATAGAAAAAAACCTTTGTCAAGTATAGGAATACTCCCAATGGAGCCATGTACACGTCAAGATGACATATAAAATCATGTGCACACTTGGAATACATGCTTTGACATGTACCTGAATATGAGATATGAATTGCTTTGAATGGGATTGCATCAAGTACTGTTGGAGAAGAGTGTGTTGTTGCAACTTAATGGATGTTTGGAACCATATGTCAATATAGTTGTGATTCCCCTAGGCCACTTGCTGAGTTGGATCACCTTGGATGTCCTCTTCTATTATGGCATTCAAATCTTCCTCTTTTTGCTGATTGTTCTCTTCAACACATGGAGGAAACACTGGTAAACATGATGAAAATTTCTCAACATCTGATTCTAATGTCAACTATTCATCAAGTGCAACCCTTGATATTTTGATCTCCTCATTTGGATATTCTTCTTCCCGATGTTGTACTTCAATGAAATTGAGAAAATATGTTGTGAATTCAGCTCCAAAAATAGAATAAAAGAGATATCAATGCCTTACAAATAAGCCACTTCGAGGGGGAAACCTCCAATACATTATATGAATGAACAATTCTTGGATGATGCAAATTACAAAACCTCCTTTCTATATATAGGAGTCCATGGGGCCACAATGTAATCCTATCTGACCTAACAATAATAATTGAAGGGCACAATAATAACAATATGGGGGTTACAGGGGTACAATAATAACAATAAGGGGGTTACACTAACAACAATAAGGGAATATCCTATTAATATAGGGACCTAACATGCCCCTCTCCTTCAAAAAAGTGTTTTCCTCAACACTTGAGTAGTTCTAGGTGCTTCTGTATAAAATTCTCATCCTCCCATGTAGAATCTTCACTGGGTAAGTTCTTCCGCTTGATGAGATACTTTGAAATTGATCGAATTCATAGCTGTCAAGTTCTTGTTTCCGTGACCGCTTCAGGTTCCAATATGATTTTTCCTTCCTCATCAAGTTCTGGAAATATTGTTTGAACTGGAAGATTTTCACCTTTAACCTTATTTAAGCATGAAAAATGGAAAACTGGATGCACTCATGAAGAAGCAGGAAGCTCCAATTTGTATGCCATAGTACCGATATTTTGCAACACCTTGTAAGGACCATAGTAATTTGGCGATAATTTATTATCCTTCTTAGCTTGCTTGAGGGACATTTGTTTGTATGGTTGTAGCCATAAAAATACCCAGTCTCCAACATCAAAACTTCTCTCACTGTGATGTTGATCTGCCTGTTGTTTCATTCGATTTTGTGCCAAATTTAGGTTATCCTTTAAGAGTTAGAGAACTTCTTGTTGATGCTCGATGTGATCTTCCACTACTTGAACCTTCAAATTTTTTCTTAAAGATGATGTGATGGACGGTGGATGATATCCATAGTGTGCCATAAATGGGGTCATTTTTGTTGTAGTATGGAAGGAAGTGTTATACCACCATTCAGCGAGAGGTAGCCACTTGACCCATTGTGTTTGTTTTCATTTTAGATAAAAAACAACTAAGAGTATCCTTCCACTACTTATTTACTATCTTAGTTTGACCATTGGATTGATACGATGTCAAGAGCACCGAGTCCCAAACAACAAAAAAACTCCATCCAAACATTTCCAAAGAAATGGGATCTCTGCCACACAGCACCCTTGGATTTCCATAGCTTTTTAATGTGTCCATAAATATAAAGAGCATCGTAAATGCTTTAAATGGATGAGATAATGCATAAAAGTGTGCATACTTGGTAAGTCTATCAACTAGCACCATGATGACACTCCTTCCTTTGGACTTAGGTAAACCTGTGATAAAATCCATTGAAATCTCCTCCCAATGTTGACTTGGAATGGATAAAGGTTGTAGAAGACCCAGGGTCTTAATTGTCTCAACTTTATTTTGCTGGAAAACCAAACATTCCGCCACAAACTTTTGAATATCAGATTTAAGGCTATCCAAAAAAAATTATTTCTTCACCCTATGGTAAGTTTTTAAAAATCCCGAGTGTCCTCCTAAAGGAA
The DNA here is from genome assembly GCA_034641835.2 of Pinus albicaulis. Classification (NCBI taxonomy): domain Eukaryota; kingdom Viridiplantae; phylum Streptophyta; class Pinopsida; order Pinales; family Pinaceae; genus Pinus; species Pinus albicaulis. The sequence goes on from CM076581.1 coordinate 1,416,221,443, forward strand.
AAGTGTGCAATTCCAAAAGAATCTTTTGTTTTAGTTGGGAATTCTTACAAAGATATAAGCGATCTTTGTACCATATGAAATCATTTTTCCAACTAAATGTATCAGATGTACTAGGATCTTGTTGCAAATTTTGAATGAGTGACCATACTTCTTTTTCCTTCTTCCATTCATCTCTTGCTTTGGTTATCCAATCTGGTTGGATAATAGAAATGGCACAAAGCAATGCTTCCACCTCTTCATTATTTTTTAAGAGTGCATCTGCAATAACATTAAGCTTCCCTTTTTCGTAGATTATTTCAAAGTCACAACCCAACATCTTTGTGAACCATTTTTGCTGCTCTTCTAAAGATAGTCTTTGTTCCAAAAAGTGTTTAAGACTATAATGATCAATTTTTACCTTGAAGTGTCTTCCCATTAGGTAAGTTCGCCATTTATTTAGTGCATGCAGTATTGCTAACATTTACTTCTCATAAATAGGTTTCTGTAAATAATTTCCTTTGATTGGACAACTTTGAAAAGCAATGGGTCTTCCTTCCTGCATTAAAACAACACCAATTCCATTTCGTGAGGAATCACATTCCACAATAAAGGTTTTTGTGAAGTCTAGCGTAGCTAAGACCGGTGCTAGGCACATTGCCTCTTTAAGATGTTCAAAGGCTTTAGTTGCTTCAAGAGTCCATGAAAATGCATCTTTATTCAATAATGTTGTTAGAGGTGCTGATATTCTCCCATAATTCTTAAAAAACTTGCGATAATACCCTGTTAACCCAAGAAATCCTTGCAACTTCTTTATGGTTGTGGGGAATTTCCATTCCTTGATGGCTTTAATTTTTTTAGGGTCTACCTTAACACCCTCATGAGATACAATATGACCGAGATATTCCACCTCTTGTACTCCAAAGAAACATTTGGATGTTTTTGCATATAATTGTTTCTCCTGAAATAGTTTGAGCACCCTGTCAACATGTTCAACATGATCCTTCCAAGACCTACTGTAGATTAGTATATCATAAAAAAATACTAGCACAAATTTTCTAAGGGTTTGAAAATGGAATTCAACAACCCTTGAAATGTAGAAGGTGCATTGGTAAGGCCAAAAGGCATGACCAAAAATTCATAATGACCCTCATGAGTTCGAAATGTTGTTTTTGGAATATCTTCAATCTTCATTCTAATTTGATGATATCCTGAATGAAGATCCAACTTGGTAAAATAAATTCCTCTATGTAATTCATCGAATAATTAATTAATCATAGGAATGGGAAATTTATCTTTAATGGTGAGCTTATTGAGCTCCCTATAATCCAGAAACATACGCCATGATCCATCCTTCTTGTGTACCAATACTATAGGAGCAAAGAAAGAACTTTGACTAGGTTGAATTATACCCGCCTCTAACATTTCTGCAATCATACGTTCAATTTCGCTCTTTTGGACATAAGGATATATATAAGGCCTGATGTTTGGAGGAACACTTCCTGGAATCAAATTAATAGCATGATCATGATCACAAATAGGTGGGACTCCTTTGGGAGTTTCAAACACCTTGGAATGATTGTCCAAGACTTGTTGGAGATCTGCAGAAATAGATGATTTTGATGTTGGAACTTTTAGTGAGCATAATTGTGCAATTACGCCTCGTTTTTATTTATTTAGAAGCTTTTTCATGACATTAGAGCTTATTATATTTCATGTCTTCCCTGCAATACCCCGTAATTACACTTCATTTCCTTCTGAAAGAATTTCAAGAAAAGTTCTTGAAAATTAAAAGCTACTGTCCCCAAAGATTATAACCATTGTACTCCTAGTACAGCATCAACACCTCCCATAGGAATGGAAAGCATTGAAATATTAAATACATATTCCCCCATGGTTAGCTTGATATTATGGCATTTTCCAGAGCAATTTATAGTTCCTCCATTTGCAACCATCACTTGACATTCTGGTGCTGGGTATATGAAAGAATTCAATTCCTTGGCTACCTTACAATGAATAAAATTATGGGTGCTACCTGAATCAATCAACACTATTACCTTTTTCTTCTTGATATGTCCTTCTATCTTGAGAGTTTGAGGAGTGGTAATTCCTGCCAATGCATTACACGATATGGTCGAACTCATTTCTTCCTCTTCTAGGGCTGGTTCCTAGTGTATATCCTCTTCTTGTTCATTTTCTTCTTCCTCTTCACAATCTATGTAAAATAATTTCTTCTCAGCACACTTATGACCTTTAGTGTATTTTCTATCATAACTGTAGCAAAGCCCTTTTGCTCTTTTTTCTTCCAATTGTTGTGGTGTCAACCTTGTAGGTTGTGGAAATCTAGGAGTAGCAACACTTCCCTCTTTATAGAAGTAAGGGGTAGGCTTCCTTGTCGCCATAATTTTACATTCAATTTTTCTTGCCTACCTGAATGCCTTCTCCAATGAATCAGGTTTCAAAAAGTGAACTTCATGTTGGATGTTATCATTTAAAGTACCTATGAAGAGATCAATCCTATGTTCCTCTGGAATATCAGTTACCCTTATATTCAATTTTTGGAAGTCCTCAATGTGCTCCCCCACTAAACCCTTTTGTTTGAGATTTATCAATTGGCTAAAGAATGTGTTGATTTTTGTATCCTCATAATGTGCTATCATTTCCTCTGTAAAAATTGATCAAGTGACAATTTTTTTACAGGAGAAAAGCCATCGATACCATACAAATGTATTTTGTTTTAAATGTAAAGTTGCGATGCATACCTTTTGTGTGTTTTGCAGATTATGGAGATCAAAATATTTCTCCATCTGTAGTATCCATGTTACAAGATCCTTTCCATCAAACTTCCTCATATCCATTTTTGGAATATGGTGGTTCTTCCCGCCAAAATTAGAGTTTATGAAGTCATGATTAACATTTATTTTGTTCTCATCATGAGTTTCCTCTATTATCTTTTCACCATTAGGAAAAATTTCTTGTATAAACTTTGTTAAAACTTCCATGTATTCTTTTAGATCATTCTTCATGTTTTCCATGTTGTCTTTCATTTTTTTATCGATCTTAGCTTCCATGTCATCCATCTTAGATTCCATGACAGCTTCCATGCCATCTATCTTAGATTCCCGGCCTTTCTTCAAACCATCCATATTATTCTTCAAGCCATCCATCTTCGCTTCCACACCTTTCTTCAAAACTTCCATTTCATTTTTTGTTTCTCTTTGCGAGAGCGAAATTTGGTGCACTTGCTCTTGTAATTTTGATAGATCATGTTGCAATTCTTCATCTTCATGAGTCATAGTAGAGCCTTCTGAAGGCTTAACAGGTGTTGAATTATTTTTACAGGGAATTTTTTAGAACCAATACTGATATCTATTCTACAATATGCCCTTGGAATAAATTCAAATTGATTCTTCAAACAAGACTTATGCAATTCGGAAAAACAAATGTACACCTTTTTCTTGCTTTTGAGGAGTTCGATATTGAAATTGGATTATCTCTATGATTGTGGCTCTTCAATATCTAAAATTTGGCACTGAGGTAGCCTTTTGAATTATCTTTCGAATTCCACAGGTCTTACTTGATTTGGATTCTCCAAGGCAAAGTTATGTCCAATCTCTTGCAATGACCTAATTATGGACTAGTTCAGTAGAGCGAACTTGTATGACCTTCCATGTGTCATTGTTTTATCTTTTAGCTTTGAAATTGATAGAAAAGAAACTACATTCCATGTACTTGTGACCAATTTTTATAACACTCCAATCCGTTGCTCAGAGAGAGAGTTATGAAGATTTTCCCACGATCACCTCTTTTAGATGAAATTCAGGGGCCTAAAAAAGCACTACCTTCCACAGATCATATCTTTGAAAATATTGTGAACCAAGCTCTAAAATTTTGTGATGCGTTTCCTCAGGATTTCAGCTTTGTGTCCTAAAAATTTTAGATTCTGAACCTTCGTAGAAAAAATGTTATAGCGAAAATGCCACAATGACCTGTTTAGATTAAATTGAGGAGCCTGCAAAAAGACCTAACTTCCACATATCATATCTCTGAAAATATTGCGAAAAAATATCTAAAATTTTGTGACGATGTTCCTTAGAATTTTTACTTTGTACCCTAAAAATTTCAACTTTTGAAACTTCGTAGAAAAAAAGTTACAGCGAGAATGCCACGATGACCTTTTTGGAGCAGCGAAACCCTAGAATCCAAAGCTCTGATACCAAATGTTGTGAAGCCAGCTCCAAAAATAGAAGAAAAGAGATATGAATGCCTTAGAAGTAAGCCACTTCGAGGGGGAAACCTCAAATACATTACATGAATGAACAATCCTTGGATGATACAAATTACAAAACCTCCTTTATATATATAGGAGTCCATGGGGCCACAATGTAATCCTAGTGGGGCCACAATGTAATGCTAGCCGACCTAACAATAATAATTTAAGGGCACAATAATAACAATATGGGGGTTATAGGGGTACAATAATAACAACAAGGGGGTTACACTAACAAAAATAAGGGACTATAATAGTAATATAGGGACCTAACAAAATCTCTTCTTTGCAATACCTTTCTTGAACTAAGATGCAGACCATTTAGATCAAGAGGATATGTTTGGTAGTTTTGTGCCTCAGCATTGTAAGTAGGTTGAGATACTGCATGGTGTGGTTTTGGAAATGGTGGTATAGGTAGTTCAGTGGGGGTGGATATATGAGATGGATGTGGTTGAGGCCGTGGTTGTGGTGGAGGTGGACGGTAGGGATAGCATGGAGTTGGGTATGGAGGATATTGAGGGAAATATTAAGGATGTTGAGGATTTTCTAAATGAGGTCCTTGCCAATCATGTTTCCAAGATTCGGTTTGAGGTTGAGATGGCTAAGGTTTCCAAGGAGAGAGTGTGTCCCAATTAGTTTGACATGGATGTGAATAATCTTGACATTATGAAGTGGACCCTTGCATCATATCAAGTTGACTAGGTTGCCAGGGTATCCTTAGAGCTACATAACATAGATTCTTTGGTGATTTCCTTGCTCCATTGTCTTCTTGGTAAACTTCTTTAAACCTGGGGAATGATGAACAACATTTAGTAACATATGATTCTGAATGGATAAAAAAAATATCAACATCTTCTTTTTTCTCATTTTTCATTCTTAACATTTCTACTTGTTCCCTTAGATTGCTAAGAATTTTTGTTTTAAAGTTATTAAGCAAATTTCCAAGTTCATCTTGCCTTACCAATGTTGATGTTGATTTACTTACTCTCTCCCTTCCTCTTGATATGCATTTGCATGTTTCACAAATTTCTTCAAATGAAAATTGGTATACATCTCCTCTACTCATGAGATTAATAAGGTCAATCCACTCATCCAGAATTGTTCTAAGTAAGAGGGTTTTTAGTGTGTCCAATCCTAGATGATGCATTTTTTGCCTCTTAACATTATACATGAATCTCTCTGTTACATCCTCAAGGCTCTCATCTTCTTCTTGGTTCATTCTAAAAGTTTATTCTCTAAGGTCACGATCTTTATATTTTTCTAGGAATATCTTTTGCATATCATTCCATGATCTTATTGAATTAGTACCCAGACTCATGAACCGTTTAAGAGCTCTATCCCTCAATGTTGCAGGAAAATATCTCAGTTTTGAGTTTGTGATAAGTAGCCATAAGACCTAGAAAGCATCTCAAATTCAAAGATAAATTTTTCCAGATCCTTTGTCCTCATACCATGGAAGTTGGGAAGGAAATATAGAGGGATTTTCTTCATAGGTACAATGATGTCCATATCTTGAATGGGAAACCCAATAATATCTTCTTCATTGTCATCATAACCATCCATCTATTCTTCCTTAAAAAGTGTATGATGATGTGGTTCTTACTACACCACATGGTTAAGTTGGGGGGTTGGTGTTTGAGAATTATTTAAAAAAAAAAATTGAGTATCCCTACTCCTATGAGGAATGAAAACCATATTTTTTTTTTCAAAATTTCGAAAACAACAGGAAAAAGGAAAGCAGAAAATAATGTTAAAACATAATCAAAGCATCTACTAGACACCTCCCTGGCAACGACGCCAAAAATTGGTGATCCCTGGTATTGCACTATGAGTGCTACAACTCCCAGGGGCTGCCCTACTTTACTTTATAAAACTGGGGTTTGTAAAAATTGGAGGTGACAGTGCTATATGCATAGTAGATTAATTATGTTCATGTTATCCTCTTCCACTTTATGAAAAGGTGCTATTTCTAAGGGTTCTCAGTGAAGTCTGTCACACTTCAATGAAACTAAACTAAATTTCAGAAATGAACTGATAGAAGGAAACTAAATTAAATCACTGAAAAGAAATGGTAGAAATGAAACTAATTTAATTTGGAGAAAATGAAACGACTTAAAACAAGCTAAACTATATTTCTAAAAAGAAATGGAAGAATGGAAACTGATTCTAAATGACACTTAAGTTGGAAAATCAAATAAATGCACTCTATTTATCCTATGGTCTATCTATCATGCTTCTATTCATCCAACTAAGCTATCCATGACTTAATTCTAATTAAAAGGAGTGTTGATTTGCAGCCCAGAGGAGAGAAAAGGGCTAAAGAGGCTAATGGAGGGATTAACACATGAAATGAAGCTTATAAGTGGAAAGCGAGGGTTTAAACTGGATTAAAGATTTTTTGAAGTGCAAAGATGCCTTGGAGCAGAATAATTCAAAAAGTGTGATGGCGATAGAGGAAAAATGTTGCGATATGTGATGTTTCAATCACAATATCGCAAGAGTAAAGAGATAGCCAGAGCAAAGAAAGAGGAGATAAGTCTTGTGAAATGCGATGCGAAGTGGTGATGTGGAGGTGGGACTGATATCAAAATCGCAATATCATGAAGTTGGAGCGGTAAGTGTTAAAGAAAAAACAAAAAATGTGATGAGCGATCTGCGATGTGGTGGATGAAGTGGAGGTGGGACCGATATCGCAATCGCAATATCAGGAAGTTGGAGTGGTAAGTGTTAAAGGAAAAACAAAAAGGTTATGATCTGTAGTTGCACGAAAAGGAAATGTGCTTGCATTTGCGGTAAGTCTTAAAGGAAAAAGGGAAAAGACGTGATCTACGATATGCAAGATCACAATATTGCAATCAGCAGAACCAAGCAGTAAGTGTTAGAAGAACAGGGAAATAATTGTGGGTTGTTGATCTGAAAATGAAGCTATCTGTATCTGCTATTCAAAGTATCCATTTTCAGTTAATTAAGTGTGCAAAGTGTTTTCCATGTCTTGCAATTTAGACAAAGTGTTTTTTGAAATAATTTTTTATGAGTTTTTGTGTGAGGGAATGTTAATTAAAATTACTATTTAACATCTTAAATCAGAAATTCATAGCAGCATAACTTCACCATAACAACACAGCAACATAATGAGGTAGTTCACCCCTCCTGGGCATGGAAAATTTTAGGGGCTAATATTCGCAGGTGGGCTAATTTTCTATGGTTTTTCCAAAAAAAAGATTCGCCAATTTCCATTTTTTTATAAAAGAGATTCGCCCAAATTTCACAATATAAAATTATTTTACGTTAAAAACCGCCAACATTATATAGACAATATAAATAATATTATTATAAATTTGAATAGTTTTACAAATATATAAATAAACATTTTATAGTTTTCATATTAGGGACTAGTGAGATTCGCTAATTTTTTAAACTTCAAGATAATTTTCCATCCTTAAAATTATCCCTGCTCCTGGGCTACATCTGCCGGGTCCAAGGCTCCCAATGGGCATGTCCTTGCTCTATTAAGTTGCTCAAATTGGTTTTACATTGAGAAATAAGCCTAAACGGGCTGAAACAACTGTGAAATCAAATTTAGAAGACATAAATAAGCTAAGAATGGCTTTTATTTCACCTCAAACAGTGAAGTGTAACCCAATGCAACTCCATTTCCCTTATGGCCCCAATGGCTCTCCAAGATTCCCTGAAGAAAAAATGGCTGCAAAGCACCTCTGTTAGCTCTAAAACCTATCCCAACCTCTCCAGAATTCTTATAATACACAAAATTGGCCAAAATTTCATCCAAATTGGTTCAATATTGGAGAAGTTAGGACTCTAACAAGTTTTTGCCCAATGGCCCTAGAAATCCTCCTCCAAAATTGGAGGAACTCCAGATAGAGCCACAAAAATAGTCGGACAGCCAAAAAGGTTGGAATCGCATGCTAAATTTGGTGGAGGCATTAATTGTAACTACCAGTTTGCTGGTGTTTTCACATGCAGTATTCTCAGATAGTTTTCCATTGGCAGTTAATGGTTTAGCCCCCGCCCATGGTCACGGGCGGAGGTTTTGTGGTGAGGGCTAACACCAAAGAAGCTAAACCATAAAATTTACCACCCATTCAAAAGGTTTAACACAAGGTTATGTGTCTGGTCGCGGGATTTAACGCATAGCCCTGAGGGCTAAACTCCATAGTTTCCGATGGTTCATCAAACAACACGACGAACCGACTCCCCCATCCTCGTTCAGGTTGGTTCAACCTCGACCCATTTAAACAAACGACTCACTCGTTATTTGATGACCCATATGTGTTCACAACTACTAGACCCATTTGTGTTTAGGTTGGGTCGTGCCCGACTAACCCAAATGCGTTCAGCTCATGTCGGTCAATATATTTTTTAAACAAAACTTGAACCATAGGCCTGGGGCGACGTGGAACCTTCTAATAGGGCCCCAAAATCCATATAAAAAAATAAATTTTGCCACATAATGTTTTTTCAAGATGAAAAATTTTTGTGTTCAAAATTCATGTTCTGAAGGTTATTGGGCAACTTCAAAATTCAATATCTTTCTCATACGACATTGGATTTGAGTCTCGTTCACGATGCCAGAATCGCACTGATGAGGCCTATCCGATCGTTTAGTTTGCAACCAATTTTGAGCATTTTTTTCCCTCTTGGACATGATCACATGATCACACCTCCCCATTGGGAAGCTTTTGGACCCCAAAAGCATTCAATTACCTGTTAAGAATATGAGGGTACAAATCCCTCACCTTTTCCACCTCCATCCATTTTTTCTTACTCGGTTTTCTGCCTTTAAGACCAACCCGTACATATTCAACATTTCCCCTCCTCGAAGTGCATGTCCTTCTCTCAAGGATAGCATCCTCTTTCAGCTCATCTAAAAATTCTAGCGAGAAATCCTCTATGTATGGAAGCTGAATGTCACTTTCATAATCATCAATTAAAGGAGGTTCATAAAAATGTAATTTTTCCACATTCACAACAGAATACATTTGCATATATGAACGCAAATATAGTTGAAAAACATTATTTCCAATTTTTTTAAGGATCTTGAATGGAACATAACAAATAGGCTTAAGATTTTTACCTTCTCCTTGCATTCTTTCCTTACTAATATGCAGCCATACCTCATCTCCTTCTTGAAACTTATGATCAACTCTGTGTTTTTCATGCCTCTCCTTGCACTTGCCTTGATTTTTTTCAAGCTGTTCTTGAACCTGCTGATGTATGAGCTGAATTATTTCAATGAACATGCAAGATTTTTCAATGTCACTATGCCCATCAATGGCAAAATCCTTCTTAAGAATGAAATCTAAAGGTGACTTAGGCACATACCCAAAGCAAGCTTCAAAAGGTGAAGTATTTGTAGAAGAGTGCTTGGCCCAATTGTAAGCATGTTGAATGTATTTCATGTGCTCATCCCAAAGCTTGGAATGCTTGCTGCAATAACCTCTCAAAATATGTACAATGGTTTTGTTCACTACCTCTATTTGGCCATCTTTTTGCGAATGGAAAGAAGTTCTCTTCTTCAACTTGGTGTCCATCATCTTTCATAAATTGGATCAAAAATTCCCAACAAATCTGGAAACTATATCACTAATAATAGAAGTAGGCAAGCCATAATGAACCCATACATGTTGAAAATATAAATCAACAGTTTGTTCAGTAGTTATAGATTTTTTACATGGGATAAGAATACACATCTTGTTGAATATATCAACTACTACATAAATATAATCATGTTGCTTTCTAGGTAATGATAAACCTCCAAAAAAATCCATAGAAACACTTTCCCATGGTCTAGAAGGTACCGGAAATAGTGTATATAAACCAAGCTTCCTATTTCTAAGCTTGCTTGTAGCACATAATAAACAACCTCTAATGAAACGTCAAACACTATCTACCATGTGAGGCCAATAACAATACCTCTGTAAATGTTCCATTGTTTTTATTACCCTAAAATGTCCAGCAATAAGAGAAGAATGAGCTTCTCTCATGATGTTTAGTCTCTCCCCCTATGGTATACATAACTTGCCCATATGAAACAACAAATTATTATGGAAATTATAATCGTTCTCCTCAACATGATTCCCTTCACTCAAGTTGGCATAAAAATCATTAAAATCAACATCTGATGCACACTGTTCTATGTATCTCTCATGTACAATAGAATAATTCTTAAGTAAAGTAGTAGCACTAATAAAAGGCCTTGAAAGCATATAATCAACTTTATTGAAAATAACTTTCTTTTACCTTATTACCAAGTGAAATTTTTGTAGGAAACCCATCCATTTGAAATGTCGTGACTGCTGTAATTTACTTTGCGACTGCAAGTACTGTAAACCTTGATGGTCGGTATGGACAACTATTTCTTTGCCCATCAAATAGTGTTTCCAATTTTTTTTATGCTTTTTACCAATGCATACAACTCCTTATCATATGTAGGATAATTCACAATAGCACCATTAAATGTCTCATAATGAAATCCGATAGGCTTACCATGCTGTAAGAGAACTGCACCCATGGCATAATCACTAGCATCGGTCTGAATCTCGAATGGTTGTCTCAAGTACGGTAATGCAAGGACTGGAGCTGAACTTATCTTCGATTTCAAAGACTCGAAATATTTCTGTTGCTTTCCTCCCCATTAGAAAACACGCTTCACACTTGTCACTGCATGCATAGGAGCTACTATGGCAGAGAAGTTAGAAATAAACTTCCTCCAATACTGAGCTGCACCCAAAAAACTTCTTACCTCTGTAACGGATTTGGGAGTAGGCCAATTCACAATGGATTCTACCTTAGAAGGATCAATTCTCAAAGAGCCTCCTCCTACTATGTGTCCCAAATAAACCAAAGAAACTTTCCCAAATTCACACTTTGACATTTTAAGAAACAACTGATTTTTCTTCAAAATATCAAGTACTTTCTTAACATGCATGACATGCTATTTTCTAGTCTTGCTGAAAATTAAGATGTCTTCTAAGTATACAATAATGAAATCATCAAGAAAAGGATGTAATACATCATCCATTACCTGCATGAAAGTTGCAGGTGCATTGCATAAACCAAACAACATAACAAGCCACTCAAAAAGTCCCTGTTTGGTTTTAAATGTTGTCTTCCAAATGTCACTTTCTGCAATTCTAACTTGATGATAACCACTACGTAAGCCTAAATTAGTGAAATATTTAGCATCTTTCAGCTGATCTAACAAATCATCTATCCTTGGGAGAGGGTAAATATTCTTTATCGTTATCTTGTTTAATGCCCTGAAGTCCACACACATGTGCCAAGTTCCATCTTTCTTTGGGACCAACACTATCGGTGACCCACATGGTGAAGTTCTTGGTATTATGAATCCTTTTTCCAACAAGTCTTTAATTTTCCTCTTTATTTCAAAATTCTCCATGATAGACATGCGGTACATGCCTATGTTAGGAAGAGGACAATCTTGATGTAACTGGATTTCATGTTGAATCTCCCTTTTAGGAGGTAAACCTGTCGGTTCTTGAAAAATATCATGATGTGAATCAAATACATCATATAAATTTGATTTAAGCTTGGAATCACAATTTTCAAATGACTCATGATTCACATCAACCTTGGGCTTAATCATAAGAAGTACAAAACTCTTACTAGAATTCACTAGTCTTTTTACCTGTCTCGCATTTACCATCGCTATATTTGTCTTCTGGCGATGTGCTCTGACAATAAAATCCTTTCCATATTTAAAGAGATGATACTTATTTTCATGGCGATGGAATATCTCTTTACTGTCAAATAATTAAGGACTTCCCAAAACAATTCCTAATATATCAAGTAGTACTACATCAAGTTCAACTGTGTCAATAAAGTGTGCAGTAATTGCAAATCACAATATGCACTTTCTTGAGACTTGTAAGTTTGCATCCTTGCATACCCATCCAAGTGGATATGGCTTGGGATGTGGAATGGTCTCAAGTTTAAGATTTTTGACCAAGTCTTCTGATATGATATTTTCTTGTGACCCATTGTCAAAAAGTGTGTCAATTTTTGTATGTTTTGAGACTACCTTCACATGGAACAATTCAATTCTTTCTTCCTCATTTGGAGCTTGTACATGAAAGTTTGAAGTACTAGTGCTTGGCTTAGTTTCAGTTTCCTTTCCCTTCATACTTTTCAAACCCATGGCTGAAATTTTTGTTTCGTCACCTGAATCATCACCTAAGTCTTGTGGTGTAGTTGTAGTAGCTGCAATTTTCTTCTTTCCTTTGTTTTTGTTAAACTGAGTTCTTTTTTCACGATGTAATTTCCAATGGTTTTTCTCTTCATGGCCTTCTCTTGAATAGTATTTACATATCACTTTCTCACCCTCTTGTTTGATATATGCATTCTTTTTGCCTTTTCCCTTCAAGGTTTTATCTTTGTTTTTCCCCTTAAAAGGCTTGTTTCTACCCTCATCAAAAGTGTTTTTCCCTCTAGCCTATAAATCCGTAGCTTGTACACAAACTTCATCTAGACTAGTAGGATTGAACATAAGGATAGTATGTCTAATGTAGTTGTGAAAACCACCTATATATTTTAGAAAAGTATCATGAATTTGTAAGTCTACCCCTAATAAGATTTCTCTTCTCCTAAACTCTTGGGTGTAGTCTTGTACATTTTTTCCCTTAAGCTATCTGAAGTTTTGTGAGTTCATGATAGCCTTTTGTAAATGAGCTAATGGATAAAATTGCTTCTTAATTGCAATAAAAAATTCATCCCATGATAAAGTGATCTTACCATTTTTTTCAATTTCATCCTTGGTATTGGCTTCCCACCATACCAATGATGCTCCATCCATTCTCAAAGAGGCTAATTGTATCTTGGTGTCGTCATAATGAAGGTTTTGTATCCTCAAGTAAACTTCCAACTGTCTTATCCAATTGTCAAGTTTCTCTGCATTGACTTCACCATTAAACATAGGAAACTCAAATTTAACATGAAGCTTTAAAAATGGACTTTTACCAGTGGTTTTAGACTTGTGAGATTGATTCACCGAAGTTGAGGATGACGATGTAGAGGAAGAGGATGAAGATGGGGATGGTGGATCACCATTTCCTCCGTGTCCTTTCTTTGACTTATCATCACTTTTATTTCCTCCTGAAGAGCCCTCTCCTTCTTTTTGATGTTTAGACTCTTCTCCAAGAAGCCTATCATTCCTTTCTTGGTAGAGTATCCTCACCATATCAGTCATGTCCAGAAAATATTTTCGGAATACATGTTCTTCTTCCTTGGGATAAATGTCTTCAGGAGCTTCTCCCTCTCTTGAAGACATGCTTGAGGCTTCTTCAATAACTCTTGGGGGTGTAATATATGGTGGAGGCAATGGCTCTATGGCCCTCCTTGGTTGAGGATTAGCTTGTGCTCTAACCAATTGTCCTTCCCCTTATTTTTATTTTAAGCCTAGTAAGAATCAAAACTTGCAAACAATCAAATATATCTTTGCAAAAAGAAAATTCAGAGTAAATATATAGATATGATACTAACTGATCTGAAAATGAAACTATTTGTATATGTTGTTCAAAGTATCCATTTTCAGTTAATTAAGTGTGCAAAGTGTTTTCCATGTCTTGCAATTTAAACAAAGTGTTTTTGGTAATTTTTTTCTGAGTTTTTGTGTGAGGGAATGTTAATTCATATTACTTTTTAACATCTTAAATCAGAAATACACAGTAGAATAAATTTACCATAACAACACATCAACATGATGAGGCAGTTCACCCCTCCTGGGCTACATCTACTGGGTCCAAGGCTCTCAATGGGGATGTCCTTGCTCTATTAAGTTGCTCAAATAAGCCTAAACAGGTTGAAACATCTATGAAATTGAATTCAGAAGACATAAATAAGCTAATAATGGCTTTTATTTCACCTCAAAAAGTGAAGTGTATCCCAATACAACTCCATTTCCCTCATGGAATTGATGGCTCTCCAAGCTTACCTGAAGCAAAAATGGATGAAAAAAACCTCTGTTAACTTTGAAACATATCCAAACCTCTCCAGAATACTAAAAATACCCAAAATTGGCCAACATTTCGTCAAAATTGGTTCAATATTGGAGAAGTTATGACTCTAACAATTTTTTGCCTAGTGGCCCTAGAAATCCTCCTCCAAAACTAGAGGAAATCTAGTTAGAGCCACCAAAATAGTCAGACAGCCAAAAAGGTCAAAACCACGTGCTAAATTTGGTGGAGGCATTAATTGTAACTGCCAGTTTTCTGGTGTGTTCACATGCATGATTCTGGGATAGTTTTCCACTGGCGGTTAATGGTTTAGCCCCCGCCCATGGTCATGAGCGGAGGTCCTGTGGTGAGGGATAACCCCAAAGGAGCTAAAACCTAAACTTTACCACCCATTCAAAAGCTTTAACACACGGTTATGTGTCTAGTCACGAGGCTTTAACCCATAGCCCCGAGGGTAAACTCTACAGTTTCCGTCGGTTCATCAAACAACATGACGACCCGACTGACCCATCCTCGTTCAGGTCGGGTCAACCTCCACACATTTAAACAAACAATTCGCCTGCTATTTTATGACCCATCTATGTTCACATCTTCTCGACCCATATGTGTTTAGGTCGGGTCATGCCCGACTGACCCAAATGCGTTCAGCTCGGGTTGGGTCTGCCCAACAATATTTTTTTTAAACAAAACTTGAACCATAGGCATGGGGCCAAGTGGCAGCCTCTGGGCAGGTCACGTGGCACCCTCTGATGGGGCCCAAAAAACCATATAGAAAAATAAAATTTTTCCACATAAATTTTTTTGAAGATTACAAATTTTTGTGTTCAAAAGTCTTGTTTTGAAGGTTATTGGGCAACTTCAAAATTCAATATCTTTCTCATACGACATCAGATTTGAGTCCCCTTCATGACGTAAAAATCAAAACGACGAGGCCTATCTAGTCGTTTAGTTTACAACCAATTCTGAGCAGTTCCAATTTTGAGCATTTTTTCCCTCTAGGACATGATCACTTGATCAGTTGTGATTCATGATGTACGGTAGCTAGGGTTTCGAGGAGGAAAGGTGGAGGTTGAGTTCTAATGGTTTTTCAAGTGTTTTTTGTTAAAATAGGTAAGGCAATTGTGAATGATAAAAAAGAGGAATGAGGCTGGCGGAAGGGTTTAAGTGTTGTTGGTAATAAAGGTGGGTGCAGCAATTGGAACAAGCAGAAAAATGAGAGAATGGAGGGCTTAACAGTGATGGAAAATGAAGTGGGGAAGCACTACAGAACCATGGGTTTTTAAAAATAAGTCCTGCAAATAACTTTTCCAATATTATGTACAAGAAACCGACAAATGCATGAAAAATACTAGGCAAAGGAAGACTAGAAAATGGTAGTGCGACTCTACTTCTAATCTCAAAAAAAGTGAAAAGAAACCAGTTTTTGGGTCCATGGGAAGGTTCGCCCTCCTCGAGCTCTATTGACAGAGATGAGAAGGGGGTCTTGATCCACAACCTTTCTTGTTTTTTCTTCTCTATTCTATCACCCATGAGAAAATGAAAACTACAACAACAAACTAAAATAAAAAACTAAGCAACAATGAAACTATCAGAAACTAGCTAAATGCTCAATAATACAACTAAATAAATGGTAGAAACAAGACTATCTAAATGACAGAAAGGAAAGAATGAAAAATACAGAGAAGATGAGGCACATGGGTTGGGCCCTAACCCACAAGTCCAGCTCTTTGGAACTAGATAAATAAAATGGCATCCCTCTACTCATTTCATAAAAAATAACAATATGTTACATCCATAAAATTTTTAACAAAGCCTAATGGCTAGACAAAAAAAATTCGAATCCATTGGAATGGAATGGAAGAGGGATGGAATTGAAGTCGACCAGAATCAACTCACTGGCTAACTAACTAAATCAATTCTAGCTCTACTCTATTTATTCTACAGGGAAGCTACCAACATCTCTCTAAATGGTGATGAGTCCACTTTGACCCCAGGTAAACGTAGATTGAGTGCCCTTCATCTTCAGTTGCTTGGATACCTCTTGAAATTTGATTCACTGGAGACTCCAAGTGAAGTATGGCTTAAGTGCACTTGGTCTGAGTTTCTTGGCTGCCTCTGGAATTTTAATTGCTAGAGGGGGATCTCATGAGGATCATTTTGCTGCCTTTGAGAGTTAAGGAGGGTGAAAAATCCCTTTGAATCTCTCCAATATTTCTCCCTAATTTCCTGATGTTGTGCTCATTTATTCTCCAATCCTCATCTTCCAGTGGCAGGGAGCAAGTCCATAAACGATCTCCTTCTCCAAATCTATATAATCTTCCAAATATTCTCACAATATTCTACAAAAATAACCAATATTAGGCAAAAATATGCAACTACCTTTAATCCTTCCTACGAACATATTAAGGAATAAGAAAAAATTACTAAGGGCAGAAGGAGATATTTAATATATCCTTTTATGTGCATAAGGAAGGTATATGGGCCTAGGAAATGTTATATGGGCCTTATTCTATGTCTAATTTAGAGGCACATCACCTATGTTGAAGCAGATGTGTATGTCTAATGACATTGGAAGCATTTTTCCCTACGTATGTTCTGTCTATCTAAGAGATACAAGTAATGAATTAGTGTTTATTTCTAAATGTGATTGTGAAGTGATGTTTACTCTTGATTTTGATGCGGTCATTGCTGAATTATGATAGGTGTTCTAGGTGTTCGACTATGATCAGTAATACATATCTATATATGTGAGTTGTAGTCATAAAAGAAGAAACATAAATAAGCTACTGAGTTTCGTCAGAGGTTTGTAATAGTGATTGGTATGGTTGTTCAATGTGTTTCCTGTGGATGGAAAATTAGATAAGTCTTTTGTGGCGTTGTCTGGGTGGAGCCTTGCAGATTTGTTGGAGGAATGTTTGGTCATGCTAAGTGTCGAGCACAATGTTGTTGACTTTGTGCCAGCAAGCCAACATTGAAGGAGGGTTAAAGGCACACAAATCCTGACCCATAAGGGTGCCTTAAGAAGGTTTATTCTTGCTCAAAGGTTGTAAGAGGTAAATTTATTGCCACTCCTGCATTGACCACATCACTGTGAGAGTTTATTTTTATTAGAGTTATTTGTGAAATTGGAACCTGCCTATATATGATCTCCTTTGTAATTGAAACTAGCCTTTGTGTGGTGAGCATGGAATCATGCTTATTTTGTATTGATATTAATGGAACATGTTTTAATTGTAAAATAAGTGAGAACAAGCTTGAAATGGAAGAAAATTGGCATTGTTTCGAGGGTATGTCGCTCAAGGTATATGGTCTACCAATTTGATCAACGCATGCAACATGTTGCATCACTTACACACATAACATTTATGAAATAAAGGTATGATTAAAGGTAAGAATTTGGGTATCATTGTGTTGATGAGATAATGTTTATGAAGCAGAGATCAAGCTGCAAAGATCTGGATCATTGTTGTTGGCTTTCATCATAAATTCTATGCTTATGTTGGGAGCTCTATGTAGGCACTACGCATACCCTGGAGACGTTGCATATACACCTAAGGTGCTACACATTCAATAGAGGTTCTACGCTACCTTTACACGCTATATTTTCACTTGTATGCTAACCCTCACCTCAACAATGAACAATTTGATCAATCCAAGCTCTAGTAAGTTGAAAAAATGGATTGAAGGTAAGGAGTAATGTAGGGAAGGTTGTATGCTAAATATTTAGATCCGTTTCATTTTTTTAAATAGATCTGTGCATGAAACCATAGTTTTCCAGAGGATAAAGAAGTTTTGACCTGATTTTGTCTTCTAGTTTGATGTTGTGGAATGAGAGGAGACAAGTCGTCTAGATACGCAGAGGCTCACTGTATAGAGAGATTTTTTTTTTTTGTGCAACAGAAGAGAACACAACAGTATTAAGATAGAAAGTGATTTACCATGGATAAGTTACTATCTAGATTGATGACCAACTCATAACCAGTACTTTAATCGATTTGTGAGTGACCATTAATGTGATGAGCAGGGATATTCTTATCTCCCTATGACTTCACGGGCTTAGAACTACACCTACAATTCTTGAATTATCAAATAGGTCTCGTATTAAAACTGAAGGGGTGTTAGAATATGTGGTTATTACTGTAGCTTCTTGGAGATATCAGGCTTATTTTCTCATTTTTCAAACCAAATCCAACCTTGGGGGGTCATTCTTTGATTTTTGGAAGACCATGCCTAGTCACCACAAATGCATCTATCGGATGTAGATCTAGATCTATGATGATATCAGATGGTCAAGCCAAAAATAACCTTAACCCTTACCCCCCAACGAAACCCCATATGGATTTGAATAGTCCCTAGTGGGACGAATTTGAACCTGAATCTAATTTTTCCCTACCTCTCCTCACACTTGGAAAAGCAAAAT
>CM076581.1:1416245100-1416401023 GCA_034641835.2 Pinus albicaulis
TCAGAGTGACATCTAGTATAACGGTCTTGTTCAGACATAAACCTGTCAAATTTTAGATACCACTACCTTGGAGCCTGTTTTAAGCCGTACAAGCTCTTTTTTAACCTGCACAATAATTTTTATTTCCCTTTGACCTCATATCCCTTCTCGTCAGTTGCTCCATATATATCTCTTCCTCAAAATCTCCATGGATAAATCTAGATGATCAACTATTCAAGATGTAAATATTTTGTTACTTACAAGACTTAAAAGAGTTCGATTGAAGTCATTTTACAACTGTAGGTATACTTCATCAAAATCAATATTCTTTATTTTGTAGAAAAACCTTCGTCACAAGTCTAGCTTTGTACTGTTTTTTTCCATCTTCTTCCTTCAAATTTCGTAAACCCATTTATTCTGCAATGTAGTTTTACCTGCAGGCAACCTAACTAAGTCCCAAGTCTGGTTATGCATTAAGGAGTCCATCTCTTCTTCCATGGCTAGCTCCCACTTCTTCCTGCTTTAAACCTTCATTGCTTCTTCATAACATTCGGGTTCACCAGAATCAGTCAACAATAAATAATATAATGAAGGAGAGTATCGTTTAGGGGGTCTACTTATCCTAGTAGATCTTCTAACACCAATTTTAGGTGTTTGAGGTGCCTATTGCTGTTGTGGTGGTTGTTGCTACTGTGGTTGTTGAATATTATTATTTTCAGGCACCTTTACTTTTTCAGTTATCTCATCAAGAAATGTGTATTCCTTGCTTTCTTTTTCCTGTTTCTTTTCCTGCAACTGGTTCTTATACAAGACCTTTTCATTGAATATTACATCTCTGCTCCTAATGATTTTGTGATTTTCATAATCATATAAGTGATAACCAAAATAATTAACACCATATCCAATAAAGGTACATTTATTTGATTTTGCCTCAAGCTTTGTTCTATTTTTCTTTATGAATATGGACAAAGGCCTCACAACCAAGAGGCTTTAAAAAATAGTAGTTTACATTTTTACTTGTCCATTCCTCCTCTGGAATACCACCATCCAAGGAACTTGAAGGCCCTTTGTTTATTAGATAAACAACAATATCTACAACATCTATCACCAGAAGGCAATCTTCAGAGGCAATCTCATGCACCTCGCATGCTCCCACGCTCCATGATTGCTCCGTTCATCCTTTTTGACAGATACCATTTTCTGTGGGTGTCTTGGAATCAATGTATCTCCGACCTCTCCTTTGCTCCTAACAAAGACTTATCAAAGATCAAACTATTTGCTGCAATATTCACCTCCATTGTCTGATCTGAGACACTTCAACTTCTTTCTTGTCTCAATCTCAACCAAAGATTTCTATTTCTTGAAAGTATCAAGTACATCAGATTTATTTTGAATAAAATAAATCCAAGTTTTTCTAGTTTCATCATCAACAAAAGTAACATAATAACGAGAGCCACCAAGAGATGATACCAGAGAAGGTCCCCATACATCTCTATGGACAAGCTCTAATTTTTCGCTCTTCTTCTCTTTCCCAGCTCTAAGAAATCTGACTCTCTTTTGTTTTCCATAAATGAAATTCTCACAGAAATCCAAATCAACATTTTTCAAACCCGACAACAAATTTCTTAAGTGAATAATCTTCATCCCCTTCTCATTCATGTGTCTGAGTATATGATGCCATATTAATGCTGCATCTGCTCCTTTGTAAGTTAAAGCATTAAAAGAGTTAGAAATACCATTGCATAAATACAATGTACCAACCTTTTCTCCTTTTTCTATTACCAGTGCTCCTTTGGTGACCTTCCAAGTTTTATCTGTGAAAGTTGTCACACAACCTTCACCGCCTAACTACCTTGTTGAAATCATATTTTTCTTCAAATATCGAACATGCCTTACCTCCTTTAATAGCCATTGGTTTCCATTCTATTGTTTTACAAGAACTTCAAACCATTCCAACAATTTTACAGGGTTTATCATCACCCAAACAAAATTGTCCAAAATCTCCTTGAACATAGTCATGAAAATATTTCTTATCAAGTGTGGCATGGAATGAAGGCCCCGAATCTACAACCCCCCTGAATCTACTACCCAGGAATCAGTAACATTTTCAAAAGAAAGAATCAAGGCATCTTGTAACACATCACTTGTCACATTTTCTTCATTATTGTTTTCTTGTTGTGTGTCTCCTTCTTTTCCCTTCTGTGATCTACAATCTTTCTTCATGTGTCCTTTCTTTCCACATTTCCAGCACACTATCCCCGATCTGGACTTGGATTTTACTTTCCTTGATTTACTACAATATCCTGAGCTCTTTCCTCTTTCGATTTTTCTTCCCCTAGACTCTGCACTCAAAGCATCACCCGATGTCTCACCAGGGTTTTTCAATCACATTTCCTTGCTAAGGATAGCACCGACAACATCATCAAACTTTAAAGTACTAGATCTAGAGACAGAGTTACTAATGGCCATAACTAAACCATTCTAGCTTTCTAGAAATGAGCACAGAAATAAAAGAGCCCTAAATTCATCATCAAAGTTTACCCCTATAGAACTTAGCTGACTGGTAACTGTATTAAAATCATTTAAATGGTCTGCAACAAATCCACCTTCCGACATCTTCATATTAAATAATCGTTTCATAAGAAATACATTGTTTGAGGCTGAGGGTTTTTCATATAGTTTCACCAATGTCTGCATCAAACCCTATGTCGTTGTTTCCTTCGAAATATTGAAGGCAACTGATGTCGCAAGGCACAACCGTACTGTTCCAAGTGTGTTTCTATCGAGAATGTTCCATTCCGTGTCTATCATGGCCGCAAGCTTCTTTGTTTTTCTACTCAATGGTAGGTACAGATCTTTCTGATACAAATAATCTTCCATCTGCATCTTCCATAGCGGGAAGTTTTGGCCGTTAAATTTCTCGACCCTAAACTTACCATCTTCCGCCATTGCTCCCAGTCAAACTAGGAACCCTTCTTTCCTGCGAGTTTATCAGCCAAATATACCTTCGGCTTTGATACCATTTGTTAGAAAATTATATATTATAAAGCAATGCAACACATAAAATATGCAGAAAACACAAGCACACAAAACACATAAAACCAGAGAGACACAGATATACGTGGTTCACCCAGTTTGGGCTACGTCCACCCCGAACAGCCAGTCCTTCCTTTCTATTATCCATCAAAATGAAGAGACACAACCTACAGTAGATCCGTTGTAATATCCTGTGTTCTCTCTCACAGTCTCCCACTTTGTTTCTCGCTCTGAGAAAACACATACAATACACAGCCGCAATACAATACCCTCATAAAAGCGAGGGGTTGCCTTCTAGGGAAAAAAACCCTAAACTAAACACAACTTTTATCGTCAGATCATCTGCCTAATGAACGGCCGAGATTGACTATAAATTACTATAATTTTACAAGGAAATTTTACATTTGTTTTTAGCTTCGGGGGCGCTGCCCCCCAAACCCCTCGCAGGGGGGGGGGCTGCTCCATAGTCGCGCTGTTCCCTCCCACACCCCCTGTGTGGTGTTTAATTGTGGCGTTGCCGCCCCATTAAGGTCAGGGGTCCATTGCTGTGATACAAAATAAACAAGATAATCAAGATCCACACCCAACACAACTATCAACAACGTCTTGAAATCTTAGCCATCGTCTTGACATGCGAAAATTATTATGATAGCTTGAAGGTGACTGCCATGAACATTGGAGCAATCACGCCATCACATCAATCTCTTCCTCTATGCATTTTCAGGGTCGTCACATAAAAAGTAACATCATAATCCTCTAATATTTGATGATTATGGCAAATCAATGACAATCCTTTTGACGACTGTGGGTTGTCGTCATCATTAAATTTGGGGTGGGATGAACCTTGTAATAATTATGAACAATCCATTAGCTTTTAAAGCCATCATTAATGCCATGATTTACCAAATTTAATACCATATCAACCAATCATGACTGGATCTTGTCAGAAAGGAGATTTGTACTTGAAGTACGAAGCTCTCCTTAATTGGGCATTAATAGAAAGAATGTGTAGGTATGAACCATCAATTTAAAACCTTTTCACCTTTCAATCACTATTCCATTCCATCATCTCCCTCAGCCAGAATTTCTTGCACCCTTGGTTAAAAATTCTTAACCCGAAGATAACAGAGCAGGTTATTGTAATACAACGAGTAGTGCATTGATACCCTGGATAACTGAGCTAAAGAAATTAATCAGGTATAACAACACAAGATGGGGGGATCTGTGGTGAGGTATGAACCAGATTCTATTGAGGCATTATAGAATTTTCCAGATGCATATCAGATATTCAGAGATGCTGGGTGGCTCGAGTATTTTCAGAAGCTGAAGGGTTCAGATGAAGTAATTTCGATGGAGTTTGCTAGAAATTTTAACAACTATCGGACCAAAGTCAAGGGTATGCATATTGAAGTAACGGAGGAGTTTGTTTCCCAAGTAACCACTACTGGCCGAAGGTAGAAGGTGGTTCAACAGAAATGTCAATGATCCTTCTCTGAAAGAGGATTTCCTTGAAGGTGAGGAAAATATTGAGAAGAAAGGAAGAGGGGTCGACAGGCTGTCACTTCCCCAACCTTGGGCATATGTTGCTCTGAATTTGATAAAATATATCACCTATGAAGGGAGGTCCACGATTGTTTTTAATTATCATTTCCCCTTATTGAACCATCTTCGACATCAACAGAAATTTAACCTTCCATATTTCTTGCTAGGAAATATCAATCATAAGGCTGCAACAATCAAGATGATAGCACACCTAGAAGCTTGTTTTTCCAATCACGGTCTCATCAAGTTAATTGTGTTGGATGTTTTGAACCAGCAAGGAAAGCGTTGGGAGGAGTTCAAATGAAAGAGGCCCAGAATGAGCCGAGGAAAAAAAGTTGGGACTTTGGGAGAAATTCAGGAGGAAGCTAGAAGCCGAACCCGGTCTTCTAAGGTCGGAATTGAAAAAAGGCCCCTTGATAAGCCGATTGGAGACAAACAGCCGAAGCAAAGGATGAAAGTCAGCGTGCATGTGGAACCGTCATCTATAGCTGAAGAGCAGGAGGCAGAAGAGCTGAAAGAAGAAGAAGAACAACCTCGATCAAAGGAACCCTCCTCGTCAGGTAGGAACGAAACTCAGACCCTGCTTATAGAAATTGAGAATTTAAAGAAAGAAAATGAACAATTGAAGCAGAAATTAGCCGAAGCTAGGAAATCATAAGCCTCAAGGTTAGATACCCTAGCTGAAGCTATTAAGAAAGTCGAGGGGGAGAAAATTCCAGGATCAGTATGTGTGGCATGTTCACAAGAATTAGCAGCAGTAGGATACAAAGTTTGTCGGGAAAGCACCTGCTCGAGGGAAACCCAAACAGAACCTTGGGAGGCTACTCCACAAGAACCTACTGAAGATATTGCTACTCCACAAGAACCAACAGTTAAAGCAGAGACTCCCACGTTAATCGACTTGGAAGCCGACACACAAGAACCTGTAGAGGCCACTGTTGTTACAAAGGAACCAGCAGTGGATAGAGAGGCTGACCAAGGCGAAAATAAGAGGACTGCAACACAAGAACCCACCTATGACACTATTGTTCCACAAGAACCCATTACCGATGTCAACCCAAGCAAGACCAGGAGCACCAGGCTAACCCAATATTGCGGGGGAATTTACCTACCAAATTAATATATTTTGGGTCAATAATGCTTTTGATGGTTTCTACTTTTCGAGATGTTTCCGTTGATATATGGCACGCCATGTAATTCTTCACGATTTGAGAGATATTCATGTTTGAAGTTTGTAACCCCAGTTAGTGGGCTAAAACCCCAAGGGGTTGGGGCATGGGTCATTGAAAAGTCATAATTAATATTTTTTAAGCTCCTAAGATCCCTCCCACGTTCACTTGTTGAAGCCCCTCTCAACTTAAGCATTCATATAAATTGTGGTCTTCATTTCCTCCTTATGCATGGGATTTGGCCATCTGAAATAGGTCATCGTGGCATTTTCGCTCTAAATTTTTTTCTACGAATGCTCAAAAGCTGAATTTTTTATGAAGCGAAACCAAAATCTTGAAGAAGTTGCAGTAAAAATTTCAGATCAATTTGCGCAATATTTTTGGAGAGATGATTTGTGGAAGTGAGGGTTTTTAAGTGTGCTCCTAAAAACTATCCTTCAAATAAGTGACTCGGTAAAATCATCATAACTCTCTCTTCCGCCTCTCTGAGTATCAAATTGGAATGCCGTAAAAAGTGACGGATAGTGCACAGTCTGTAATTTTCTCTCTATTAATTTCCAAATAAAATGAATAAAAAGTGACACGTGGCACGTCGTACAAGTGCGCTCTGCTGAAATAGTCCATAATTAGGGCAGTGTGAGAAATTGGGTATAACTCTCTCTTGAAGAATCCAAATTGGGTAAGACCTGTGGCATTGGAAAGAAGACTCATAGGAATACTACAGGACCGAAAATCAGATATTGAGGATCTAAAATAACAGAGATACACCAGATTCAATGTCGAGCTCCAAGAAGGCAAAAAAAAAGCTAGATCATGTGTTGTCAAGGGTTGCAAAGGACCGGACTTTCTACGGCAACAAAGCAAAGCAAGGTGCAACAGAGGGTAGCATGACAAGAGTAGAAACCAAGGTGCATAAAAAAAGCAAGAAGTTCATCATATGAGGTCTTCAAGTGGGAAGCACTGCATACAATCATTGTAAAGGTATTAGTGTAATTAGTCATTGTAAATACATTATTGTACAAATTGTACTAGTGTCTATCTGCCAAGGGTTGAAGAGGCAATGTTGGGAGGTCCAGGATCATCATTAGGTGGTTGTATCAAAGTTGGGGTTATGGTCTAGTATATATTCTTCTTCTACATCATTCTATGTCATTGTAAAGTGGACCATTTTCCCTGGTACAGGAGTCCATTCTTCTTTTATTCTTCTATAGGGTGGTAGGGTGGTGCTAGGGTGAGTTGTAGCTCATTGGGTGTTGGGGCATCCATTGATTGACTACTGAAGAATATCAAGCATTGGAGCATCCATCCAGTGGGAGCTAAAGAAGAATGCTTTTCTAGATTCTAGGAAGTTGGAGCTTTATTTTCAATTGGAGTTGAAAAGAATTATTAGAAAAGCATTAGGTGGTTTTTGTCTCGGAGTGGGTTTCCACCTTAAAAACTATGTGCATTTGTGTTCCTCTTGTTTGCTACTATCATTGTACAAACACTGATAATAATTGAAGATTAACTAATGCTCTAATTGAAAGAAATATTGATTCACCCCCCCTCTCAGTATTTCCAACAGCTGTTACACAAGAACCAATAGCTGAGGTGTAGCAATCCCACCCTAGGAAGGTTGTCACACCAACAGTTGATATTGCATGTAGTCGAACATCATGCCCCAATGAGGGATGGAGTTACGAGAATAATTTATTGATCCATGAGTTGCAAAAGTGGAAGGAGGAGGAACTCTCCCTTCTAGAGGGAGTTATCTCACTAGATGTACATGAGAAGAAACGAAGTTCCCTACAAGAAAAATGGGCAGAGAAATAATTGAAGAGGAGATGTGGGAAATGGAAGTGAAAGGAAGTTGCAAAGAACCAAGAGGAACAACTATTGTTGTTACAACAACAGGTTTGGGTTTTGAATGTTGATAAATATAAGCTTCATGATCATGCCCTCATCTTGTTGCGGTGCAGGCGGACTTCCCATGGTACCCTATTTTTCTTTTGGAGACTTATTTTTTATTTTAGTTGAAAGGTATAATAGAGGACATACCTTATGTAGGTAATTATACCTTCACTTTTCTTGATGTTTTTCATGCCAGCAATTTTGATGAACATAGCTTGTTGTGCAAACTGTTTCTACATAATATTATTTGTGAGCATGTCAGTATTCAGATGGTAGCAACTGTATCCTCATATATGGGAGACTTGTAGTGACACGCCTTCATTTCATTCATGAGAAATAAAATAAAGTGGCATCTAGCTATGAAATCAATGGAGACTAATGAAAAGAAGACAACGCTATGGATTAGAGAAGAACTAGGAAGGGTCGTTGAACTGAGGCGTGATTTTTTTTTTTTTTTTTTAGTACTCTAGGGTTGAGGGGGCCAAATTTTACCTACAAAAGAAGAATCATGGAATTATCTCTCAATCAGTTTCCACATATGAAGAGCTGAGCACTAAAAGGGTGCCTCAAATGCACTGAAGCAAGTAGTGTAGAGTTATAGGAAGGGGATCCTTTTGTATTCCAAAATTTCATAGTTTATGTTACACGTATACCAGAATACACCCAAATGGAAAACTCCATTGGCGCCTTCTGGATTGGATTGAAATTTAGATTTCCCTTGATATGGTTAATAGTGGAAGAATACCGGGACCAATATGCATTGAGCGATCATGAAGAAGAATCCTGTCCAAGATAGTTGTTTCCTACTAAGGGGTACAGGTCTCCAGACTAAGACACAACCTACACCTACGACTTCATCTGCCTACATCAGAAGTATAATCGGAGGAGCTAAGATTTTTGCATGAGGACATGTAAGAAATTTATCTAGGGGGAGATGTTGGGTGCCATTTTTATACTCATTTCCTACATTTTCTTCCCTCATTTCTGCCTTTTTGACCTCCAACCTGGGGACTATACTTTCCTTTTTCCTTTCCTTTATCTTGAAACAACATAAATTTACCTTTTTCCATTACCTTTCCATTCTCATTAATTATTATGATGTATTGTTCCTTTTTTTTGGCTAACTGAGATGAACATTGGGATAATTTCTTTGTCCTTTTCTCTATTCTTTCAGATGTTATTTTAGGCACAGGGACCTGGAACATATAGGTGCACAAAAAAAATTGGAATCATGATGTTACAATGTGTTGTTACATGGAATTTATACCACACACAGAGTCAACACCTTGTATTTCACATCTTTTGTTGTTACATGACGATGTTGTTATAGATCCATTATTATAGTTGTGTCGCTGTTTGCGTTTTGAAAAATTTTGGATGCTGATCTGTCTTGAAAATTTGTTATGCTATAGTTGTCACATTCCAACGAAACTATAGGATCTTATCATGTATTGTTATTTCGAATAACAGCTTCAAGAAATTTTGATTGAAATCAATTCTTTCCCATTCAGGATTTTTATTGAGGGAATCAATTTTAACTATATTTACTTTATTTCGATCAGCATGAGAATCCGAAGATTCTCATAACTAATCCGTTTCTCATTTTCTGGATATGTAATTATTATATAAACTCCCATACCTTCAAGGTTATGAGGTTAACACAGAAAAATATTGCCATTTTGAATCTATAAATTTTGATCATCATAATATAGAATATCATGTTGTTGTTGTTACATGTGTTGATTGATCTAAATCTCATTTAGTTCTCATTTCTTCCTGCAGCCTACTAGGGAGGAAGGGCCCTCCTCTTTAGCACATATTGCAGTCGTAAGGTAGTTGTATTATATCTTATATTTATTTCTGCATATTTGTGGAGTGCCATTTTTTCTGTGTCGGTTGTAAGTAGATCTACTTCAATTCCAGGTATTTATTATATTGTTACACAGATCCAATTAGAGGTACCAGTTGGTGTAGTTAGTGTGTGGTGCGCTAGATACTGGTTTATCTAAAATGTTATTACATTCATGTAGATATTTTTTTATTCATGCATGAGTGCTAATTTCAACAATTGGTTTAGAAACGATTTCTTCTTGGTTTATTTCCACTTCTAGTATGATGCATCAACACAGTCAGTGCAACTACCATTGAAATAAAACACGTCCCTCGTCGATAATTTATGTGTATTTTCTTAGTCATTTGAAAGTGTTTAATACAATATAACACTTTTGTTAAAGGGAAGTAAACTTGAGTTGGCATTTTTGTGGTATCCCTTGAATCATTTTTTCAGTCAGACATACCCGGTCTGTCAAAGTTATCTTCTATCACATCATCTATTTAGTCATTTGTTCATGCTAGTTAAGGATGTATCCATTGGATTCTTGTTGGCAGGTTTTCTCTTATTAACTTCGTAAAATTTCTCCCAGAGTAATCATAGGGTTGCACCCTGGCCCTAGTTCCATCATTGATAGGTGACCTTGTGCTCAACATCGATCAAAATCATGGGTCTTTGATAGAGTGGTTTCCATTTTGTTCAATGTCAGCTTTCATTGTCACACATTGGGATTCGTGCAATACCTTGGTTTCCATTTGAGCCTATTTGTGGATTCCTCGCCTTTGTGTCAAATTTCATTATTGGTTGGTTCAGAGGGTTTCTGTTGTATGCTAGCCACATTTTTTGTATGCCGAAAACATACTTCAGGCTGGTTACTTAATCTTTCTTCAATTGGTTCCTTCCAAATTATTCACATGCATGTTACACTCGCACTGGATTGATGTGGGATGCCTTGATGCCTTCCTTCTAGCATATATTTTCCCATCGACTCCATCTTATTCATCTAGGAACAAGGTCTAGAGTCTGTTTTCAGTACCTTTGGGTTTACAGTCATCAGTGGCAGACTCCTTCACTATCGAAAGTGAGAATACATGAATGTATCCTGATTGGTAGATTCTCTCAAGTGTTTGAATTAAAATCATTTATTTGCAGTTGATAATATGTTACTGGGGTGCCTTGACTCTCATCATCATTATCGGTAGGTTTTCTCGAATTTGTTAACAATATACATCAATGGCCAGTAATAAATTATTTCTCACATGGTTGACTTCAACTCATTTATTCAATAGTGTAGAAATGTAACATGGTGATTAGTGAAGACCTCAAGTTTGCATCAGCATGTTTTTGGTTCATTTGAAAACTCCTTTTGTTTTATACTAGTGACATCATCCATCTTATATGTTGTGGTTCATCACAACAATATTTTATATGTTTGCCCCCGAGTTGCATGTAGTACCATTATTCCACTCTTTATGACTTAGTATTTGGAGATTCATTTATGTGACTTCAGTGATCATATATCTTTCTCAACATCATTGATCAATTCTTCTATATGTGATACTATGACATGACCTTGATATATACGTTTGAGCTTGTGATCAGATGATCCACTATGTACTTAGCAATTTCTTTTGTTTTTTTTTTACATATTGGATCCACTGCATACTTGATATGAAAACATGTTCTAATTTGAATAAGCATGGGTATGCCCACCTTAGAAATGAGCTCACTTTCTGATCTCTTCCATTGGTTTTTGGCAGGCTAATATCTAGTGAACTCCTCCCAAGTCCTTGCATGATTCTTCTTATACAATTAATATATTTTTTCATCATGTACCCCTTCTGACCTCATATATTGGGGGGCATCCATTATAGAATCATTTTCCACCTCTGTATACATGAAGCTCTGAGTTATGGCCTTGGGAAGCCCTTTCCCTTAAGACTTGGTCCTTTATCTAAAAAAAACATTATTTTAAATTCCATATGCGACTCTTCCCTCTCAAAAGTGTGCACACATGGGTCCATTTATACCCAACCCTTGGATATAATTTTAAAATGAAAGAATATAAAATTCCCTATTTCCTGGGTAGGTTTTACAGGTTACATCAAAATCCTACCTACAGAAGCCCATGGCCTAATTGTATCCCAATTGAAAAAACTGCTTTTGGGTGGTATAAATACACCTCATGGGAAGGCCTTAACGGGAGAGAGAGATAGGTATTGAATTTATAGCCATTTAGTCACTGATCAAGTTTGATTTATCCTTGTGCCTCATGCACTCCTAGATTGTGGAAACCCTTTTTTCCCTCACTGAGATTTTCATTCCTCTTATATGACATTCATGTGTATGCTTTTGGAAGGATATTATTGAGGCTTGGGTTGGACGGTTCTGGAGGATGATTTAACTTGGAGTCGTCACTGAATCAAGTGGTATTCCTCCACACTTCTTTGCATTCATCAATAAAGAAGCTATGCCCCATTTTTTATGTTCATGATCTTAATGCATTATACATGTTATGATCCTATTTTGAATGATTTCATTTTCTTATGATGATATGCTTATATGATCTAACACTAACATATTGAAAATGATTTCAGTTATTACTAGTATATTTTCTCTTTTCGAGTGAGTTGCAGGTTTTAGAGCACTAGGAGAAGCAGAGGGTTTGAACCCTTCGAGATCGCCTTCAAGCGTAGGACCTACCGGTACTACCCTTTCTTCCCATTTTACTAGTTTGAGCTTTAGGACTATAATTTTGTATGCTTCTTGTTGTTGTATGCTTCTCTCTACTAGGGATCCCAACCCAGAACCTAGGGTACTTCATCCCATAAAATAAGCACACTGATTCATCTAAGTATTTTTAAGAAAGAAATATTCCCACTTATGCTAATGGAAGAAAGGGAATTACACTAAATGACATTCATAGTCTAGATTGTTGAATTGAATTGTAGAAAAGGAAACTACTCTAGAGAACACATATTAAATCAATGACTAAATAAGTCCTATCTAACTTATTCTTAACTATTGTGTTTAATGATGCATCTTGTAATGGACTAATCACACTTCAAAATGACTCTATTTTGCAGCAAAATAAGGAGGCACTTAGGTGGTCTAAGAGGGTCCCTAGACCAATACTTGAAAGCCTAAGGTCTATTGGTGGCTTGACTGGGCTTAGATGAGGTGGAAGAATGATTTTGGTTTGAAGGACATGGTGTTTGACACTACTATAAGATTTCATGTAGTGCTATAGGATGTCCTGAAAAGTTACAGGAAAAAGGCCAAGTGGAGTTTGAAGCTAGATATTTTGGAAAAAAAGGTTAGGAGAGGTGGGATAAAGGTGAATCTTGGTAGATGAAGGATAGAAAATCCTTTGGCCAAGCTCATAAATCTTCATAAATCTTGTCTTTCACCCTCAAGATTACTCTTGGTGATGTATTGGTGACCTCAAAAATATGGTTGTAGGTGACTTGGATGGAAGTTGGTTGATAAAGGGTGAAGACTAAAGATGATGGTGTTGAAGGGGTCCTTCTCTTCTACTCTATCAAAAGCTGAAATAAATATATATGTTCATCCATTCATTATTGAAAAACTTATCATAAAAATGGTGGAAAATATGAGTTGAATTTAAATATACCTACCTATGCAATTGAAGCAGAAATCTACCTCTACACCTACATCATGTTCATGATAAGGAAAGTAAAACTATCTAACTTTTGTAAGAAATCCTAAGATGAAAAGATAACTGGTCTATTATGGAAGACCTTCCTCCTCAAGCTCCAATGGAAGAGGTGAGAGAGGGAGGCTTAACACACAATTTTAAGGTTTCATATGATACCAAGCATGAAGTGAAATAAATCAACTATTGCAACATAAATGAAAAACACATATATACAAGAGATATTGAGGCCAATGGATTGGTCCCTAACCTAGAAGATTAGCTCCCTGAAATTAACCAAGTGGGGAAAAAAGCAAATTCTCATCTTATTTCATAACCTGTATTTTACCTGAAAAATGAAAGCATGGAGAATTTTAGGGGCTAATCTTCGCAAGTGGGCTAATTTTCCATTCTTTTTCCAAAAAAAATATTCGCTAATTCCCATTAAAAAAAAAAATTATTTGCTCAAATTTTATAGTATAAAAATATCTTACCCTAAAAATCGCCCAAAATTTATATATACTAATATCAAATTATTACAAAACTAAATATTTTTACAAAAAAAACATCAAAATTTTTACAATTCACATATTAGGGACTACTAAGATTTGCCAAGTTTTTAAACTTGAAGATAAACGTCCATCCTTAAAATTTTCCCTGCATGAAAGTTAGAAATGTCTAATACAAAATCCAAGAGTGCTCTAGTTACATCCAAAATTCGAATCCTACTGAGCTCTTGCTCTGGCCTATTTATGTTAGAGGTTAGCTACCAACCAATCCCTAAAAAGTAGGACTTTTTTCCCTTGGAACTGGAGAGAAATGGAGCTTGGCTCCCTTTAATCCTTCACTTGCTTGGCTGCCTCTGATCTTAAGCTATTGGAGGAGAATCTTGAAGGGATAATGGATGCCTTTAGGAATTAAGAAGGTGATCAACCCTCCTACAATCACGCCTTTATATCTACTCTGGGCCCTGATTATGCTATATTTCTAAAAAATGGCATTACTCCATTGATTTGCCTACATTTAAACCACATTAGGCCTCGAATCACAACAACCCTTAATACACCATTCTCACTAAGAAAATAATGAAAAAATTCAATTAAATGTGTGTGAACGATAGTAATTAAGCTTAAAGGTGACAATTAACCCCTTAGAATATACCTAATAATGGTTCTCATCAATCATATGTTCACATATTTACAGGGAGAGGAATACCATTTCTAATCAGTTATCCAAGGAAGGGACAAAGCAGATTCTGGGCACATGGTTGATCCACAAGCACGTTGTGGAAAATTATAATTAGTACTACCATTTTCCTTTTGTAGATTATTCGACACATGAAACATAATAATTCAAAGATTTTTTATGTTTATATGTGGATAGAGGGAACCTAAATGACTATTATGATCAACTATCTATTTTGTATAATTTTTGGTTTTTAATATGGACAGTTTGACTTTATGCAACATTATCTAACATAAAATTATAATGTTATTTATATTATGATAGAAATTAGATTTACATCTGGTTTTTTATGGACATATATGCATGTTGATGCATCTACTACATGTAATTTTCATCTTTACTTTAATGGAAATTACGATTTTTCCTTTGGGAATATATATATATATATATATAAAAAACAAATGATAATTCATTGACAACACAAAAAAGTAAAAATACAAAAATAAAAAATTATAATTTTTAAAAATAAAATAAACTAAACAAGGAACCAAAACCATTATTTAAAGTCAATAACTATTAATGTAACCAATATATCCTAAACAGATAAATGATAAATGAAAAACAAATAATGTAAAGAGTGAAAATAAACTTATTATAATAAATAAATTTTAAAAAAATACTTCCATTATTATAATAAATATGAAAGGCGGGGAAAGCAAACTGAATTTAGTAATAATATTATTGTTGTTATTATTATTATTATTATTATTATTACTATAATTATTATTAATATTATAAAAATAAAAAGAGGAAAATAATAATATAATGAAGGGAAGGAAAAAATATAATGTCAATCCGAACTGATAAAAAAGACATACAAGAAAGGGATAAATCTAAGAAAGCAAGATAATGGAATTGAAAAGCGACTAAAATAAAGGAGGGAGAAAAATAAAGGATGAAACCTAGGAATAAAAGCACAATATCTAATAAACACTAAGCTTTCATTCATCATCGCTATCTAGTTTCTTATACCTTTTTTCAATTTTAGTTTCCTCCCTAAACTTAGAGTGATGGAAATGATCAATCCTGGAATTGAGCTAGGAATCCTCTTTACAAATGTGGTTCTTAGTCTTCTCATATTGTTCAAAAAAATTTGATGAGTGAGTCCTATAATGTATTATGTCATCCACGTGCTCCTAAATCCTTTGATTAATGTTACAACTAGTTACTCTAATGTATGGGGGTCCCACAGGAATGTGGGACCTAATACACACCTTTCATTTTTCCAGGTTCCACCAGGTTTTTGTTTTATCTAAGGGATTTACTAATAATTTCTAGGGGTCTAAATGTGGAAGAAACATTGTGCCTCCTATGAATCCAAGCAATCTTGTTGGTAGTCCCTTGGATAAGTGGAAGCTAAAGTCTGGAAACTAATTCTCCATGTTCTTTCCAAATCTTCAGACCTTTTCCAACCTTTAAAGAAGCCTTTGGATCTATTATAGCCATTCTTCTCAAAAAAATTAAGAATAAAATTTTTCCCACCCTCTAGGTGATTCTCATCAAAAACTCAAAAAGCCTGAGTAGTTAATGTGTTTAGAACTCCCAACTTTTGGGCTAGATAGTGATGGAAGTCAGCATGAAGATACTACTCAATGTGACTTTTCTTATGAAAAACTTGGTGAGAGAAAGAACCACCAACTTTCTTAGAGAAAATAACATCAAGGAAGGGTAGGATATCATTAAATTTAGACACCATAGTGAATTTGATGGATCTTGATTGATTTTTAAGATGTTGAGGAAACATATCTAACTTATCATGACCATGAGGCCATACGATGAAGGTGTCATCAAAAAAACTTTTTTTAATATTTGGATGAAATTGGGTTTAGGCCAAAGACCTAGATTCAAAATCTTCCATGAATAGGTTAGCTACGATAAGAGAGCATAGAACCCATGGCAACACCACATGTCTATTCATAGAATTCACCATCTAAGTTGAACAAAATAGAGGTAAGGAAAACTTCTACAAGCTTAGAGATATTAGGATCAATAATATGATTGATTACCTAAGCAACCTCATTAATACGGATATTGGTCTAAACATAAAATACATGAAAACTCATCGTAATATCATCAAGCTAAAATTGTATATCCTTTAGCTCATTCATAAAAGAGCAGGAGTCTTTAATAAAACAATTTGTATGACTAATTAAGGGGCTTGAGCTTCTAGGATAAATATTTAGATATAAGATACGTAGGCCCACCCATTAAATTGAAAATGCCTCTAAGATGATACCCCTCCTTATGAATCTTGGGGAGCCCAAAGTTCCTTAGAGTGAGAGGGTTGTTCTCAATAATTTTATGGCTTATTGAGCTAGCATAGCTATTCGATTTAATAGATAGGGAAACTTCTTTCGAAACTTTTTTAGGGGGTTCTTGTTAAGATTTATGTAGATACCACTATTAAATAGGTGGTCAATCATTTTTATTTGGTAGTATTCCTAATCCAAGATAACAAATTTCCCTCCCTTATTGGGTTTGAGAATAAAAATGCCATGGTTATTATTCAAAGCTTTAAGGAATTTTAATTCCGACTTGATAATAATTCTCTTAGGAGGTTTAGCCTTCCTAAGAGCCATAGAAAAATCTTGCCTAATGTTGTCTTTAATGGAATTGGATAAGCTCTTAATGCCAAATTCAACATTGAAAATAATCTCCTCTACGGAGATTTTTCTAGGAGCGAGGGCAATGTTTAGCCCTTTTTCTAGAAAATAATACATTTAAGGAACAAAAGAAAATTTTGAATGTTTTATGACCCTCTTATTATAAGAGTTAGAACATTTAATATTATTATTATTATTATAACGAATATTATAACAATTAATATGAAGTGAAGGAGAAAACAAACCAAAATTAATATTAATATTAATATTATTAAAATAATTATTATTATTACCAATGTTTTTATTATTAATAATGGAAAGGGGTAGGATCGAGATAGAAGAATGAGGGACAATTGGGGTTAGGTACATGTAGACGTATGAAGTAGATGTAATATTGAAAATTAACTAGTATTTTCTTAAATTAAATAATGTTATATATAAATGCACTAGAATTGCAAACGTGTTGAGAAATGAGTTTCTTGTGTACTTACCATCCATCCAACCCCTATTTCTTCCAAAGTATATGATTTTGGGTTATTCTGTGTTAGCGTATAAATCCAAAGGGAACTTGGACTAAAAACACCATCACTAGGAGCAATGTACAGACTGCATATATTAAAAAAGAAGATATTTCAATGATTGGGTCATCAGAGGCATGTAATCACACATAAGGCTACTATTAAAAAAACTGCGTGAATCCTACATTTTATAAGAGAATATTATAGTTTAAATAAAATAAATCACACTAGATGATTTATGTGTAAACATCAACAAAATTTCCATCAAGTACCGAAGATTTTTTCTTCCTCTAGAGTTATAAAAATGTCTCACTAATCTCGCTCTTTATACATTTTCACTTTTGATTTACCTGATCACCACACTATCACCTAGATGCTCAACCTTCATGCCCAAATGTTCTTATCCAAGTCTTGATTCTGGCTAGGGTTTAAAAACCTTAGATATTGAAAAGTCCAAAGAATTTATACTTTTCATAGCCAAGACCTCTAGTATTCTAAACTTTGGTTATTGTTCTAAACGTGATTCTTTTCCTTTTAACCCAAGTAGCCTATTGATGATAATAATAATATTTGTTTGAATTATTTTATATGACTTTGGTCCTTAATATTCAATTGGCACTCAAATTCTTCTTCTAT
The DNA here is from genome assembly GCA_034641835.2 of Pinus albicaulis. Lineage (NCBI taxonomy): Eukaryota > Viridiplantae > Streptophyta > Pinopsida > Pinales > Pinaceae > Pinus > Pinus albicaulis. Next base: position 1,416,263,205 of record CM076581.1, read on the forward strand.
GTGACATAGTAGCAACAAATGTACCCTTCTATCATGCTTCCTTTATTTAAGACAAGTATCTATGGAAATGTATCCATGATGCACTCTGCCTTAAATAAAGAAATGTCAAGGAATTTTCTTTAGATTCAATGACTTCAAACAATTTCCCTTTTTTTCTTTGGTTCCCCTTTCTTTCTTTGGTTCATATAGAACTTCAGAGAAAAATTTTAAGGACTTTGTTTTAGGAAACAAGACATTTACTGCATCCTTAATATGATATCGTGATCATATTCATAGGTCCATGCAAGACTTTAATTCAATATCATATTTATAATGCTACACAAATATGCTTTATTTCTTATGTTTTTGTAACTACCCAAAATAGAGAAAAGACTTTCTTCAACCCATGTCATGCTAACATTACATTGTGCAACATATAACTTAGCATACAGTATCATAGAACTATATCTTTAGTGCTTTACTTAGATCAATCCATATTAGTGTTTTATTATGAATGCATGATTTAACTTAATTGATTCTTCAAGGGTCACGAATCAAACCATTGATACATTTCTTATGATAAAAAATTAGATATAATACTTTTCATTTAAATGATCGTACCTTTTAGCTAACCTTCTATAAAGTAGGGATCAATTGTTGGACTGGAGTAACCTTCTTATGGTTCTTGTTGAGATTCAAGCATTTCTCTAATACACTGAAATGATCTCGATATAATAAAGGTTTTGGTCCTTCAAGATAACATAAGTGCTGATCCTTTTTAAGGGGTGGAGTAGACTTAAATTTTGATTTAATTTAATCCAATAACTTCAAGTTCATTAGAATTATGAAAAAAAAATTTCATTCTTTGACCATGCATGTGAAATTGAGGATCTTTCGACCTTTCTTCCTAAGACTTAGAATTATTCCACCATTAATCTTGATCATATCAACTCTACCTTGTAAAAGAAACGTTTGAGACTACTTGAAAACTAAGGTTCTTAGACCTTTGTAAAATTTTGAAATCACTTTGGTTTGATGTTTTCGGGCTTTTTTATTATTAAATCTCATTCAATATTTGTGGCTCTTCGACCTTCAACAAACATATTTGAGATTTGTAATTTTTCTGCCTCTCGAGGTATGTCTGATTGAGGCTATTATTGGTCTCCCGTTATGGTCAATACTCAACCTAATTCGGTCCCGCACTTAGGGATTTGGTCCTCAAAAACACATTTTTAAATAGTGATTTTAATAAGGGCTTATTCAACGTTATTCCCTTTAATCTTGCTATGAAATCGTTCATTTTTTGGTATACTTTACAATGATAATTACTTCTTATGGTTTACCTAGCTTTATATTTTCTTTCTTTACATTATTCATCATCTTGCATTTGGTATCCATCACAAATAAATTCTCTAGAGGATGTCATCAATAAACGAAAAATTCCATAAGGATAAAAAAAAGACAGCCACACAAAAACAAAACAATTTATCCTAGTAAAACTTGCATGGGGAAAATACCAACAATCATTTCCTTATATAATCATTTCAATTGGAGAGACATAAAATTAAAAACTATGAAAAAATTAGCTAGCAAAGACATCCACCAAGGGGACAAGTTGGGCCCTCTTCAAACATCCTACAAATAGGTCTATCTTCCACAAGAGTACATAGAGAATATGTCTCCCTTTCCACAAAGTTATACCATAAGATATTTGGGCCTTTTCCACAGAGATCAATGAAAGGATATTTGGCCCTTATGCATAGAAATGAACCACAAAAAATCGGTCTTATTCCGCAAATCTGTACCATAGAAAAATTCAGCCCTTTCAACAAACATTAGACCTGCCTTCAACTTGCTACTTAATTTTCATCTTGGTCATTGAATTCCTTCATATGGCTATAGGATGATATGCCTTTTTTATTATATCAAATTTAGTTGGAGAGGAGGATGAGTGTCAAATATATATATATTGATCCATAGGCCGAAAGGGTGCATTGAATATATGGGCTGAATTAAAGAGAAGAGATTTGAAATGAAGACACGAGGGCTTACTTAGACATCTTGTCGTCTCAAAAAAAAATTCATTTTTTTTTTCTCTTTTGATAAATACATGAATAATATTCTTTTGAGCATGAAAAATCATGCATAAATACATTATGAAGACCGACCATAGTTACAAAATTCAAAAAATGGAAGTATAGTATTGACATCCTTTAGAGATTTGGTATGATAGAATGAAATTCCATGGCCATTCCCATGGTTACAAATATGAGGAAGATGACTGACTCTAGCTCATATTCAGATTTAATGAATTCATCTATGTATCAACAACTGATAGAACCATTGATGTATCTGGGTAATATTGGTGTTGATAATTTAATTTGCAGTGAACATTCTCATTCAACTCATGGTAGAACCTAGGCATGTACATTGGATTATGGAAAATCATGCATTGAATTGAGATATTTATCAAATGATGAAGTACAACTGCAGAGATATAAAAATTCATTTTGGGTAGGTAGTGTAGAAGACATGAAGATCATATTAGGATGTTGCTTCATTTTGAGTTATGGTATGATATATTGGAGTAGTAGGAGGCATACATCTATCAAACTCAACACTACAGAGGCCAAGTATATTTCATCCAGTTTGGAGAGTTGTGAAGTAGTGTGGCTTTATAAGATACTCATAGGATTATTTGATCAGTGTTGGCAGATGACCGAGACATATTGTGACAATCCGAGTTGTTTGAAGCTTTTAGAAAATCGATTTTTCAATGACAAGTCGAAGCATATTCAAATCTGGTAACACTACTGTATTTGAGGCATGGTACAGAAGGGAGAACTAAGGCTCTAATACATTTCTATGGACCAACAAGTTGCTACCATTCTCATAAAGCCTTTTTCCCATATGAAACTCATCTACTTCAAGGACAAGCCTAGAGTGGTTGAGAATGCCTCTCTCATTGATAAGGAGTGTTGGTATTATAGCATTAAGGGAAACCGGTATCCCTGGGTGAAGGTAATTTATCATGTGCCATATAATGTGATTAGGGAGAATGGGATAGAGGGAATCATGGCCTACAGTGCTCCCCCAATCAAAATGTTCTAACTATATTACCAAGGGTTACTTGGCTAGTGGGTAGGGTGAGTTCCTCAAAGCATTGGGTAAGTATTTTTTTCCATTCAAGTGGCATGAAATGACATGGGGGAATGTTAAATTAGCCTAGGGTTTCAACATGACCATATAACCAAAGTGTATTTGGCTATTGGGTGACTAGATATTTTGTAAAGGGTATTTGACTAGTAGGTAACTATATCCTCTGCATGGTGCTTAATGATAATTACTTCTTATGATTTACATAGATTTATCTTTTTTTTCTTTACATTGTTCATAATATTGCATTTGGTATCCATCATAGATCAATTCTATAGAGGATATCAACAATAAACCAAAAAAATCATAATGATCAAAACCCATATGGGGAAAAACCCAACAGTCCTTTTCTTATAGAATCAATTCAATAGGAGAGACATCAAATTCAAAACTATGGAAAAAATAACTAGAAAAGACATACACCAAGGGGCCAAGTTAGGCCCTCTTCAAACTTCCTACAATAGAGGTATTTCTTCCACAAGAGTACATAGAAAATATGGCTCCCTTTCCACAAAGTTATACCATAGCAGATTTGGCCCTTTTCCAGAAAGATCAACCAAAGTATATTTGGCCCTTTTTCATTGAAATGAACCACATAAAATCGAACTTATTCCACAAATATGTACCATATAAAATTCAACCCTTTCAACAAACATTCGACTTTCCTTCAACTTGCTACTTAATCTTCAGTCTGCTTCGTGAATTCCTTCATATGGTTATAGGATGATATACCTTTTTTATCATATAAAATTGAGTTGGAGAGGAGGAAGAGTGTCAAAATTATATGTTGATCCATAGGAAAAAATAGTGCCTTAAATATCTGGGCCGAACTGTAGAGAAGAGAGCTGAAATGAAGACATGAGGGCATCTTGTGCTCTCAAAACAAAAATTCAAATTTTATTTTCTTTCTCTTTTGATCAATACAGGATTTATTTTCTTGTGATCATGAAGAATCATGCATAAATTCGTTATGAAGACCGACCATAGTTACAAAATTCAACAAAGGGAAGTGTAATATTGAGATATTTTAGAGATTTGGGATGATAGAATTAAATTCCATGGTGATTCCCATGGTTACAAATGTGAGGAAGGTTAGTGACTCTAGCTCGGATTTAGATTTAGTGAATTCATCTACGTATTTACAACTGATTAGAAAATTGATGTATCTAGGTAATATTGGTGTTGATAATTTCTTTCGTAGTGAACACTTTGATTCATTTCATCTTGGAACCTAGGCATGTACATTAGATTGTGGAAAAGCATGCGTTGAATTGAGATATGTCTCAAAAAATGAAGTACAACTATAGAGATATAAAAACTCAAATTGGTATGGAGTGTCAAAAACAAGAAGATAACATCAGGATGTTGCTTCATTTTGGGTTATACCATGATATATTGGAGGAGTAGGAAGCATACATCTATCACACTCAACACTAAAGAGGCCAAGTATATTGCAACAATTTTGGCGAGTTGTGAAGTAGTGTGGATTTAGAATATACTCGTAGGATTATTTGATCAGTGTTGGTAGACAACCGAGATATATTGTGACAATCAAAGTTGCATGAAGCTTTTAGAAAATCTAGTTTTCAATGATAGGTCGAAGCATATTGGAATCAAGTAAAACTATTGTATTTGAGGCATGGTACAGAAGGGAGCAGTGAGGCTCAAAATATTTCCATGGACCAACAAGTTGCTGACATTCTCATAAAGCCTTTGTCCCATACGAATTTTTTCTACTTCAAGGAAAATCTTGGAGTGGTTGGGAATACATCCCTCACTGAGATAGAGTGTTGATGTTGTAGCATCAAGGGAAAAAAATTTCCTTAGGTGAAGGGCATTGATCATGTGCCATGTAATGTGTATAAGGATATTGGCCCAGAGAGAATCAGGGCCTACAGTGCTCCCCCAATCAGAAGGTTCTAACTATATTACCAAGGGTTACTTGGCTAGTAGATAGAGTGAGTTCCTCAAAGAATTGGGTAATTATTTTTACCATTCAAGTGCCATGTGATGACATGGGGGAATGGTATATTGGCCTAGGGTTTCAACTTGACTATATAACCAAACTGCATTTGGCTAGTGGGTGACTAGATCTTTTGCAAAGGGTATTTCACTAGTAGGTAACTAGATCCTTTGCATGGTCTTGATGTAGGATTCTTTCCACATAGTTTTAGAATATAACATGAAGTGGATGCATACATTAACATAATGGGCTCAATAAATATTTTCTTGGGATGGAGAAAATTTTCAGCAAAGTGGACACTTGGGCAAGTCAAGGTGAATACCTCCCTATGTAAGAGGGAGTTGGGTAGTTGTAGGAGGTATTCCCCAGCTATAAGTTAGCTAAATTAAAAGGAGGTAAATTAAATTTAAATTTAAATAGGAGTTAAATTATTTAAGTTGGCTCTAAAAGGTTCAATTTGGTCCAATGAGGATACGTGCCCCTTTGGCACCACAAGAACATTATAAATACCAATTTTACTCCATCATTGTACAAATTTAGATCCTCTTTTATGAAGAATAAAAATCAAGTGAGTCGCATAGTAGCTAGGAGAAGGACGAGTTAAATTGTTTATTCTCTATTTTGGAAGAACTATTCTTCCTTACAGAAGGAGGTTGAATCTATCTGAATTTATTTTGGAGTGTATTTTTTTTTTGGAAAAAAAGGGAGGTTGGGTATGTATATTGTCCAATATTTAGTTGAGTTATGTTTTTACTTTGGAGAAGAGACAAAGCCCTAGTTCAGGGCCAAAAGGCCTCAAGCTATTAAAGAAGGGATGTAAGGCCTTACTTGTTGGAGGGTTTAAATGCCTCAGGTTAGTTGTAGGACATATCTATGAGGGCCATAAAATAGATAAGCTTATTTGAGGTACACCAAAGGTAGAGGAGAGGGGATGAGAGGCCTTAGAGGTCTGGGAGAGAAGACCAAGGTGTCACAAACCTTGAATGAGGCTATTGAAGGTGGTTTAGGGATTTTTGTTAATGAACAAAGGCTAGTAGTGGGAAGGCCTTAGTCCTAAGAGGTCCAAATTTTGACTTGTAAATATCAAATTATACCCTTTTGTTGAACTAGACAATTTCTTCTAGAAAATATTACCAAGTTTTCTCCCGAGTTTTAGTTTCCTAGGGAAAAAAATTGGTTTCTACTATGGATGGTCTTTTTTACAATAAGCTTTACTCTTTCTATTACTTTTAGAATTGAATTTTCTGAGTGTAATTTCTTAATGATATTATGAACTATGCTAATACAATATCATATGTCATTGGAAGTAATTACTAGTTGCAAAAAAATGTGCTTTCTTAATTAGCACTAGAAAATAAGTAGACGAAATATTGAATAGACAACTCTTTATAATTCCAATTTATTATAGCTACATATCAAAGTGCCACAAAATTGATTAGATGCACACCCTACAACTTGGCCATATATAAAGAAATTATAGTTAACCATTATTTGTACAATTAAGCGCAAAAATGAAGTCTAAACATCATATTATTCATTCTTTCATCTTTCCCTAAATGCTCAAGGGTTTTCTTAATTTAGTTTTATAAATTTTATATAAATGTCTAGATATGGTGAATGAGAGACATACTAGAATCATATTCATATTTATTATAGATATCTTTTAACACGCATCTATATTGATATATATAGATCAAAGATTTACCTCTATATATTGAAAAGTAACCATTAATGATTTATTTATTGGAATTTTGGAGAGATAGGAAAAATTATCCAACAATCGCAGAAAATGAACAAATGATTTCAAATGTACCCATTAGATCAATCGTTCTTAGAATTGAAAAACCAGTGTTCAAATGATTTCATCTATAAATTTTTGCAGTCACAATATATTTGGCATCGTCATTGGTAAGTAAGACTTCACATGGACGTAGCATAGGGAGGCATGGGAAAAAAGTAGTTGCTTCCGTAACATAGGAGGAAGAGAGTCTATTAAGTATATCATGCTTCCCGATGCAAGATGACTATAGTTAAGAAAAAGAGGAAGGCATCCATGGGTCGTGTTGCCCGACACAAGAGGAAGATGATTAACGAAGAGAGGCTTGCCATGGATCTATGGGGAGGAAGGTGTTCAAGGGTTATGCTCGCCAACCCATGAGGAATATTGTTAAGCAATTGACACCTCTTTGTTTATGGTTTTCATTCCCTCACCAATATCTTCGTCTTATAGGTTGCATATATGACCTACAGTGAATCTCAAGTGTTTAGAAGGAATAGAGAAATGTGATATTTTTTATGAGCCAAATGTCACATTATACCATTTGAAAGAGCTTATTTATTCATAAATAACATATTGTGGACTACTTTTCAATTAAATAAGATATATATATTTTTTTAAGAGACTCACATATTTAGGGACCCATAAACAAATGAATAAGCATATGGAAAAAGAAATGGAGCTTCATGGAAAGAATGATATCTAGACACTTATTTTCAATCACAATTTCACAATTCATTATGCAATTATTTTATTTAACTAAAGAATAAAATATAAATCTAAATTGATTATTCAATAAAATAGAAAAAAATATATAAAAAACAATTAAAAATTAAAATTTAGAAAATTAAACATTACGCATATCAAAATTTATATTAAACTCAATCTAATAATATATCATTTTGCTTAATATTCAAACAACCTAATAAAACACCAATTGCTGCTGAGGCATAGGATATCTAACAATTTGCTTTTTTTAGCCTGTCACACATCCAGGATTCACGCCTCCGGAACCTCCATAGAAGATTCTAGTATCCTTTTCAGAGTATGTTGCATCATAACATTTCGGATTGCTTGCACCGGTAACTGCGGGGGTATTAATGGCAGCCCCGGAACGGCGAGTAAATTGTATACTGTCGATATATGCGGCATAACCGTAGCCTGCGGAAGGAAAGCGACCGCTGCCCATGTCTGTCTTAGTCAAGGGCACACCCAGGGACTGGCTAGAATAACCAACTGCCCCTCCAATATCCACCCAAGAAGCGCCATGAGCAAGAGACGTAGGGAACAATGAGTTGGGCCAATGGCCTATAAGCTGCCCTTCCACATATAAAGACCATACGTCTTGATCCTGTACATGCAATAATATTTACCATCAAACCAACACACTATACCTGGTGGATTGTTTCTATTTCCAATAATTTTTTTGAAAAGTTTTCTAATTTATTTTGTCTAAAATTTTGTAGCAATTTATTGAAATTATAAGTTTAATTCCATACATAAATTTTGCATAATAGAAATGCGCTAGGTTTTTAAGAGTGCTGGATCCATACAATAGAAGTGAACTAGATTTTTAAGAGTGCTGAATTTATATATACAATAAAAAAAACCAGTTTAAATCATTGTTATCAAATTTAGCTGTACTTATTGAATTTTTTTTTCCAGAATTTAGTCGTTCAATTCGATTTGTTAAATAATAAATTGTTTTACAATTCTGTACAGATAATACAGAAAAGACCAAGGATTCAAGCTTTTAATGAATTAGTAGTGATATATAAACTTAGTAGTGATATATAAACTAAGTAAGAGTTACTACATGTATATGTTATGACTTAAAATGTAAGTGTTATGTTAAATTTTTATATTAATAATTTGTTTTCCTTAAAATATACGTGCTATTTTAAATCTATATATTGATAATTTGTGAATAAAAATAATGCATTATTATGATATGAAAATTTTATGATTTTTTTAAGTAATTTTTTTTAATAAAAATAAAATTATTAGATTTAGAATTTTATATTTTATATCATAAAAAAATGTTAGTAATTATCACAAATTAAAATTTGATTTGGTTTAATTAATTATTAATTAATAATATATATTTTGAAATAATGTTTACACATATTTAATATGATTTTATTTTAAACATGATAATGTGAAATTTATGTGATATACTATAATGTGAAATTTATATAGAAATTTTGTTTATATTGAAAATTACACGATATAAATATATGATATAATTGATTATATGAAAAAAAATTCCTTGCACAATGTTATTCAAAATGTAAAATTATAAATTTTAAGAAATATACTACCTAATTTTTTCAGTATTGAATTTTAAGCAATAATTTTTTTAGATACCTAATTGAATTCAACCGAATCAAATTCGAACTTGGTGTGCCAAATGGAATAAAAACAATCCACCAAAATTTTCAAAAAATGAAATTAAAGACAACTATTTTCCAATAATATGAAAAATAATATTTACCTAGTGAGCTGAATGAAAACATTGCCATGTATAAAAATGTAGACTACTCACTTTCTTAACACTCAGGAGAAACGAACTCTGATTCCCTCCAGGCACGGATACCGGGTCAAGAGGTGCGCCAGGAGAGCTGGAGCTTGCGCTCGTCACAAATCCTGGACAATCTAGGTCATAGCAACCGGTGGTGGCATAGCCGTCCTTCTGCACCAAGGCGCTGACTAATCAGCAATCTGGATCACGATGGCTCATTTTAATATGTATATAGGTCTACCAAAGTTCAAACTATGTAATTACCGTCCAATGAGTAAAGAACCTTGGTTGAGCATCACCATACTTTTTGGGATACACCTGCAATAGTCAGCTCAGAATGAATTTTAGTTAATAGTATTTATTGTAGTATCTGCTCCCTTCAAACAGTACACTAGTCGTTGCCATTTCAGTGAGGGAGGTGTTCGATTCCCCTTGTTCAATTAACTGGAATATAGTGAGTGAATGTGAAGAAATTGAGCAGGGAAGTAAAAGATTTTTAAAAATTAAAAATTATTATAAAAAATATGGTTGAGATCATAGTTACTAAATTTTAATTTTAATTTTATTCAGTAGGGAAAAAAAAAATTGGGAGCATACATTTGATAAATACTCAAAAATATTATTTTTTTCTAAATTTAAAAGAAAACTCATAAATTTTACAACATTATAAATCAATATTTCCAGTTTAAAATAATTCAAAAAGACTGAAAAACAAAACAATATCAAATTTAATAATATTATATAACGAAAAAATATAAAATAAAATTTATTAATAACAAAATCTTAAAAAAGTAGATATGAAAAATAAGTTTAAAATGGTCTTACATATCAAAAAATTATATTTCTCAACTATTACATAAATTCATATAAGCTTAAAGTAGATATGAAAAATAAGTGTAAAATGGTCTTACATATCAAAAAATTATATTTCTCAACTATTACATAAATTCATATAAGCTTAAATAATATTAAAAACTATTTAGAAATTTAGAAACTATAATTTATATGGTATATATTTATTTAGCACTAATATAAACGTATAAACCTATTAATTTTTGTTTTAGTAAACGTAAATTTCACTTATTAGCACCAATGCTCATGACAGTGGGGTTTTGGTTAAATGGTGATGAGACTGGTTGTTATAGTACTCAATTCAATTCCCTTCCTTAGTAGAGGTGATGTATCTCAACTGTTGAGAAAAACAAATGAAAGATACTACCAAACTTACAAAAAAAAATTATCACCAATAATCATGTTTCCCCAGCAAAAGTTGTTAATCACAATCTAGGGAGATTAAGATTTCAGAGTAGGCATGCACTTTGATATGTCCAAAAATATGTTTTGCCTAAAAGAAAAAAACATTTAATTTTCAAACCTTACCCTACCTTATTCAAACCTGCTTATTAATTCCCTTAGCTAATAGTATTACCGAATTTCCTTATCTTCACCGGGAATTTGGTAACTATGGTTGAGATGTATAAAATAGATTTAGCTTTCTAAAATTATTTTTGTTTGATTAAGAGCTCATTTTTCTAGGTTCCTAGCAAATAGGTCAATCACTCAAGATCTAGAGGTATGTGACAGGGTTGGCCGGAGTGAAAGTCTATTCTCTTATTGATCACGAGTGAGTCATTTCTGGTGGAGTGGTTTTCCTTGAATAACATTGACAAGTCAAATTACATTAGCTGATAGGAGTGATATATATAGAATTCAAAAATACATTTTAGAAGTCAAATTACATTAATTGATAGGGGTCATATATAGCATTCAAAAATACAGTTTAAATAATGAATAATTACACTATATATTTTGCATTTTAAAAAATTTTGGAGGTAAAGAAATTTAATCTCATAATATTCAAAAATATAATTTAAACAATAAAAAAAAATACCCATTATATTTTTCATTTTAAACAAGTTTGAAAATAAAAAAATTAATCTCCCTAAACTTAAGTTATATCCTTCCTTAAAATGAATCAATACTAATGATAAAATTTTCCAACATTTAAAGAAGAAAAATAAATGTAATATTGAAAATTAAATGCGATTTGTTAAATTAAATAACATTGTATATTATTAATGCATTGGAATTGCAATTGTGTTGAGAAATGGGTTTTTGTGGACTCACCATCCATCCGACCTCTATTTCCTCCAGAGTTTCTGCATTCGGGTCATTCCAGTTCGTCAGGTTATAAATCCAAAGTGCGCCTTGACTGAAAATACCATCATTGGGAGCAACTTTCGGACTCCATACATTCAAACGAGCAGATAATTCAATGATTGGGTCATCAGACGCATTGAATCGCCCATAGGCATACTGTTAACAACACCACGAGAATCCTGTATTTTAAAAGAGAATATTATAGTTTAAATAAAATAATACAGATCAGAGTAGACGATTTGTGTGCAAACCTCAACATAATCGCCATGAGGTACGAAAGTGTTTTTTCTTCCTCTAGAGTCTAAAAATCGTCTCACTGATCCCGCTCTCTCCACTTCTTCACGTTTGATTTCCCTGATCGCCACTGTGTCATCTGGACACTCAGACTTTATGCCCAACTTGGAATTATCTCCGCCGCCAGAGTCAAAGTTTGAAATATTTTGCGTGGAGAACTTCACATTCCGTATTTTTTCTAAACCCTAATGCACGAATGCGTATGTCAAAGATTTTAAATTTAAATTGTTTTTTTTAGTAATAATTATACATGATCATGAGTTGTTGTCGTTTTTCGAATCAAACAGTGTGGTTCATCTTATTCTAACGACTTTAATGATTAATCATACTAGTTAGTTCCAAAACCGATAGACAATGATCATACATAATTATTACCTAAAACAATTTTTTAACAAATTATGAATCAAAAAACCATATTCCAAAAAAAACATCTAAATTTTTATTACCATACAGTACTATCCATCCATTAATGAGAGCTCAACTATGCTATTAATTTATTAATGAGAGTTGTATATGCTCTAGAGTTGGATTTAAGTAAGTAAATTATCTAAAAATTAACAAATATAACCAGACACATTAATAACTATTGAGACAAATTTGTCTCTTAAAACAGTTCAAAACACTATTCTATTATACCTTGGTGATATTATCATGTGCATACTTCACAGATATTTGGTCACTGAATTTTACACAAAGTATGTTATCTCCATGCTTGCTCTGCGTATGAAAAGGAAACCAAAGAGTCAGAAAAATATTATCACAAAATTATATCATTCGGAGATGTATTGAGATTTGATAGGACCTGAAATTTGTGGAGTGGAGGAGGATTAACGAAATTGATATATTCATCAATACTCAGTTCACGCACGTCAACAGCAGACGTGAGCGCAACATGAAACAGAAGCAAACCCGTGAAAAGGAAAAACAAACTCATTGCAAGGCTACAAGAACAAAAACTATAAAATGCTCTATTACTGTGCGGTTAGTTCAGTGCATCATATATTATCGTACGTCATTTGAACATGTACTTAAATTAGAAGATCCGGAGGAGCTGTGATCTATGCTTATCACCAAAAATCTTCATATCAACAAAAATCTAAGAAGATTTTTGGGCGTTAAATTTAGTTAGATGTGTTCATATTTCGGATAATCTGGACAAAGTGAGTAACAATTAGTACATTGGACCTATTAATTAAATAGGTTTTATATGATATGACTATCTCCTATTACTAAGCAATTATTTGTTCATCTAAATTTGTTAAATAAGCAATTATCCATTCTATTTTTTGTGAGCATAGTATTTTAGGCATTAAATTTATTCAAATATTTAAGGAATTATTTCTGTTTTTTGGACGAGGAATTTATTTTTTTCATCACATATTGATAAAAAGTGTTTATAAATTATTATTATTTTTTATATAAGAATATATTAATAAATTAAAATATTTTAAATTATATTAAAAATAGTTAGTTGGATAGGGATATTTATTTTAAAATAATTTTTTTATAATTTTAATTTAATTAACCTAATAAGATTAACTAAAAAAATACTAAAAATTAACTAAATTATAATTTTATTTAAAATTATTATTAATATTAATAAATAATTTTTGTTACAATATTATTGATTCATATTATTAGTTATCAATACTACATTAAACCCAAAAAATTATATATTTTTCTATAATAATTGTTCATCTTACATTTTTTTTAATTAATCAATTTGATTAAAAGTTTGGAAAGAGAATTATTTCTCGGGAGATAAAGCTCAACAATTGATTTGCCCATGATATTATGAATATTTAAAAATATTCCATAGAGGTTAAATTCCTAACATCCATTGATAATTAAACTATTCAAAAATAAACACATTTATGAGTGTAATAAATACAAATTCTGAAAGCCCTATTACAAAATAGAGAGAATATTAAATGAAAAATAATAGCATTACAAATTAAATGAATTTAGATTCATTTTAGATGCCTATATATCAAATATTTAACTAAATCAAATTTATCAATGTGTAAATTTATTAATACATAATACTAAATTAAATGATAAACATATTTACACATTAAGAAATATGATCTCTTTTGATGCTTGATAAATCAGAGTTTAAAGTAGATATAAAACCATTTAAATTTTTAAATATTGTTACATACATATATATAGTTATTTATTTTTATACTAATTTTTTACAAGACAAAAAAAAAAAAACTATTTGTAGTAAAAAAAAGGTTTAAGTTTAAGTTGTAAAAAAAATAGTTGAGCTCAAAAAAGTTTTTTCTACTAACTCTATCATGCAACAAATATATTTTATAGATGCACACAAAGAAATACTTTCCCCCTTGAGATTAGGGATACAAACCAAAATATTTTAAACAAACACCCCATCGTCATTAAGGTACATGCCTCAAAACAATGACCCTTGAAACCATAAAAAATAAATAAGGATTTTCATATACATCCTTCTAAAAATTCACTGTCATAAAAGCCTACATGAACCCCAAGAGATTCCATAGAAAGCTTGTCTACTAGTTCACTTAATTCCTTATAAATGTGCCTAAGGGATGTACATTCAAAATGATGAGCGGATACGTGTATAATATGGAGGTTTCCTTAGCGTAGGTTTTCAGGTGAAATATTCAATCTTTCCCATTTTCTTACTAGTTGAGAATCCAAAAAAAAGTTGCAACTTTTCGACATTGTTGTCTTTCATCACTTCTAGTAAAGTCAAGTGGCCAAGAAATTTATCCTTGTTTGTTGATCCACTATGATTGGTATACTGAACTTGGACCGGACGTAATTTTGAGCAAAAAATAGTATAACTCCAATACCATACATGGGTAGCTCACCTTGGCTTTCCCGGTCAAAGACACCCCACGGGATATCATTTTTTAATGTAGGCATGAACGAGATCCTAGTCTTTGTGAACTATAAATCGACCACATATTCTCTGACCATTCAAAATGGAAGCAGCAATGACGTCATGTGAGAGATCATTATTCCTGAAAAGTATTTCGATCACGCTAAACGAAAAACAAAAGAACGCATGGAAATCCTTCAATGTGGGATACAAAGTTGTCCAATAACTAGGCTTGTAAACATTCATGAAGAGCGGAATTTCCCCAAAGGGAATTTTGTCTACTCTCTTGCGGTATGAAAGAGAAAACCTACTGACTGCATAGCTGACAAATATATGTAAAGATTCCTCTCCATATTTGCAAAAAAGCCATTAACCAAGACCAATCCAACCCCACTTACGCACATTTTCTAAATTTAATAACTTGTTATTTGTGGATAAATAGAAACATATGTTACATTTAAGTGGAGCATGTAACTTCCACCCCTCACAACATCATAATTAGGTAGCCTTTGAGAATTGATCTTCGTACCAACCTTTACACCCTAACTTTGTTATGTATTTGATAATTCCCAAGTTCTTTAACAATTGTAAGGAGTCCACATCATCGTCATATGATTGAAAAACTTAGAAGCAATTCTATTTACATAGACCTAGAGGTCCTATGTCACATACCTATTAATCAAAACACCACAGGTAGTTTCTAATAATCCCACCCCAATATTTGTGGAGACTATGCCTTTCGTCAACGAAGACAAATATGCTTGCTTTATCCAAATTCCTAACTAGCCTAAAAGCTTGAAGTTCTCCTTAGCACTCAATCAAATATCCTTATCAATCCGAACACTTTTTTTTTTTGTGAATTTGGTAGGACCTTAGTATTTTCTATTATTGTAAAAAGCAGATTGCATCATATACATAGTTGGCGACCTCAACTTGCCCGTAGGAAACTAGGTCTGTTGGCCACCTTAAGGCATTAAACGCCATCCAAAATTGAAATTGTTTCTCTCTACGACTTGCTGCAATGGCCAATTTACTATTAGCCAGTGTATTTTCTAATACATTAAGTAAGCAGTAATTAAAAACATAAAAAATATCCGCAAAATACATAAAATAAAGCTAAGAAACTATCCATCTGAAGAGTCAATCGGTGTCGGATCCTTAACAGTGAATCCAAGCATGTCCACTTGCTGCAGCTGTTGCATCTACTTCTCTATTTGTTCCATTTGAGCTGTCATCTGGTATTATGTCACCTTGATTTGCTGAAGTTGTATGGTAATATCCTGGAAAAGTTCTATTACTGTCCAATTTACATTCGCTTGCCCTAGCTGAAAACTTTGCATTGCTTTGGTGAGGACACACTTCATTATCCAATAGGTATGAACCGTTTGATTAAACAGTGACAAACGACCTCTTGTATTTCCAGGATCAGTAATGAAATCCATTATTTCTGCCTCTGCTTCATTATCTTCCTCATTGCTCTAGATTTCTTTTTCCCATCCCTAGATTATATTCCTGGTTTATGGAGTATTACCAAAAGAGTAAGCTTGAGAGATATTGAATAACACCTCTTGCTTAGTCTTCCTACCTCTTTTACTGGTCTTTGCTTTTTCTTTCTCCATCTTTTGCTTCCCTTTATCTTGATTATTGACCCTGCTCTTCTTCAATTGCCTCTTAACCATAGTTACTTCCTTGATTCTCTACTGAAATTTGTGTCTATGATCAGTAAACCTGTATGACGGGAGGGCAGGGTTATAACTGTTAAACTTTGCATGTGAATGCGTAAGTCATCCTTTGGCTTATACTTCGTAGACGCAGACAGACTGTGATTATTGATGAAAAGGCTTCTACAAATAGGTTGATGGATATAGAGACTCAGATGATGATGAGTCAGTAACCTATTTTGACCATACAAAACTGAAAAAAAAAGATTTAACAATTGACTTGGACCTTCAACATCCCCAGACCAGAAACCATAATAACTACCCATAATATTATCAATCCTAAAACTTGTGCTATTTCCAGGTTTCTAAACAATCCGATGTCCTACAAGTGGAAAGGATTCAATTATTGCTTTCAAAATAATTGATCATTTTGAAGAGTTATTGGAATTTCAAAACCAGTAAATCAAGGAGAGATTTTGTAGATACATCGACCTCATTACATGATCTGAGAGAGAATTATTTTGAGTTAGTCTCTAGAGTCACCTTGCAGCCAAGGATTTTCCAAAGAGAAAGATGTTATTTAAAACACAACCCTCAAGAGGTTTTAGGGATGTCACCTTTATGTATTTTCCAAATGGGAGCCAAAAACTTTGGAGCCGCCCCAAAGAAAATGAAAATTCATATTCTTGATCTTTAAAAGAATTGATTTAGGATCTATATATTTGGAAGCCTAGTAAATTGGAATAAACACATATTTCATTAAATTTAGAAGTATTCAATTGATCTAGAATTTAAAACTTTAACTAGATTAAGTTTTTTCAAAATGTGGAATTATAAAATTACTCACTATACTAATGTTAATGTAGATATTCACAATTTTTGGTGAAAAAATTATCAAGGTAAACTATATAAAACAAATTTATATAAACTTGCAAAAGAAAATCTTTCACATATTAATCTTGGATTCCTTACATTATCTTTTAAGATTTTTTATGTTTTGTAAAAGCTAAGTTTGTTAAGATTATCTTATGAAAATAATTTTGTTTATGTTACTAATATTAACTTTACCAAAAAAATGTTGTGTATGTTACTATTACTAACCCATTTAATTATAATATGATATATTAAATATCATGTATGTGTTAAATTATGATTATTACTAAGACAAGGTTGGCACAATTTAAAAGTCTATCACCTTTGCAACACTAGTAATATAGTTGAAGATGAAAAACCCTCTTAGATCATCCAGTTTATACTCATATTGGATATAAATTTCAAAATATTTGTGGCGCTACCAACCTTCTTGATCTTTTAACTAAACAAAATTATTATGATCTTGAAACACTACTTTTAATGCTTTTTTAACATAACAATAAAATTCTAAAGAATTTTGAGTAATATCTTAATGACTTCTTATATACCACATCTGGTCTTAGCGGATGATAATCATCACTATCACCATCGTCATTACATACATTTTTTTTTTTACTTCTAATTACTTTACAATATATTCATTTTTTATTTAATTATAGCCGATATTATTTTTCTATTTAGAGCATATTTTTATTTTTTATTGAAACAGACAAACTTACACATCCCCTCATACTAGGTTGTAGAATGAGCCTAACCTCTCTCAATTACTAATCATTTTAATTATCAAAATCAATCATGAATTAGAATAGTAGCAAACTAATACAATTTGATTATTTTCAAATACAAGAGGAAAGAGAGAAAATTGACTAAACTATTTATTACAAATGTGTATTTTTTATTCCTGGAGTGTTTAAGGATATTATATTGAAAAGAACATATTGACATTCATCTAAAACTTAGATTCCTTACATTATTTCTATTATCATGAATATTTATATTTATGTATTAAATTTGACTTGTGAATAATATATTATGTAAAAAAAAGTCTTACCTAGTATAAAGTATTTAACAATATATTAATATTGTGTTTCTTACTATTATTGACCATTTTAAATTGACACTAACTACTTTTCCTATGTTGAGTACAAATTTATTATACTAGTACAATGTTGGCACCACTTCAAAATCTATAAGAGGAAATATTTTATAAGTCTAGTTGTGTTGTTCAATGATCAAAATCAATTTTTTATAAATTAGAGTGCAACAAAACAACAAATTTGATTTATATCAATTATAATAAGGAATATTAAGGAAAACTCACTTCAAAGAGTATCAAAAGTGTCTAAAATTTTTTCATTAAGTGTTTGAATGGTTGATAATTAATAGAATACTAATTAGCTACTCCATTATTGTTTTGATAGACCAACTTTAGAAGATGATGTTTTTAAGTGCATTATTGAGTATGTTACTATTATTAACCCATTTAATTATAATCTGATATAGTAAATATCATGTATGTGTTAAGTTAAGATCATTACTAGGATAAGGTTGGCTCAATTTAAAAGTCTATCACCTTTGCAACACTAGTAATACGGTATGGTTGAACATGAAAAATCATCTTAGATCATCCAGTTTATACTCATATTGGATTTAAATTTCAAAATATTTGTGGCACTACCAACCTTCTTAATCTTTTAACTTAAAAAAATTATGATGATCTTGAAACACTTCTTTAAATCATTTTTGAGCATAACAATAAAATTCTCAAAATAAATGTTGAATGAGAGTAGTAGTATAATTTATTTATTATTTATTATTTGTACTTTTGTGTTAAAAACTAAGTTAATTGAGACTTAATGAATAGTAGATTAATATGCAAGATATATATTAAGCATAATGTTATTTAATGACAAATTATCATATTAATATGTCCAATATATGCCAACATAGATCCATCTTAAATACGGATTTAACATGAGCCTAAGGGATCAATTTTTTTCACTTGCAAACATTTTTAGAGTGCAAAATACAAAGTGTTAATTTTCATTGTTTAACTTGTATTTTTTAATGCTAAGTAGAGTATATATAAGGCCAAACAAAAATTTTAGCCATAATTTTTTTTTTATATATATATATAGTTATATATGAAGTTGATATCGAGATAAATTAGTTAACATAGATCTTCAAATAGTTTATTTGAATCTCTCGCTGAAATATTTTTGAAAAGAAAGAGATTTAAACATCTTATTCACACATTTTTCTTTTAATTCTAATACTTTACAACATATTCATTTTGTATTTTTCTTTTTACTTCTAATTACTTTACAACATATTCATTTTTTCTTTAATTGTAGCCCATATTATTTTTCTAGTTAGAACATATATTTTTTTTTAATTTAATAGGGCACGAAACAAACAAACTTACACATCCCCTCATACTAGGTTGTAGAATGAGCCTGGCCTTAATCATGAATTAGAATAGTAACAAAGTAAATACAATTTGATCATTTTCAAATACAAGTGGAAAGAGATAAAATTGACTAAACTATTTATTACAAATGTTTAGTTTTTATTCTTGGAGTGTTTAAGGATATTATATTGAAAAGAACATATTGACATTCATCTAAAACTTAGATTTCTTACATTATTTCTATTATCATGAATATTTATATTTATGTATTAAATTTGACTCGTAAATAATAGATTTTGTAAAACAAATCTTACCTAGTATAAAGTTATTTAAAAATATATTAATATTGTTTCTCTTACTGTTATTGACCATTTTAAATTTACACTAACTACTTTTCCTATGTCTAGTACAAATTTATTATACTAGTGTGCAATGTTGGCAACCAATTCAAAATCTATAAGAGGAAATATTTTATGTCTAGTTGTGTTGTTCACTGATCAAAATCACTTTTTTATAAATTAGAGTGAAACAAAACAAAAAATATGATTTATATCAATTATAATAAGGAATACTAAGGAAAACTCACTTCAAACATTATTACAAGTGTCTAACATTTTTTCAATAATTTTTTAAATGGTTTATATTAAATAGAAAACTAATTAGCTACTCCCCTATTGTTTTAATAGACCAAGTTTAGAAGATGTTGTTTTTAAATTCATTATTGAATTTGATTATGAATAATTGATATGGTGAGAAGTCATGTTGGTCAAACAACTCTTTGAAAACCTAAATATTTTATGGCACTGTCATGTCATTTATATCACCACATGATTACATTGAAATACTAAATAATATAAAATTTCTCCAAAAATAATATGAAGAGAATATTTGATATACAACAAATATTGAAAAGTGTGTCAAAATGTATGTTAATATATCCTTCAAAAAAAAATTACATTCATGAATCATATAAACCAAATCTTAAGATATTCACTCAAGTAGGTCAAGAACATCTTCCGCCATATTTATTTATCTTGGTCTTCTTGCATTGTTCTTTCTTTGGCATCCATGCCCACACTATGGTATTAATTGGAATAGAGCCAAGTTATGTGTCATCAGGATTTGGTATCCAATATTGCCATAAAAAATTTCCATTGTAATTCCCTAAAATAGGATTCCACCATTCAAACTTTACATGAAGATTCTCACTTTCATTATCCCTAAAGATATATGAGATGGATTTTTCCATCTAAATCATCTCTCCTGCATCCTCATTTCCTGATCTAACTAGCAACATATTTCCTTTCTCAACATCAATCGTTGGATTGAATGTTGACTTTGGCTTGTTGCATTTGGGTCCAACATATACTGGTTCATCTATTGCATTATAAAAGACCCCATCCATAATACTTGAGATTACATGGAGTGCATTACGATCAAAATCAACAATGTGCCTTGTCTTGGGTCAGAAATACTCAAAAGATTAATCACTTCTATATATTATTATATGATATTTATGATTCCATCTAATGTATCAATAACTCTTTCCCATTACACTACTTTATTTTTCCATTCCTTTGTAACAATTGGCGAATCCTCATTCCCGATAGTGTCTTTCCACATTTTTATGTATGGTGTTATAACCCTTCCTTTAGTTGTTTTAAATAGGCATAATTCTATTTGGAAGCTAAGAAATATGGGTTCCCTATGGGAATTATAGGTCGACCTTCATCATCTATATTCCATAAATCAACTAATTCTCACCACTCAATATTTGTAATGGATTATTTGTACCTTAGTACCGTAATATCATTGAGTACAATAAATTGGAAGTATTGAACATTAATATGTCCAACTAGTGCATTTTTTCCCTCCTTGATGGATCCATTAAGGAAAATTTTGAAGTCATAGACCTTGTCAATAAGTGTAGGTGGAAACACTTGATTTTCTTCAATTATGCGATATGTATCCATCATTTCAGGTAAAGAATATATATCTTTAATTTTTAGGTTAGAAGAAATTCTTCTGTAGGTTCCATCTATGTCTTCATGGGTGTGCCCCACAGGAAAGAATCTAACCTCAATAGTGATGAAGACACCAAGTGCAGTTAAATGTGATAGAAACATGAAAAGAGGGAGATTCTTATTATCATTTGTTGCATTGTCCAATTGTAACAAAAAATGTGGAGGAAGAGGTTCAAAATCAACATTTGACTCTTTGATCTTCCATCAGATATAAAATCATCGTTGTACACTTGAAATTTTCAGTAAATAGAGGTGTCAAGAAATGCATTTGTAAGTGGGTTTCTTGAACTCCCGCTCTCATAATGTAGATCACCATACATATCAATTTGTGGGTCTTCAAGGTCCCTTAAGCACTTTTCAAGGGAAGTGATAGTAAATTTTGATCCCATATGTACAGATGGTAGGGAGAAATGACAAAAACCTCTTGTATTATGTGCATGTGTTAGCATACCTGTCAATGAAAAACCTAAATTTGTTCCTACAATAGATTTTGATTTGACATGTAGCCTTGGGATTGAAGACTTTGTTTTATCCATTATATCATGGATAATCCTCAAATAATCCTTTGGAAACCGCTCTGAAATAATTCTATGGGCATAGTAGCAATATCTTCAAAACATACCAATATTGTTATGTTTGTTCAGCCTACCTCATGCCTTTTCTTCCAACTCTTTCGTAGTCATTGACTTCATCTGTGCTTTCAACACAATACATTCACTACATTTGCTAAAGTTCATGTTCTTTAAAAATTCCACATCTTGAAACTTAGTATTCTAGATCTTGCTCATTGTTGACTGTGATATTGATGGGTAATTGAGCTTTTGAAGAGCCTCATTGATCTCTTTTAGCAAAGAATTTTGTGTGTAATTTAAAGGAAAAAATCTTAAAGGAGTAGATGTTCCATATTCTTCAACTTCATGTGTTTGGTTTGGTGAAAAATATGAATTAACCATTACAATTTTGTGCAATATTTCTATGGCTGCCATGGTGTGTTCTTGTGCTTTGCATGTGTTGGTGTTACCATGAATAGCTTTGATCTGTCCATGTTGGAAATAATGTTGGTATTTATAGATGGTGCTTTGAGGAGTCTTATGTATCTTATACCATGCTTTCTTGCAAATAATATTCCCATTAAATCTCATGTCCTTTACATTTCTAGCAATAGGTGGTAGGCCATGGCCATGGCTCCTTGACATGACTATGTTTGACATGAGGGAATTCAAGAAAAATTCCTAATACCATTTTTATTTATTTGTCCCATACCCCTTCTAGCACCTGCAATGGCCTTCCTATACACATGTTGACGACAATATTTTCTACAACACACATTTGCTGCCAAAAGTCAAATTTCTCTCTTCATCTATTTTTGTTTGACATTTTGCAATTTTTGTTGTAGCCATAACTTGTTTAATCCTTTTATATGGCCTTGTTACATGCATATCATTTGATTTTCTATATTTTTCATTACAAAGAGACCCATCTCATTTGTTTAAGGGATTTGTGTCCTATATAACATCCCATATCACTATTTCCTTTGGTGGCTCCTTGAACTTTTCCTTAACCCTTAATATCACACCTTTGTTGTCCACCAAATTATTTATTGGCCATCTAACCAAAAAAAGTATATATTTATCCTAAATTCTACATGTTTCACAATTTCCATCTATCTCTTCCAAAAAAACACCAAATTCCGTTTCACCTAGTGTTTCACCTTGAACAATGTCATCCTCGTGAACATTAACTAGCATTCCTTTGGAAATGCACATGCATGTTCCCATGAATTAATGTGTAAGAGAAACCTTTGTACATATGAATCTAACCCTATCTTGAGGAATATTTATGGCATGATCATGACAGTAAGGTTGCAAATCTGATTCTAGCCAAGTCTCATAAGATTCCAATGCACCCCCTAGTGTATGCTCAAATCCTATTGGATTTGGTAGAGCAACATCGTGTTTTAACACCTTCTAAATTTTAACCACTATACATCCTTTCTTTACCATCTTTCCATGCACTTTATGTCCAAGATTTGTATTGAATATGGAGCCCTCGCCCACCTTCACTCCATGTTGTAGAAGATCTACCTTGTCTCCAATAGAAAATGTAGAAGAAACATTTGCACCTATAAACGAATGTAAATAAGGTTAGTATTTACTCAAAAAAAAAGTATTATACGATCAATAATGTTTGAACACATGCTTCAATATTTTGATTTACCTATGTTGTGCCTCAAATCCGTGATCTTCCATGGATGTGTGTCCCCTTCATCAACATCCTCAATCAAATTTGGTTTAGTGACATCAATTATCAAAATTACAACATAGCATGTATTAACCCTTTCTTTGGCATAATAAGTTCCAGACTCTGTAGCTTCGACCCTTCCTAGCCCAACAATTCGATCATTAATAAGGAGATCAACATAGTCCCCTTTTGCCAAAATTATATTTTCTATTCTAGCTTGTACCAATTCTATAACAACACTTAAATCATAAATTGTAATTAAAAGGTTGAACCGTGTAAAGTGTGATTTTATATTTTCGCAAAAACACACAACTTTCAAAAAGGTAATATAGATGCAATTATTTAAATAGTATGGTAGTTATGTTGTATGTAATGAAACATTGTTCACCACCATCTAGTGGCCACTACTAAAAAGTATTTTACATGCAAATTACACAAAAAAACATATATGAAGACCATGCAATTAGAGATGTAGATAGTATCATAGAATGGAAAATAACAACTCATATCAAACCACAAAGTTCCTATTTAACTTCAGAAATTACACTTTTAGTCTTCATGCATGTGTATGAATAATGATCATAATAAATTTGTAGAATTTGAAGAACAAAACATGGTCCATTGGAAAATCTAAGAAATTTCAAGATTGATGCTACATAAGATGTCTAAAAGCCCCATGAAAAGGAGAAATTATATTTTTTCTTAGTGAATATGTTTGATCTACATATGAATCTAACCCTATATTGGGGAATATTTATGGCATGATCATGACAGTAGGTTGAAAATCTAATTCTGGCCAAATCTCATAAGATTCCAATGCACCCCCTAGTGTATCCTCAAATCCTATTGGATGTGGTAGAGCAGCATCATGTTTTAACACCTTCTCAATTTTAACCACTATGCATCCTTTCTTTACCATATTTCCATGCACTTTATGTCCAAGCTCTGTATTGAATATGGAGCCCTCACCCCCCTTCACTTCATTTTGTAGAAGATCTACCTTGTCTCCAATAGAAAATGTAGAAGAAACATTTGCACCTATAAACGGATGTAAATAAGATTAGTATTTACTCAAAAAAGAGTATTATCCTATCAATGATATTTGAACACATGCTTCAATATTTTGATTTACCTATCTTGTGCCTCGAATCCATGATCTTCCATGGATGTATGTCCCCTTCATCAACATCCTCAATCAAATGTGTTTGAGTGACATCAATTATCAAAATTGCAACATAACATATATTAACACTTTCTCTAGCATAGTAAGTTTCAAACTCAATATGTTCGAACCTTCCTAGCCCAACGAATCGATCATTAATAAGGAGATCAACGTACTCCCCTTTTGCCAAAATTATATTTTCCATTCTAGCTTGTACCAATTCTGTAACATCAATTAAATCATAAATTGTAATTAAAATGTTGAACCATGTAAAGTGTGATTTTATATTTTCGCAAAAACACACAACTTTCAAAAAAGTAATATAGATGCAATAATTTTAATAGTATGGTAGTCATATTTTATGTAATGAAACATTGCTCCCCACCTTCTAGTGCCTACTACAAAAAAGTACTTTACATACAACTTACACAAAAAAACATATATGAAGACCATGCAATTAGAGATGTATATAGTATCATAGAATGACAAATATGGGCTCATATCAAACCACCGAGTTTCTATTTAACTTCAAAAATGACACTTGAAGTCTTAATGCATGTGTATGAATAATTATCATAAGACATTTGTAGAAGTTGAAGAACCAAAACATGGCCCATTGGAAAATATAGGAAATTCAAAGATTGATGCTACATAAGATGTCTAAAACCCCAATGAAAAGGAGAAATTATATTTTCACCTAGTGGGGATGTTTGATGTTTGAACTTGATAATCAAAAGCCAAACTATAGGTTTTCTTCGAAATACAAGTTTTGAATGACAAATATCAACTCATATCAAACCACCAAGTTCCTATTTAACTTCAGAAATGACACTTGTAGTCTTAATGTATGACTATGAATAATGATCATAAGAAATTTGTAGAAGTTGAAGAACAAAAACATGGTCCTTGAAGTTCCAAAATTTATGTACATAAGATGTCTAAAAGCCCCATGAAAAGGAGAAATTATATTTTCACTTAGTGAGGATGTTTGATGTTTGAACTTGGTAATCAAAAGCCAAACTAGAGTTTTCCTTTAGTTCAAAAGAAAAGAAATTTCATTTTACATATCTTTAGTTCCAATGTTAGCACTCCCTACCTATACACATTTAATGACATACTATTTACGATGGATACAAAGGGATGTTAACTTTAGGTCCTCGAAAAGTGTAGATTTGAGTTTTCCTACATTTTTATGTTGATGAGGAAGAGCCTTATCTTATGCATCCAAAAATTAGTGATTTTTTTTTTGGAAGTTCATAACTATACACAACATAGAGAGAAAAACAATACATGTTAAAAAATTGTGCTTGATATTTTAAAGTTGCATACATGTGCATTTGAAACAAAATATAGTATACCTCAATAATAAACTTATTCATAACTTCAAAACTATACAAATATCACATTATTCTCCATGGATCAAATAATTATGATTGGATTATTGTTTTTGTGCCAAAAGGAAAGCTATCCCATTATCTTTCCTTCCAACTCAAGCACAAAAGTAGTTCCAACAACAACATATATCTATATACAAATTTTTCGCACTATCATTGATCTCCATAAATTGTTCCCAATTCAATAAAAGGGCTCATCAAAAGCTATAACTCTAACCATTGTGATTATTGAGACAATGTCACCCCTATAGCATTGGTTGCATAAGTGTAATGGTGTCTAAAAGAAAGCTAGTATTCACTAGGTATCCTTCTTGCATAATCACAAATGCACTGTGAAGAATAATATCAGAGCACTAACCTTGGTGATGGTGAAATCTTGATAGTTTTCCTTTTGGAACAAGAACAAAGAAATATAGTGAATTCTATAATTCTTTCTAACACAAATACAAGCACGTTTCCAACAATAATATTGCATTGCGAAAAAAATCTAACAAATGCAATATTTAATTCTATCAAAAACACAAACACATTTTCAACAATAACATTGCAGTATGAAGGAAATTTAACACATTATGACCTTCTAGAATAACAAAAAATATATTTCTAATAACAACATTACATTATGAAGGAAATACAATTTGTGCTAGCTTTCCTTCTATCACAAGTAGAAGCCCATTTCGAACAACAACATTGCATCTCAAATGAAAGCTAAAAATCAATAGCATTCCTTCTACTACAAACATAAGTGTATTTCTAGAAGCAACATTAAAATAAATCTAGAACAAACACAAGCACATTACCAACAACAATATTCTAAGGCGAACGAAATCCACCACATGCTAAATATCCTTCTAGTGTAAATAGAAGCATGTTAATCACAATAAAATTGCAAAGTAAAAGAATATTACACATTCTAGAGTTTCTTCTAGCACAAACAAAATCACATTGCCAGAAATAACATTGCAGGGTGGAAGATATCTAACCTATGCTTGATTTACTTCTAGCATATTGCCAACAATAATATTGTAGGGCAAATGAAATCCAATGCATGATATAATTCCTTCTAGCACAAACACAAGTACATTTCCAACAATATTGCATTGATAAATAAATCGAATGCAAGTTATATTTCATTCTAGCACAAATACGAACACCTTGCTAACGACAATATTGCATTGTGAAACAAATTTATTGCATACTAGATTTTATTCTAGTACAAAATAACACCAATATTGCATTGAAAAATAAATTTAGTGCATGCTAGAATTCCTCCCACCATACACAAACATATCGTCAACATCAATATTGTAGGGTAAAATAAATCTATATCATGCTAGATTTTCTTCTGTCACAAACATAAGCATATTTCCAATAACAATATTGCAAGGTGAATTAGATCTAGCGTGCTATTTGTACTTATATCTCAAACACAAACATGTCACCAAAAACAACATTGCAATGTGAATGAAATCTAACACATGCTAGATTTCCTTCTCTCGCAAACACAAGCACATAACAATATTGCAGGGTGAAAGAAACATACCGCATATTAGATTTTCTTAAAGCACAAACAAGCATATTGTCAAAAACACCTTTTGCAAGACAAAATAAATCTTGTGTGTGGTAGATTTTCTTCTAGCACAAAAAAAACACATAACATTGGAAGGTTTAAGAATCTAACGCATGCCAGATTTTGTAATAGCATGAACACAAACATATTACCAAACATTCTAGGGCAAAAGAAATCTAGCACATTGCCAATAACATCATTTTGGTAACACTTCTAGCACAAACAATTGAATTGCCAACAATAACATTGCAATGCGAAAGAAATCTAGTGCACACTAGATTTCCTTCTAATGCATATACAACCACATTGTCAACAAACTCATAAAAGGGTGAAAGAAATCTAATGAACAGTAGATTTCCTTCTAGCACAAACATAAACACATTACAACATTTCTAGATAAAATAAATCTAGCATATGGTAGATTTACTTCTAGCACAAACAAAAGCATATTGTCAACAACCACATTGCAGTGAAAAAGAATTAATCTAGTAAATTCTAGGTGTCTTTCAAGCCAAAATTGAATCATGTTGCCAACAACAATATTGCAAGTTGAATAAAAGCTAACACGTGATAGATTTACGCATAAGAAAAAACACAAGAGCACAACAACATTGTAGGGTGAAAGAAATATAGCATGTTAGATTTTCTCCCAGCATAAACAAAAGCATATTTCCAAAAACAACATTGCATGGAAAAAGATATTTAGAACAAATTCTATCACAAACACAAGAACATTTCCAATAACAACATTGCAAGGTAAAATAAATTTAATGCATGTTAGATTTACATGTAGCACAAATACAAGCATACTACCAACAACAACATTTCATGCCAAAAGAAACCTAGCACATGCTATATTTCCTTCTAACACAAACACAAGCACATTGCCAAGGTGAAGGAAATCTAACATGTGCTAGATTTCATTCTATCATAGACAACCAAATATATAACGAAATATTGTAGAGCAAAAGAAATCTAACATGTGCTAGATTTACGCATAGCACAAACACAAGCATACAACAACATTGTAGGGTGAAATAAATATAGCGTGTTAGATTTGCTTCCAACATAAACAAAAGAATATTTCCAACAACAACATTGCATAAAAAAATATATCTAGAACAACTTCTATCACAAACACAAGCACATTTCCAATAACAACATCACAAGGTAAAAGAAATTTAATCCATGTTAGCTTTACATGTAGCACAAATACAAGCATACTACCAAGAACAACATTTCATGCCAAAGAAACCTAGCACATGTTATATTTCCTTCTAACATAAACACAAGCATGTTGCCAAGGTGAAGGAAAGCTAACACGTGATAGATTTCTTTCTATAATAAACAACCAAATTAGCAACAACAATATTGTAGAGCAAAAGAAATCTAGCACAACCTAGCCCAAACACAAGAACGTTTCCAATAACATTGCCAAGATGAAGGAGATATAACATGTGCTAGATTTCATTCTATCATAAAAAACCAAATAGACAACATTCATATTGCAGACCAAAATAAATCTAACACGTGCTAGATTTACGCATAGCACAAACACAAGCACACAACAACATTGTACGGTGAAAGAAATCTAGCGTGTTAGATTTTCTTCCAGCATAAACAAAAGCATATTGCCAACAACAACATTGCTTAGACAAAGAAATATAGAACAATTTATATCACAAACACAAGCACATTTCCAATAACGACATCGCAAGGTAAAAGAAATTTAATGCATGTTAGCATTACATGTAGCACAAATACAAGCATACTACCAACAACAACATTTCATGCCAAAAGAAACCTAACACATGCTATATTTACTTCTAACACAAACACAAGCACACTACCAAGGTGAAGGAAATATAACACGTGCTAGATTCCATTCTATAATAAACAACCAAGTTGACAACAACAATATTGTAGAGAAGAAAAAATCTAGCACAACTTCTAGCCCATACACAATCTCATTTCCAATAACATTGCCAAGGTGAAGGAAATCTAACATGTGGTAGATTTACTTCTATCATAAAAAACCAAATAGACAACAACAATATTGCAGAACAAAATAAATATAGCATAGTTTCTAGCCCAAACACAAGCATACCAATAACAACATTGCAAGGTGGAAGAAATTTAACGAGTGTTAGCTTTACATGTAGCAAAAATAAAAACATGCTACCAACAACAACATTGCATGCCAAAATAAATCTAGTGCATGCTATATTTCGTTTTAACACAAACAAAGCACATTGCTAGTAAGAACATTCCAAGGTGAAGGAACTCTAACACATGTTAGATTTCCTTCTATCATAAACAACCAGATTACCAACAATAACATTTGATTGTGAAAGCTCCTTCTAGCATGACAATAAAACTATTGCAAGCTGAAAAAGATGTAAGGTGTGATAATGTTGGAAATATTGAGAGGGGGGTTGAATCAATATTTCTTTACAATTTTTATATTATGACCTTTAAAAACACCAGTTAAACCAAAACACAAGATGTACAACAAGAAAATAGTTTTATTAATGAATTTGAGGGCTCTAAAAACCCAAACTCCAACTTGTACAACAAATTATTTAACTCCTTCAAGGCTTCGACCCTGAATGAGTACTCTAATATTCAACTAAAAATCCAAGCTCCAACCTTGTATGATGACTCTAATCCTCTAGGGATCCAACCCTCTTAGTTTTCTTCAATCCCTTTAGGTGACTTCAATACTACTTCAAGCCTCCATCAAAAACTTCAAATACTTATAAAAAATGTATCCAAGATAGGTTTGCAAAGTGCTCTCAAATCTACCTCTACAAAAACTTCATGCCTGCTTCAGCAAAAATTTTATGGTTGCACCAACAAAACATGTCTTCAAGTGTTGATCTTCAACTATGCTCCAAGGATGACTACTCCAACAAAAAAAGTCTTTAAGTGTTGGTCTTCAACTATACTCCAAGGGTGATTCCTTGAAAAAAACAACTCTTCAAGTGTTGGTCTTCAACTATGCTTCAAGGGTGACTGTTGTTTCAACAAAGGCTTGAAGAATGCTCAATTAATGTCATCATGAATGCACTCTACTATCAACTCAAAAGATGCTCAAAGTATGTAATCATTTTATCATTTGATGAAGATGTCTCATAGGCTCTTCATGTGTGCTTTAAAGAATGTTCTTCGATATGCAAGGATTACTTTAATTTTGTTTCAAATCTGATTTGATATGTCGATCAATCCTCTAAAGCTGTAATATTCCTAATGGAAAAATTAATAGTGATAAGAAACGCATGCAATAAACCCAACATAAATATTTTTCAGCAAATGCCCATAAAACAGAAATGCTCCAAACACACCAAAATGGGAAAATTTTATTATAAGATCTTGTTGGAGTACAATATAAACTCTAATATTAAGCTACAAATCCAAGCTCAAACCTAGTCTCTTAGAAGGTTCCAACCTTGTATGAGGACTCCAATCCTCACATATTAATCTAGGCTCCAACCTAGCTTCTCACAAGGCTCCAACCTTGTATGACGACTCCAATCCTCTAGGGATACAACCCTCTCAGTTTTCTTCAATCCCTTAAGGTGACATCAATACTGATTCAAGCCTCCATCAAAAACTTCAAAGACCTCTAAAAAATTTATCCAAGATAGGTTTACAAAGTTCTCTTAAATCTACCTCTACAAAAACTTCAGGTCTGCTTCAGAAAAACTTTTATGGTTGTGCCAACAAAACATGTCTTGAAGTGTTGATCTTCAACTATACTCCAAGGATGACTGCTCCAACAAAACAAGTCTTTAAGTGTTGGTATTCAAATATACTCCAAGGATCACTGCTTCAACAAAACAAGTCTTCAAGTGTTGGTCTTCAACTATGCTTCAAGAGCGATTGTTGTTTCAACAAAGGCTTCAAGAATTCTCAATTAATGTCATCATGAATGCACTCTACTATCAACTTAAAAGATGCTCAAAGTATGTTATCATTTTATCATTTGATGAAGGTGTCTCCTAGGCTATTCATGTGTTCTTTAAAGAATGTCCTTCGGTCTGTAAGGATTACTTTACTTTTGTTTTAGATATGACTTTAAGTCTATTCAAGAATGCTTCAAAGGATTTCTTTAAAGGCGCTCCAAATAATCTATTACAAGAAAACTCTTCAAAAAATAGTTTGAGCAGTACAGTCAAATTGGATTTGATGAAAAAATTTACTTCACAACAACTCTAATTGGATTATAGTCAGCTCGAACTTGACAAGCTTGTTCACAACCTTTCTCCCCAATAAAACACATACCCTATTACTAAGAACCTCTCCCTCTTTCCATAGAGAATATATCACATAAATATGTTTTAGATCTTCCCTCTTGCAGACCTTTGCTTTGACACATATACACTTCAGAACTTTTCTCAAATATATATTTCAGATATCTTCTTAGATATATACTTTTGTTGTAGTCCTTTTGAATTTTGTCTACACCACCTTGACCAGGTTCCTTAGCTTGTCTTCACTTTCTCTCTTATACTCATATTTTTTTACTTATCTTATACCTCGTTAATCCTCCCGGAATATGCCTCACACTCCACAAGTTCATATATTTTTTTCCTTAACAAGTTCCTTTTCTGAATTCTTTAGATATACCTCTCCTTTCTTTTTTGACCTTAGACTACCTTACCTCAAGTCTTCCTTGGTTCCTTGTTTATTCATTGAGTCACTAAGTTACTTCATCTCACTGAACTTATCTCCCAAATTGCAAGAGGTATAAATCTTGTATTTATAATAGTCCCAGTCACATCACTTGTTTATCAAAAACATTGTAAAATTAACTAAATAAAACAGACTGAGTTTGGCGACATAGATTCTTGAGAAGAGAAAGGGGAAAATTGATTGGGATGTTGACTTATTTGGTGGCAGCCATTGCAACCGACAAGTGTGCACAAAGGAAAAGTTGAAAGAAAGAAACACACACATATATATACCAGTTGGACATGCTTATTTGTAACTGCATTGGGCCACATAGAAGAGAACTAGCTAGTACCTGAATGCATGAAAGTGTCCTAACCACATCAAAAACAAAATATATAATAATAAGGTTTGGGAGGTAAGGTGTAGTTGGCATACTTCCATAGGCTGGAGAGAACTTTTTCTTGTCAAGGAAGCACGATGCAGCGATGGAAAAAGAATATGGAAGGATGAAGCCCTCTTGGCACTTGACGAAGTGTGTGGGAACAAATGGAGTGGGCCTCTGCTAGTTAGGTGCATGCGTTGGATTTTTATTTCAAGGTAGAATGGACAAAAAGGAGGGGGGATATTTGGTCTAGGGGTATGAAGAGTAGGAGAAGGCGGGAACATGATAGACATTGTCTAGAGGACTGCAGAAAAGTTAATGGAAGAGCCACACTGCAAGGAAAAGAAGGAGTTGAGTATGATTTAATACTTTGAGGAGTCTCAACCTATTTGCCTATATTTTAAATTTTGTTGGAAATGTTAATTTGGAAAATTAAATGCAAAATCTAAAGTCCTATCATGTTAAATGTCATATTTTGAAAATTTTAAAATTCCCTTATGGGTATTGTATAAAATATGCATGGTAAAAGATCTACACCCTCAAATTTATACTCAGATAATTAATATGGTGGTGGTGAGATATGAAGTTTTCCATTTGGTTAGAGGGTACAATATTTTCTATTATGGAAAAAATATGTTGCTTATCGATATATTGTAAGTGCATTAAAGCTAACCAAACATTTAAATATGGTTAACAACTCTTCAACTAGAATATTGAAGAGCCAAAGTCAAGGCCTAGTTGAACCAAATCAATTTGTTACTCAAGGGATCGAATTACATCATAGTTGCAACACATGATAGGCTGAAATAATCCTAGTAGCATGCACTGGTGGAGTGGATCATTGGAATTGGCAGGTGAGAGAATGATGAGTTATGTTGTTGTAAAATTTCTTAAAAAATATTTTTCGACCCTTCTACATCCCCTCATCTTTGTCTATACAGAGGCCCAAAGCATGAAGAGGAATTCAACTTAGCTACTGGTGGAAGAGGAAAGAAAACATGCTTGTCTCGATAAGGTCTTCATGCTTGCCAAGTGTATTATGATCTGCTAATAGATGGAATCTTGTTGCAAAATCCTGAATTTAAACCTCACTAATAAGAATAAGTCAACTCGTTACTGATTTGGGGAGTTATTTAGTCCATTTTCCTAGTTGTTCACTCCTCTTGTAGCTGCTTTCAAGGCCTATCTTGTAGCTTCTTCCATACCATAATATTCAGGGAAATTTCAACCACATGCATGTATGCTTTCAACGATCAGTTTACAACCAATTAAATCTCCAAATAAAGCAAACAATGTGAATTCTCTAAATAAGGACAACATATAACAACTTTCTACACTCATAATAGAAAAAGCAGAGATAGAAATCACCAGCCTTTAAGATATGAAAAAAGAAACTAAGAAACTGATAATTTTGATGCAAATAAATTTGGATGATAGAACTTGTATCCAGGTGCTCTCCTAATGAACCAACAAGCATAAAAACTAATTACCCAGATGGCTTCATGGATGGGATTTAACCCATATCCAATCTTTTAGATAAAGTTTTGGGTGAATAAACAAGTGATTTCTTGACCTGGATGAACATTTAAGGGGATGTTCAATGATAGTTGCATAAGTTTACAGCCAAAATACCATGTTGTGCGGTTCACTTTGAAATGCAAGTGATGATGAACTAGCAAAATGGCCACCAAGAATAGGTCCCAGAGACTGCAGATGGAGAAGATATTGTAATCAGCTACAAGTTTGTGTTGAACGAGGTGATAAATAACTCTTTATTGAGTAGCTCATATTTGAAGGGAGATGTTGGAGGAACAAACATAATGCTCCGACAAAGTGTTAATTATTGTATGAATTTATTTTAGCATTGGCATCACATGATACTTTCAATGTTTAGTGTTTAACATGTGAGCAATGTAAACATTAGATGATGATGCGATAGGTTCGTGGATTAACCACCATAACTTCTGAAGGGTACTATAAATGACACGATGTACATGAAAGATTTTACATCATTGTTACAACATCATCAAAAAATAAAGTTTCACTCCCCCCATTATCAACTGTTCATTTCTAAGTGTGAACTGAAAAATCTAACAAGCATTGGAATTAGAATTGGTTATAGTGGAAGTTATAACCAAAAGGTTGAATATAGGTTAACAAGTTTTTTCTTTTATTTTTGGAGGGGTAAAGGTGTGTTTCCTATATCCTTTAGGGTTCTCAGAATTTCACGGCTTAGCAAATGAAATCTGGGACATTGTTAGTCATCAAAGAAGAAGATTCTATAACTATTTCATTCTCATGGCTTAATCAGAATTTACATCTATTATAAGAAATGATAATTTAAAAAAAAATCCAAAAGAGCAAATCCAATTTTAAATGTAGCTCTCTGAAACATAGGAAAAAATAACTTTAAATATATAACTTTGAATTCTTTTGAAATACATAAAACCTGTTGAGTTAAAAAAAATTAACCATATATTACAACAGACAAAGAGCTAAGAGTGAGACCTTGAGTTACCTTTAATAGTGCATCAAGAGCACCTTCTGAATGATTAAAGTCATTGTTATTAAAGCATTGGACCAATATCTATAGTAATTCTGGCCAACTACAAACCTGTACTTGCTGAACTATAACACTGACAATAGTTCCTACTGTTGAACAGAGGTCTCTATTTGGTACCCCCCAGAGAAGATAAAAACTCTTATTTGATATATTGTTGATAAAAAGCAATTATCAAATGAAAAATTGTCCTCATATTACGTTTCAAAAACAATCCTGCTCCCTATCGTACTTCAACATATTTTCCCTGTCCATGTGACATATTCACACATATCAAGCTATAAGTAGATGCATCAAAAAGTCAGACCAAGTAAAATCAGGAGATCAAGCTCTAAATACAAACCCATAGATGCCCCACACCTCACAAAACAAAATGTAGATCAATTATTATTAGGAATAATTCATCACAATTATCTAGAGGTACATTGCTAGCTTTTGAACATTGATTCTGACCTAATATAACACTGTTCTGGTAAATTTGAAGCTTTGAAATTCTCTTACATTTGTTCTAGTAATATGTGTTCCTTCTAATGCTTGTGCATCTATTAATATTCCTATATATAAGTATGTAGTAGAATCATACTGAATCAATTATTTTGGTTATAATTTGGAATTTTTTCACATAAATACCAAGAGAGAACTAACAACAATAAGTGATTCTTGAAGCTTAGAATTATGAAGTCACCCACCAGTATTGCAGTATCAATGTGTTAATATGACCAATAAATCGATACAGGCAATCAAATATCACACTATATATAAGTATGCAGTAGACTCATACTGAATCAATTACTATAGTTATAATTTGGAATTTTTCACATAAATAGCAAGAGATAACTCACAACAACAGGTGATTCTTGCAGCTTCGAATTATGAATTCACCCACTAGTATTGCAGTATCAATGTATTAATATGACCAATAAGTGGATACAGGAAATATTCTATCACATATAGTTAGTTGACAAGTATTATTACATTTTTACACGTTGCTACATCATGAACTGTCACTAAGGACTGTGATCAAATCCTGTAGCAATTGCATTGTTATAACATGTTGTGATATCCTCTATTTAAATTCTTGTATAAACATTTCCACTATAAGATTTTGGGTAAACAATGTGAGTTGTTTTATTACTACTACAAACTGAAGGAATGAAACCCAATATGCTGTAAAATTGAAGGCTATAAGAATCGAGGGTTGAGAGTGATCCAAGGTAATAGAATGGAGAATTCTTCCTTTTTAGTTGGTGTGAAATAAAGGAAGTAAGTTTAGAGTATATTTTAGTTTGAAATATACTCTTCAAGGACTCCTATTACCATCCTTAGTCATATTGGCATTTCATCATGGCCATATGAATTGTGTCACCCTAATGACGTACGAGGGTCAGTTAGCATACTCCAGTTATGCTTATTAGACATAGTTTGATGGAACATGTACTTTAACTTCCAAATGTCATCAAATTTTATGTTATGGACACCCATTTTCTAGGGTATTACCTATATGATGACTACTTCTCAATGGTTGGTGCTATGATATCTACAAAAAAATTATAAAGTGCAAAGTTTATGTGTGTGTCTTTTGTATTGATTAATGGATTTTGAGCACCAGAGTTACCATGATGGCCTTTAGCGTTACAATGATACATTAGGGTTGATATTAGATATGCATATCAAGGATGTATAGATAGTATGTAGTGTACGCATGCTACAGTTGTGTGAATGTTACATATATTGATGGTATGATTATTATTTGCCTCATTTCCATATGGTTCTAGCATGATTAAATTTACTTTGAAAAGTTTACATATGGTGGAGATCATTGTCTTCATTGTATGTCTCATTGCTTGGTCATATATACATACAGTCATTTCTTGATGCATGTAGACATCATACTCTTTGAGCTTATCAACTGTAGTAAACTCCTTTAATAAATTTTCTGGAAATTAGGATAGCAAGAACAACATTGACTAAAATTGAAATTTGTATCCTTTTCCATTAACCCTAGGGCATTAATGTTACCTTTCAGCCACAATGATATTTCATGTAAAGCGTGTTTTAAATTTATTTCACAAATTTGGAAGACACTTGAAAAAAATCTTACTTCTTATCTGTCTCTTAGTCTGATAACTTTCCTTTCTACATATTATGCCTAATTATATGAATATGAATTTACTAAAAAAGCTGCATCAAAAAACCTTCTAGAAGCATACTTATACGTCTTGGTTTTGTACTTTATACTGGATTTTATCCTTGAATTAAATATATATGTATATCCCATTCTAATACTTATATGTGAAAGGGATTTATTACAAATTGTATCAAAGAATCTACTAGATCTATTGAAGCATGGTGCTTTAGTGTATGAAAGTGACAGTTTGTGTGAGTTATTGCACATAAAATTTGGTCCCATGCATTATGTAGTACCTTTCTTGAAGAAGATGGTGCAAGGATCATTAGACTTCAAGATCAAGGAGATAGGACTATGCAAGAGTTATGCACTTTGTAAGCATGTTAACACTCCTTTCCTAAGTAGTGAGCACACATCAAGATAGATTCTTGATCATATTCATTCATAGGTATGTGGACTAATATCTTCAA
The DNA here is from genome assembly GCA_034641835.2 of Pinus albicaulis. NCBI lineage: Eukaryota > Viridiplantae > Streptophyta > Pinopsida > Pinales > Pinaceae > Pinus > Pinus albicaulis. The sequence continues at coordinate 1,416,301,470 of CM076581.1, forward strand.
TGTTTTTCTTACCACACTAAGGATGTTAGGGGATAGAAATGAAAATGATAGAATTATAACATCTAGTGTGGGCATAAACTCATGAATGATTAAAATTTCTAGAATAATGTTTTACTGGAAGCCTTCCATTGATTGAGCCAATAGGGTTGTTCTTGTCCACGGTGCTTTCTACCCATTAAAAGTTTCAGAGCCTTAATCTTTAGGATTGAGCAAACTACCAACATGCAAGATGCATTGAATGATTGCAATTAGATATCACAAGTGAAAATCTAAATGGGATTTTAAAAAGCGGGGGGGGGAGAGACTTTTACCCCTTTCTCACAATTGGAATTTGACTCTTGGGTTAGCATAGAAGCCACAAATAGTTAATTAAGTGGTCGTGTTACAAATTTCAAACAGGGAATTCCATACATGTCAATGCACTCTTCGCTTGGATCTCATGCATGAGACACAAAAAAGAACATAAAAATAAATGCATTGCTCAAACTTGCAGGAGGAAAGAAATAATCAACTCTCCTTTTGTATTCCATTTTATCTCTCTTATAATGAAAACATTCTCCCTTATATGTTTGTATCACATTCACTCAATGTATTTCCTTTGAATTGTTTCAATGAATTGGGTATTTTTCTAACCATTAGCGAAATGGATACATCAAGAAGCAATGATGCAAAACTGAGATGTTACATTTAGTTGTAGTCAAGTTATAAATCAAGTGATATTTCTTCAGAGAGAACAATAAAATCCAAGATTGAAGAACATACTTGTTGGGAGAAGATATTGAGCCACAAGAATCAATCCACACAATTCATCAATCATTTTTCTATCTTAAGGAGTAACATTGTATAAGAATGTTTTAGATGAATTTATTGTGACTTATCTCAGCAAAATCTCTCAACAGAACTGAGTTCAAGCTATAAATAAAGATGTAAAACTTACATTTTAATTTAACAATATAGATATCAAAACTAGGGAAAACACTCCATCAATATTCAAGGAAAATGTAAAGCAGTTGATACCCAATAAGGAAAACAAGGCATTTTCATCTGTACGTGTGTGTGCTTTATTGAAGCCATGGCTTGAGGATTAACCCCATTTGCTTGGGTCAGTAAAGTGGATGATATATCTGAAGTAAGAATATCCATTACAGCCCTAATAGCTCCTACCTGTATTGCAGTTGTGCCAATGGTCACAGCCACATCGACTGATGCAGTCTGCATGCTCAGCGATGCCTTGAATCCATTGTTAAGTTTCTTGAACTTGTTTTTCAATTGCACAATGGTTTCCTTTGACACTTCCACTAATGCTTCACCACTTTCCATTTCATTTTTTAGGAGAGGATGGATATGTGAGGTTTGTTTTTGTATCCACCTAATAAGAGGGATATTTTTCTTCGAAGTCTCGAATCCGTATGTAGTCTATATATGGTGATAACTAGAATCATTAAAGAAGAAGAATAGGTGGAGTAATATATTAGCTCAATTTGTCTTCCATAAACCTTGAGGATTTCTCATTTTGCTGCAACAAATTTACACAACTGGATGTAATGTAAGTTCAGGAGTATATGTCTCCTGGAAGACGATCTGGAAGCAACATCCTGACATTGTTCCTCATCCGAAAGGAGAATGGATATCATACATAATACACATAAACAACTTGCTAGTCTATTCTGATATGAGATTTACAGTAGTTGAATATATGCGAGAAAAATCATATGCTAAATTCTAAGTGATACATCGATAACTAAGAATGTGTCCCTCCAACAAGTCAATACCAAGTTTAGGCTGATACTAGTCTTCAACATATTGCATTAAGATAACTACAAATAGGAATATTATGAGCCTATACACTATTTTATACCAATATCATATTAAGATAAACATGTTTTGTAGGCATGCATAACGAGGCATACTACCTCATATGCACCTAAAATTTCAGCATTCGGAGTTATTTATGCATGGTCATTCATGAGAAACTTATTACCTATATTAATTCCACAATATTAGATTTAGCAAGAACTGTACACAAGATTTTATTTATTTAAATGCAAATGGGAGATTGAGCTTCAGACAGTACACCTCCAAACTGTAGACTTGCTGCAACCCAACATCTTGTGCATCTATCACCATTGAACTTAATTTCAGGGATTGCGAATATTGTTCAAGAACCAAGTTTCCAGATATACAGGGATTCTAGAGGCTTATATTATCTCTGCCATTCAAGAAGAGAATACTTAAATACAGGCTAGTCGAGGGCTCCAGAGATATGCAACCTCTACCGACAAGCCACTAAGGGAATCCAGAGATATAAACCCAACCTACAATATACAACAGGGTCTCGAAAGGAATTTATTCCACCCTGAAGTTGCTACCATAGTAATCCCACCTAGTGAAGGGAGTCGAGAGTCTAATGCAAATTAATATGCCAGCAAAAAAGGCTAGTCCAGACTCCAGAGCTCCAGAGGTACACAACCTCCACCCACAAGCCATTGAAGTTGCCAGATATCCAGGGATTCTAGAGGCTTATCCTACCTCCACCATTCAAGTAGATAATACTCAATTACAGACTAGTCTAGGGCTCCATAGATATGCAACCAATACCCACCATACACTAAACGAATCCATAGATATAAAACCCACCTTCAATCTACAACATGGTATCCAAAGGTATTTCTTCCACCTTGAAGTTGCTACCATAGTAACCCCACCTGGTGAAGGGAGTCCAGAGTCTACTGGAAATTGATATGCCAATGAAAAATGATAGTATAGAGCTCCAGAGGTATGCAACTTCCACCCACAAGCCATTGAATTTTCTAGATATCCAGGGATTCTAGAGGCTTATCCTATCTCCACCATTCAGGCAGAGAATACTCAAGTACAGGCTAGTCAAGGGCTCCAGAGATATGCAAACTCTACCCACCAGCCACTAAGGGAATCCAAATATAAGCCCCACCTTCAATCTACAGTAGGGTCTCCAAAGGTATTTTTTCCATCCTGAAGTTGCTGCCGCAGTGACCCCACTCAGTGAAGGGAGTCTAGATTCTACTGCAAATTGATATGCCAGTATAAAAGGCTACTCTAGAGCTCTAGAGGTATGCAAGTTATAATGAAAATCCATTGAATTTGCAAGATATCCAGGGATTCTAGAGACTTATCCTATCTCCACCATTCAAGCAGAGAATATTCAAGTAGTGTACATTATGGTATGAGATTTACAGTAGCAGAATATATTCCAAAACAATCATATGTTGAATTCTAAGTGATACATTGATAACTAAGAATGTGTCCCTCCAATAGGTCAATATCAAGTTGAATTTTTGACTAGTCTTCACCATATTGCATTAAGATAACTACAAATAGGAATATAAGTTATACATTGATAACTAATAATGTGTCCCTGAAAGAGGTGAATATAAAGTTCAGGCTGGGACTAGTCTTCACCATATTGCATTAAGATAACTACAAATAGGAACATTATGAACCTATACACCATGTTATACCAATATCATATTAGGATAACCATGTTTTTCATGCATGCATAATGAGGCATATTACCTCATATGCACCTAAAATTTCAACATCTGTGGTTATTTATGCATGGTAATTGATGAAAAACTTATTACCTATATTAATTTAGCATGACTAGATTTAGCAAGGACTGTACACAACATTTTATTTATTTAAATGCACATGGGTGATTGAGCTTGGGAAAGTACACCTCTAAACCGTAGACTTGCTGCAACCCAGCATCTCGTGCATATGTCACCATTGAGCTTAATTCCAGGGATTGAGAATAGTTTTCAAGAAACAAGTTGCTAAATATCCAGGGATTCTAGAGGCTTATCCTATCTCCACCATTCAAGTGAAGAATACTCAAGTACATGCTAGTCAAGGGCTCCAGAGATATGCAACCTCTACCCACCAACCACTAAGGGAATCCAGAGATATAAACCCCACCTTCTATCTATAATAGGGTCTCCAAAGGTATTTCTTCCACCCTGAAGTTGTTTTTGTTAGAAAATTATATATTATGGAGCAATGCAACACATAAAATATGCGGAAAAATACATGCTCAAAAAACGCATAAAACCAAAGAGACACATATATACGTGGTTCACCCAATTTGGGCTATGTCCACCCCGAAAAGCCAGTCTTTCCTTTCTATTATCCAGCAAAATGAAGAGACAAAACCTACAACAGATCCGCTGTAGTATCCTCTGTTCTCTCTCACAGTCTCCCTCTCTGTTTCTCGCTCCAAGAATACACACACAATACATAGCCGCAATACAATAACCTCATAAAAGCGAGGGGTTGCCTTCTAGGGAAAAAAAACCTAAACTAAACATAACTTCTACCGTCAGATCATCAGCCTATGAACAACCCAGATTGACTAGAAATTACTATACTTTTACAAGGTAATTTTACATCTGTTTTTAGCTTCGAGGGTGTTGCCCCCGAAACCCCCGACAGGGGGGAGCTCCGAAAAGCGCTGTCGGCCACCCCTGGACCCCCCACGGTAGCAATTAATTACGGGCGGCGTTGCCTCCCCTTTTAAGGTACAGGGGTCCAATGCTGTGATACAAAGTAAACAAGATAATCAGGCTCCACACCCAACAATCTCCCACTTGGAGACTGATTGTAGCAACTCCACCGCTGCTTCATTTGCTGGACAATGACTCCTCTTTGGACATGGTTGTTCCTCATCTTCATCGTCATCCTTGAAGACCAATTGAAACTGAGCACATTCTCAGTTTCTCCTTGGTTACAACTTTTGTTAGCATATCTGCAGGATTCTGGCTAGTGTGTATCTTTTCCAGCTTCAACTCTCCATATTCCAATACTGACCATATGAAATGGTACTTGAGATGTATGTGTTTAGTCCTGGAATGAAATGCTGAGTTCTTTGCAAGATGAATGGCACTTTGGCTATCACTGTATAACATGCCCATATCATGATTCTTACCCAATTCATCCATAAACCTTTGTAACCAAATCATTTCTTTACTAGCCTTTGTAGCAGCAACATACTCTGCTTCTGTTGTTGAAAGTGCAACAACACTTTGGATTTTTGAAACCCAATTGACAGCTGTTCCACCTACAGTAAATACATATCCTGTAGTGCTCCTCCTGTTATCTCTGTCACCTGCCATATCTGCATCAACATATCCCTGTACAGCAATGTTTGAACCACCAAAGCATAATGCTTGATTTGTGGTACCTCTCAAATATCTGAGAATCCATTTTACTGCCATCCAATGTTCTTTTCCTGGATTATTCATGTACCTTCTTACAACTCCCATTGCATGTGAAATATCAGGCCTTATGCAGACCATTGCATACATTAAGCTTCCAAGTGTTGATGCATATGGAACTTTAGACATATAATCCATGTCTTCTTAGGTCTTGGGGCACATCTCCTTACTAAGTTTGGAATGGCTAGCAAAAGATGTACTAACTAGTTTTGCATTCTACATATTAAATCTTTTCAACACCTTTTCTATGTACTCATTCTGAGACAGTGTTAATTTTCGATTTTTCCTATCTCTAGTTATCCTCATACCAAGGATTTGTTTTGCAGCTCCCAAATCCTTCATTGCAAATGAATTTGCCAATTTTCTTTTGAGCACATTTATTTCCTGCATGTTAGACCCCGCAACAAGCATGTCATCTACATACAATAACAATATAATATAGCTGCCATCATTTTGCCTTTTCAAATAAACACAGTGGTCAGAGTGACATCTAGTATAACCTTGTTCAAACATAAACTTGTCAAATTTTAGATACCACTGCCTTGGAGCCTGCTTTAAGCCATACAAGCTCTTCTTTAACTTGCACACCAATTTTTCTTTCCCTTTTACCTCATATCCTTCTGGTTGCTGCATGTATATCTCTTCCTCCAAATCTCCATGGAGAAATGATGTCTTTACATCTAAATGTTCAAGATGTAAATCTTCCGCTGCTACAAGACTTAAAATAGTTTTGATTGAATTCATTTTAATAACAGGAGAAAATATTTCATCAAAATAAATACCTTTCTTCTGTGCAAACCCCTTCACCACAAGTCTAGCTTTGTACCTCTGTTTTCCTCCATCTTCTTCCCTCAGCCTGTAAACCCATTTATTCTGCAATGTAGTTTTACCTGCAGGCAACCTGACTAAGTCCCAAGTCTGGTTATGCATTAAGGAGTCCATCTCTTCTTCCATGGCTAGCTCCCACTTCTTCCTGCTTTCAACCTGCATTGCTTCTTCATAACATTCAAGTTCACCAGAATCAGTCAACAATAAATAATATAATGAAGAGAGTATCGTTCAGGGGGTCTACTTATCTTGGTAGATCTTCTAACACCACTTTCAGGTGTTTGAGGTGCCTGTTGCTGTTTTGGTGGTTGCTATTGCTGTGGTTGTTGATTATTATTATTTTCAGGCACCTTTACTTTTTCAGTTATCTCATCAAGAACCGTGTATTCCTTGCTTTCTTTTTCCTGTTTCTTTTCCTGCAGCTGATTCTTATGCAAGACCTTTTCATTGAATATTACGTCTCTGCTCCTAATGATTTTGTGATTTTCATAATCATATAAGCGATAACCAAAATCATTAGCACCATATCCAATAAAGGTACATTTCTTTGATTTTGCCTCAAGCTTTGTTCTATTTTCTTTATTAATATGGACAAAATCCTCACAACCAAAAGGCTTTAAAAAAGAGTAGTTTACCTTTTTACCTGTCCATGCTTCCTCTGGAATACCACCATCCAAGGAACTTGAAGGCCCTCTGTTTATTAGATAAACAATAGTATCTACAGCATCTGCCCAAAATTGTAAAGGCAATCCTGCATGCAATCTCATGCACCTTGCATGCTCCATGATTGTTCTGTTCATCCTTTCTGACACACCATTTTCTTGTGGTGTTCTTGGAACTGTCTTCTCTTTGCGAATTCCATGCTCTAAATAGTACCTATCAAACTCTTTGCTGCAATATTCACCTCCATTGTCTGATCTGAGACACTTCAACTTCTTTTCTGTATCAATCTCAACCAAAGCTTTCCATTTCTTGAAAGCATCAAATACATCAGATTTATTCTGAATACAATAAATCCATATTTTTCTAGTTGCATCATCAATAAAAGTAACATAATAACGAGAGCCACCGAGAGATGATACCTGAGTAGGTCCCCATACATCTGTATGCACAAACTCTAATTTTTCACTCTTCTTTTCTTTCCCAACTCTGAGAAATCTGACTCTCTTTTGTTTTCCATAAATGAAATTTTCATAGAAACCCAAATCAACATTCTTCAAACCTAGCAAAAAATTTCTTGAGTGAATAATCTTCATTCCCTTCTCACTCATGTGTCTGAGCTTATGATGCCATAATCCTGCATCTACTCCTTTGGAAGTTAAAGCATTAACAGAGTTAGAAATACCATTGCATAAACACAAGGTACCAACCTTTTCACCTTTTTCTATTACCAGCGCTCCTTTGGTGACCTTCCAAGTTTTATCTGTGAAAGTTGTCACACAACCTTCACCGCCTAACTGCCTTGTTGAAATCATATTTTTCTTCAGATCTGCAACATGCCTTACCTCCTTTAGTAGCCATTGGTTTCCATTATGTTATTTTACAATAACTTTACCCATTCCAACAATTTTATAGGGTTTATCATCACCCAAACAAACCTGTCCAAAATCTCCTTGAACATAGTCATGAAAATATTTCTTATCAAGTGTGGCATGGAATTAAGCCCCTGAATCTACAACCCAAGAATCAGTAACATTTTTGAAAGAAAGAATCAAATAATCTTGTAACACATCACCTGTCACATTTTCTTCATGATTGTTTTCTTGTTGTGCATCTCCTTCCTTTCCCTTCCAAGATCTACAATCTTTCTTTAGGTGTCCTCTCTTTCCGCATTTCCAGCACACTATCCCCAATCTAGACTTGGATCTGCCTTTCCTTGATTTACTGTGATAACTCGAGCTCTTTCCTCTTTCCATTCTTCTTCCCCTAGAATTTTCACTCAAAGCATTACCCGATGTCTCACCAGAGCTTTTCCGTCGCATTTCGTCGCTAAGGATAGCACCGACAACATCATCAAACTTTAAAGTACTAGATCCAGAGACAGAGTTACTAATGGCCATAACTAAACCATTCCAGCTTTCTGGCAATGAGCACAGAAATACAAGATCCCTAACTTCATCATCAAATTTTACCCCTACAGAACTTAACTGACTGGTAATTGTATTAAAATCATTTAAATGGTCTGCAATAGATCCACCTTCCAACATCTTCATATTAAATAGTCCTTTCATAAGAAATACCTTGTTTGAGGCCGAGGATTTTTCATATAGTTTTGCCAACGTCTGCATCAAACCCTCTGTTGTTCTTTCCTTCGAAATATTTAAGGCAACTGATGCCACAAGGCACAACCGTACTATTCCAAGTGCCTTTCTATCGAGAATGTTCCATTCCACGTCTGTCATGGCTGCCGGCTTCTTTGTTTTTCCGCTCAATGGTAGGTACAGATCTTTCTAATATAGATAATCTTCCATATGCATCTTCCACAGTGGGAAGTTTTGGCCATTAAATTTCTTGACCCTAAACTTACCATCTTCCGCCATTTCTCCCACTCGAACCAGGAACCCTTTTTTCCTGCGAGTTTATCAGCCAAATAGACCTTCGGCTCTGATACCAGTTATTAGAAAATTATATATTATGGAGCAATGCAACACATAAAATATGCAGAAAAATACAAGCACACAAAACACATAAAACCAGAGAGACACAGATATATGTGGTTCACCCAGTTTTGGCTACGTCCATCCCGAATAGCTAGTCCTTCCTTTCTATTACCCAACAAAATGATGAGACAAAACCTACAGCAGATCCGCTGTAATATCCTCTGTTCTCTCTCATAGTCTCCCTCTCTGTTTCTCTCTCTGAGAATACACACACAATACACAGCCATAATAAAATACCCTCATAAAAGCGAGGGGTTTCCTTCTAGGGCAGAAAACCCTAAACTAAACATAACTTCTACCGTCAGATCATCTGCCTATGAATATCCCAGATTGACTAGAAATTACTATACTTTTACAAGGGAATTTTACATCTGTTTTTAGCTTCGGGGGTGCTGCCCCCAAAACCCCTACCAGGGGGGGCTCTGAAAAGCGCTGCCGGCTCCCCTTGGACCCCCCATAGTAGCGATTAATTACGGGCGGCGTTGCCGCTCCTTTTAAGGTACAGGGGTCCAATGCTGTGATACAAAGTAAACAAGATAATCAGGCTCCACACCCAATAGTTTCCATAGTAACCCCACCTAGTGAAGGGAGTCCATAGTCTACTGAAAATTGGTATGCAAGCAAAAAAGGCTAGTCCATAGCTCTAGAGGTATGCAAATTCCACCCACAAGAAATTGAAGTTTCCAGATATCCTGGGAGTCTAGAGGCTTATCCTATCTCCACCATTCATGCAGAGAATACTCAAGTACAAGCTAGTTGAGGGCTCCAGAGATATGAAACCTCTACCCACCAACCACTAAGGGAATCTAGAGATATAAACCCCACCTTCAATCTACAGTAGGGTTTCCAAAGATATTTCTTCCACCTTGAAATTGGTGCCACAGTAACCCCACCCGGTGAAGGGAGTCCTAAGTCTACTGCAAATTGACATGCTGGCAAAAAAGGCTAGTCCAGAGCTCCAGAGGTATGCATCTTCCACCCACAAGCCATTGAAGTTGCCATATATCCAGGGATTTTAAAGGATTATCCTATCTCCACCATTCAGGCATAGAATACTCAAGTATAGGCTAGTTGATGGCTCCAGATATATGCAACACTTTCCCACCAGCCACTAAGGGAATCCAGAGATAAGCCCCACCTTAAATCTACAACTAGGTCTCCAAAGGTATTTATTCCACCCTTAAGTTGCTGCCACAGTAACCCCACCCGGTGAAGGGAGTCTAGAGTCTACTGCAAATTGATATGCCAACAAAAAAGGCTATTCTAGAGCTCTAGAGGTATTCAACTACCACCCACAAGCCATTGAAGTTGCTCGATATACAAGGATTCTAAAGGCTTAACCTATCTCCACCATTCAAGTAGAGAATATTCAAGTACATGCTATTCTGGTATAAGCTTTACAGTAGCAGAATATCTGCCAGAACAATCATATGTTGAAACTTGAATTCTAAGTGATAAATTGATAACTAAGAATGTCTCCCTCCAACAGGTCAATATCAAGTTTAGGTTGGGACTAGTCTTTGCCATATTGCATTAAGATAACTACAAATAGGAACATTATGAACCTATACACCATTTTATACCAATATCATATTAAGATAACCATGTTTTTTAGGCATGCATAACCATGCATACTACCTCATATGCACCTAAAACTTCAGCATTCGCAGTTATTTATGCATGGTCATTCCCGGGCAGCTTATTACCTATATTAATATAGCATGATTAGATTTAGCAAGGATTATAAAAAATATTTTATTTATTTAAAATCACATGGGTGATTGAGCTTGGGACAATACACCTCCATTTCCAGATATCCTAGGATTCTAGAGGCTTATCCTATCTCCACCATTCAAGCACTAAATACTCAAGTACAAGCTAGTCAAGGGCTTCAGAGATATGCAGCCTCTACCCACCAGCCACTAAGGGAATCCAAATATATAAACCCAACCTTCAATCTACAGTAGGGTCTCCAAAGGCATTTATTCCACCCTGCTTCCACTGTAAACCCACCCAGTGAAGGGAGTCCAGAATCTACTAAAAATTGATATGCCAACAAAAAAGGCTAGTCTAGAGCTCCGAAGGTATGCAACTTCCACCCACAAGCCATTGAGGAAATATAGATATATAAACCTTGTGAAAATTTTTGAATACAAAATTACAAAAACCCTACTATAGTGTATTGATTTACTTCTCTTAATTGTGTTTTAATTATACAAGTTATTTTCAGAAATATTCGGAAAACAACAAAGTAAACACAACTTGAAGCCTACACTTATATAGATCATTTAATGAAACATTTTTAATTTTTGAAGATGTTCTATGCTAGATGAAAATTTAATTTAAACTTCTAGGGCTCAATCACATGAAAGTAAGATGCAGATAGAACATACCAATAGATCAATGGAAGACAAGCCAAAAACAGAGATAAAGAATAGTGGCATTACGGAAATCAATAGGATGCTTCAACAAACGAAGTATCCATAAGGTCAGCCAAACCAATGTGTGACACAACCCCAAGACTGCTCATAAAAAATGCTCCATCAAGACGCTGCACCAAGAAGCCCTAACCACATCACCATGAGAAGCCCTAATTGCAACACCATCCATGAGAGAAGAAAATGCCTCCAAAATGTGTGTGTAAAATGAGCTCCAAGTCTCTCCAATATATAGGCATATGTGGGGGTGTGTGAGACATCTCTTATGGATGTGGGATAACTCAAGGTGACCTTGCACATGACATGAAATAAATTCAAAATGCATGTTCTACTCATCCGATCAAGATGATCTTTAGATCAATCTTACACCTCTCCGAAAGAGGAATCCAATAAAAATATTAGCACAATCATCTGAGAATCATGACCTGCATTTTGGACCTAGTTGCCCAAAATTAACAATCCCTCTCAACTATGGAGAACTCCATCCACTAGTGCCATCCAAACTTCGTGTGTCATCCCACCGTAACTTGCTTTGTTGGCTTCTTTATTTCAGAATAGAAGTGGGTCAGTCACTAAGACATAATTCTTGGCTGACAGATTCAGCCCAAAGGTCTGAAACCTCTATGAGTCTCACAAAGAGTCTCATACCAACCCGAAGCTGGTTTACCTGACTCGAAGTCAGTTGGAGGTCCGAAACCTCACTAGGACTCAAGAGATTCATATACTAACCCAAAGTCAGTTGGAGGTCTAAAAGCTCACTATACTTTATCCCAGATCAAGTGGTTGGACCGTGCCATCCTAGACATAGAGATTATGAAAATATCTGATTCGTTCATCGGTATTTCTATGGTCTCTATTCACATTTCCCACCTCATTGGCCAAATGAGAGGTAGTTCCCATGAGTTCAAAACTCCATGGGTAGGATGCATATGGGGCACAGATCAGAGAGAGGTAAACCAACTCAAGATCATCATGGTGGGGTGGAGGCACACCAACTAGGTTTGGCAAGCCTAACCCTATGATTGCTTATAGCATCAAAAAGATATCCCCAAATCCCCCCTGGAGCTCCCAGAGCTCATCGTCTAACAGGACCCTCCAAATAGGGTCGTTCCATGATTCCAAGATTCTCACGGAAGGTTAGGAACTTGACCTTCCCCAAGGCGTTAGTGAGAATATACATGACCAGCTCATTAGTTCCTATGAGCCTTATGGCGCCTCGCTGTACCATGTCCCGGAAAAAGTGGTACCTACCTAGATTGATCGTGGAACATGGGATTATATGACAAATGAATCCCCCTCTAGTTATCACAAAGGATAATGATGGCATCTGGTACATGCTCGAATAGCTCATTGAAGAGATTTTGCAACCAGGTGGCTTCATAACAGGCCATACATGTTGCAATGTACTCAGCCTCAATGGTGCTCAAAGCTACCGAATTATGCTTCCCGCACGAAGCAGACCTAAGTGTGAAGAAACATCCAAATGTGCTCTTGCGATCCACCACACTGCCTATCCAATCGACATTAGCATATACATAGAGTCTCAAACTCTCGGTAGTGCATCTAAGCCCATGGTTTATCGTGCCCCAAAGATATCTCAAGAGTTTCTTGGCACCAACCCAATGGATCATCCATGTGTTGAATCAAAGTGTTCACTACATAATTTACGTTCAGACGAATGTTCCCTAAGAACATCAGGGCCCCTACAAGTTGAAGATACTCAGTAGGATTTGCTAGTATGGGCCCAAAAAATTCATAATATGTTTTCCTTGAGAGAGGAAAATCCAGCGAGGTCTCTGTCAAACCTCCAAGCCTAAGAAGTAATGCCTCTATCCTAAGTCCTTCATCTTGAACTCGGAAGCGAGCTCCCTCTCACACTGATGAATGACAGGGTCAGCACCTGTTAGGAAGAGATTTTCCAAATAGAGAATCAGAATGAGAGGCTTTTATTTATCAACCTTGAAGTAAAGGTTTGTATCAACATTACTTTGAGTGAAGCCCAGCTTCATCAAGTAGCTATATATCCTCTCGTACCAAGCCCTGGGGGCTTGCTTCAACCCATAGAGGGCTTTCTTCAACCTACATACATGGGTGTCTCTATCCTAGACTTCGAACCCCAGAGGTTTCTCCACATACACCTCTTCCTTTATTGAACCATGCATAAAAATAGTCTTCACATCCATCTGATGTAGACTCTATCCTTGCGTAAGGGCAATAATAGATCAAATGGTAGTATATCAGATCATAGGTGCAAGTATATCATCATAGTCTACACCTTCCTTTTGATATTATAGAAGCACTTTAGCAGTCCTCAGCTTATTGTATATCTTGACAAAGAAGATATTGATCTTAATCCCTCTAAGACTAAAAAAATGAGGCATATAAGATAGAGAAAAATTGATCATAGAATCACATACATATCTCATGGCCATGATCTTCAATCCTTCTCCAAAGTTGAGATTAAACTTTTCTTCAAGTATGATTCCATTCCTGTTGATCTGAGCCATGCCATAGCTGTGAGAAGTACAAGATTCTCAAAATCATCTTATGCAACATGATTCACTAAAGAGCTACCTCACATGGCTGACTATTTTCGATGTACAGCCTAAAAAATTCTTCGAGACTTCAGTCTTGAGATGAATAATAGCTTTACTCTTCATCATACTAGTGCTTCAACAATTTTTATAGTGTACCTCAGAGTACCTGCAAGATGTCTGGATCAACAACTTCAACTTAAAGCTAAATAAAACATTAGCTCCCCCTCAATAATTGAGAAGAGATCTTCCCCAAAGAGACATGTGTGATTGGTTATCAGTCTTAGTTACATGGAAAGTTTCTAAAATAATCAATGGGAAGTAGGATATACTTCTACTTCCTTTGATCTTTCAGAGGACTATCATTTGTAGCTTAGGCCTAACAGCTACAACCATCTCCTTTCCTTGGTGGAGCCTATCTTCTTCTGAGCTTAAAGGACACTGGCCTGAAGAAAGCCTTCAAGACTCTTGAGGTATTTAATCCTCGGTTCAAGTTTGAAGGAATGTTTAACCATTAAGAGTTAGGTTGCTTTACTTTCAATAACTGTATTCCAGGTCATAGTCTGAAGACTTAATTTCAACTGAGATCATTATTGGGCTATAATACATATTTTTCCAGTAGTCATTTTTGCATCACTATCGTCTTGATCTGACACTATGACTTCATACTGTATACCATTGTTGACATAGAAAAATAGACATACAAGTCTGGTGTGAGATATAATATACCCTAGTATGCTTCCTTCAACAGATTAGAGGCTTTCACATCATATATGTATATGTGTATATATATATATATATATATCTATATATATATATATATATATATAGATATAGATATGAGCCCAGAAATAAACAACAATTTGTTCTAGATGTTAAATTCCACACTTAAGATTGAACTCGCTCGTGGCCTTTAAATAGGTGAAAAATGCGAGCATAGACAACACGGAAAATTGAGGGAGTCTGGCATGACTTATCCACAAGAAATAGAATTCTCCCACAACACCTGAATTATTCTGAAGACAGTATATGGCTCTGAAATAACTTTGATCACCTGTGAAGAAATAAAATGTACAACTAGTAAAGATATTTTACGGTCCTCTAAGCATACCAAAAGTTATGAATGTTCAGCACATCATCTCCTATTTGTGACAAAGGCCATATCAATTCTTTCGGTCTCTATGTAGCGCAGGAATAAGAGTCACAAACTGGTATCTTGTGCAGTAAAGGGAAATTTCAAACTTTTTCTTTTCTTTTATTTTTTATATTGAGCATAATTCGATGTTGAAACCCCTACTGGAATACACAACGATTTGGAATTTTAGAACATTCAATAATTCCTCCTGGAGATTGCTACGGAGATAAATAACATGAGGCCCTTCTCTCTGCATACAAATTGTTCACTCTCTTTTTCATAGACACATGGAGCCTGATCCAAATTGGAGAATAAGAAGGCGTCAATCAATTTATCAGATTCGGCTTCTAATCTTACAATACACTCCAGAAATACGCTCAACAATCACGAGGCTTATGTAAATTTTCCAACTGATGCACAGGCCCCTTTAACATGCACTTCTTGAGTCAAATTGGACACATAAATCTTCAGATCCGATTTTTGTCAAGTAGGAGCTAGAGAACATCCAATGGTGCCCAAAATCTCAACACTCCCTCTTACCGAGGAATGTGCTCTAGCAACACTCCACCACTAAAGCATCCCCTTATCTCTGGCATTGGTCTCCGCGTTGCTAATGCTTGGACTGCTTCCCTCCATCCACTGCACTGCTGCTTTTTGTAATGTTGCCCATGTCACTGCCAAATTTGTATTGTAGCTCCCTAATGCAGTGTCTTGATTTACTTCTCCTACTTGTGTTTTAATTAAAAAAATTATTTTCATAAATATTCAAAAAACAATGAAGTAAACACAACATGCAACCTACACATATACATATCATCTAGTGAAACATAGCGCACATATGACAAAGGAAACACATGATTTGTCAAAAAAATGTACCCAGAAAAAACCAATGTAGGAAAACCGGTGCATCAACTCTTTGAGGGTTTTATTATTATGCAGAATCTGAATACGTCAAGGGCACGAGTAGTGGTTTTACCAATAGAGAATTTCATGGAAGTTTTACCTTATCACTTGGAGAAAAAAAATATGCCTGATTTAAACCCTTCAGGAATTACTGAATTCGAGCCCTTTCTGGCCCACTGGAACCCCAACACAGCTCTTCCTACTACTGCATCAACCTTTCCTACCAAGTGCAGCCTCTACATAGCATAGGCTACCCCTACATCACCCTAAAGGCCATTGAGCTACCTCTGTGTCACCCTCTATGATGTCTCTATGTCAGCTTAGCTGGATTGCGTCCCTCCTGCTAGCCTCTACACTGCTTGGTAAAAATCTACCTCTCTGATATATGTATTCTCGGCCCCGGATCTGAATATCCCTTGTTGATCTTCCCCTCACTAGCACTGCAAGCTCACTTGAAAGTTCTTAGCAAACCATGCCCCAAAATTTCGACTTAGCTCAAGTGTCGCTACTCTGTGTGTATCCTCCAACTAGCCCCAAGCCTTCCATTAATACTTTTTTCATTGAGAAATCAACGGCCATGATCTAATCACTAGTCAATGCCTAAGATTAGAGAATGCGTGATCCACGTCACTTAGAGCATTCTCACCAAATGTGTAAATTAATTCACTTTAATTTTTCAATTTCCCTAAGTTATACTTAGGGTCCCCATTAAAAAAAATTTATTTGAATAACTTTTACACCGGGTGGAATTTCTCCAAACAATTTTTAGGTCTTGGAGATCTCATGTGTTCTAGCCCCTCCACAAATTTTCGGAGCTAGAGCACATCTGATGCTACCCAAAATCTCAAAAAACCCCACCCTCAATCCACACCAAGGTCTCCAGAGGCATTTCTTCTCACTCTGAAGTTGCTTCCACAGTAACTCCACCCAGTGAAGTGAGTCAAAATTCCGTTGTATGATTAACAATGAAAGCTAGTACAAGAGTCTGTAATAATATCAACAATGAAATCTAGTACAATTTCTCTATCACGCTGTAAAATTATACTGGAATTATAATACCTTTGTAGCACATGTTCTGCTAGTTAAAGATATAGACCATCAAAAAAATTGCCACTGGTTAGACACTCTAGAAAGGAAAAACCATCTACTAGTCAATCTCTACTCCTAGCTAATTTTCAAGAATGGTGGAATCCTGTAGTCTGTTCAGATGAGTGATTTCCCATACAACCATTTCACAATTCATGTGTCCAAGGACATTACTAATGGTCACATACCAATTTCCTCTAGTCATGGACTCTAATTTAGTATTGCTTTTCTATAGTTCTACTTCCTTTATATGATATTGTTGTTTCTGGTTTCCATATGGGAGAAATCCTTTAATCTAGTATTCAAGATAAATCCCTACTGCTTAAAGGACTAGTACGACTTTGTTTCCATAAGGGTAGGCCCAAGTCATCTAAACTAGCTTGGTTTCCTTAAGAAATGGTTTCCATATGGGAGAAATCATTTAATCTAGTAGTCAAGATAAATCCCTAATGCTTAAAGGACTGGTACGGCTTGGTTACCATAAGGGTAGGCCCAGTCCCATTTTCATCTTGCAAGTGGCCTCTAGGGGGAAAAATTTTTTCTAGACTCATTCCCAAGTCATCTAAACTAGCTTGGTTTCCTTTAGACATGCTAGCTCTGAATATTTTCTTGTCTGTATTGTTTTCCTGTATATTTTTTCCATAATCTAATAAAACGTATCTGCTTACAAAAAAATGAAAATTTTGACAAACAACAACAATTGATATATCTATTTAGCATTTATACTTGAAATTTGGACTTCCTCCTCATAGTAATCTCCAAATCAAAGGATTGAGTCCACATCCAACAAAATATTATGATTCTAACATATGTGAAGATGATTTACATGCTGGTGAACTAATGGAAGGTAGGATGAATAGCCATGATATGGCCATAAAATTTATTTTTGGGGTATTCATGGGTATAAAATAAGAAAATGTGAACATGGATGTCATCGGTGCAACTCAAGAAATTTTTTAGTGAGCTGTTTATGCAACAACGGCTGTATGAGATGCTATCGATCTTACAATACATGAATCTGGGAATACAAATGTAAATAAAAAATCAGATAACTCGAGAGAAATGATCTCTGAAGGTGAAGATAAGCTTCATGCATCACTTTTAATGATCAAATTGAAGGGTAATATAACTGAATGGATTGGAAAGTTGTTATAAAAATATCAGGTCTAGAATGAATAATCATTTGTTTGACATTTAAATTTCAGGGAGAGAAATGGAGAAAAGTCCATTTCCAATGGTAGTTTAGGCAGTTTCGAGATCAAAGGATGATAGGTCTCATGTAGATATTTCCAGCCAACAATATCATGGGGGATATAGTATGAAACCAATGCTCTTTTTTGAGGATAAGATGTCAATATTTGACAGTGTAACAAATTCAAGTCAGCATTCTTCCTCTCACAAATCTAGTCAACCTATGTTTGATGACTATGATGAGGAAGAAGCTGAGCTGGAAAAGAAATTTTCTATGGCAGTCCAAGCCACCAAAATATACCTTGAGGGATAGAAATTTTTCAATTAGGATTCCCAAATCTAGCAATTTCAACATCCTCATTATCAAAAGTATTTAATGATGAGAATTTGAACCCTATCCATCTCAAGAACATTGACTCAATGATAAAGTAGCCCTGGAAATATACCTATATATATATATATATAGATAGATAGTTAAGGTGAAATCTAATCCACTATTGAATCTACTTTTAAATACTCATCTCATTTTCTCTTATAGTAGGATGTGCTTGCTTGCAAATATTTTTGCTACTTAGCACTACTGCTACTACTGAGAGGAATTCTCCTGAACCTTTCATTAAGACTCTTCAACAGGGTTATGTCCTGGTAAGCATTTTCATCCAAACATGGGACTTGGACCTATTTCCCTTTCCCTTAGTGAGGATTTGGTTATTTTTTCTTTGGATAAGAAGCTTGAGCCTTCGTTTAGCCAGCTTGATTGAAGGAGTTGGGTCGACTCACCTTTTAGCACACCAACAGAAAACATAGTGAAACAAATTGTGCACCTTTGTTCTGATAAGGCTCTCCTAGGCTACGTAGAACTAGAAAATCCAATGATTATAACACTTATTAACACTTAATGCTAGCTAATATGGTTCATTCACCTTGATACGTATAAAAATTTTAATAGAAAAAATAAAGAAAACATATAAAAAGCGCAATTTCAAGAGTTCCAGCACCAACCATATCTAGTATATTAAGTAGAAATATTTTCTTCTTACAGCATCTAGTTCCCATTAAACAATCAGTGTGATGATTCTGAGCCTTATTTTCCTATGCAATCCATAGTTCATTAGTCCCATTAGCTGTATAAATTCCACCATTACCTCTATAAATTCAATGACAATGTAAGTCTCGAACATATATTTATAAATATAAGAGATATCCTCAAGGAAAGAAAAGGCATACAAGGATTTGTTGTTTCAATCTATTTGGTGGGCAACCAAGAAATAAACCCACCATTCCTGTTGGTCGAGGCATATGATGTAGATTGTGTGAATGCGCAGTTTGAGTGCAATCTTCCTCAAGTTATTCTAAATCACCATAAAAATTATGACCAGACTGGCTTGTATGGTATCCATCAGCTGTAGCTTCTCCTTGAAAAGGAACACTCCAGTTCTTCTAAATAACCATAACAATTACGACTAGACTGCCTTGTATGGGATCCATCAGTTGTAGCTTCTCCTTGAAAAGGAATAGAGCCATGCGTCACAGATGATAGCACAGCCATTTGAACTCTTTTCTTCAATTCTTCCTCATTAGTAAGAATCTATTACAAACTAAAAAATTGTTTTGCTTGCTCAAATATGATAGGAATATAATTGTCTTCCCATTTAGATGTTGCCAATACAGAATCCAGATTTCACAACTATTCAAGTTTTAGATAAAATTTCACAATTGTGAATGAAATGACTATCATGCCATGAAATAAATCCCATACTTATTCTGATATGACCCACTACAGAAGTAGAAGCACACGACAAGTAACATAAAATTAACAGAAACAAGGTCAAAGATGAAGCTTATGACAAGTAACATAAAATTAACACAAAGAAGGTCAATGATAAAACTTACAATTGTGGCTAATACAGAATCCAAATCACACAACTAGTCATGTTTTAGATAAAATTTCATAATTGTGAATCAAATGACTCTCATGCCATGAAATAAATCCCAAACTAATTGCGATATGACCTGCTACAGAAGCACACGACAAGTAACATAAAATTAATAGAAACAAAGTCAAAGATGAAATTTACATGCTTGAAGCATTTGAACAAGATGATGTTTCTTCTCTGTCAACTCCCTCAGCTCTGCCTCCAATTACATTTTCCTCTTCAATTTGTCAATTATAATGTGTGAATTTTTATCGATCTAACTAGATAGAGGTTTAGAGAAAAAAATTTCTTGTATAGCAAATTCTAAAATGAAATTTGGAACATTTAAAAGAACCATATGAAGAAAAATTAATGTGACAATTATAAGCTAAGCTCTTGAAGCTACTTAAGCCCCCAATACTTCCTATACTCGTGTTAGGGTTTATGATATCATCCATTTTAACTGGGACATACATGTCGACATAATCACTCTGAATTGATTTATTTTGTGACCATTATAATTATGAAATTAACTTTTTCATATTTGTCCTGTGGCTAATTCATTTCCAATCCTCTAAAATTGAAAAGCTAAAGTTTCAATTGATTTCTGATAAAATGAATTAACATATACATGTTGAAATTTGAAAATACATAGAATCAGGTTCTCAGTAAGGGTTTAGGATTTGCAGTTGCTCCCAATAGGATTCCAAATGAAAGCATTTTGTGCAGCATCGAAGAAGGGATTAGAGGTTTAACTCTTGATGATAAAGAAGCACTAAGACAAGAATGCTCCATTATTTTGAAGAAATCCAAAATTCCCAAAAGCAACCTAAGTAAGGAGGAATTTTTTTCTCTCAAAGCTCTTCGCAATAATGAAAACATTGTGGTGCTAAAAGCTGACAAGGGAGGTGTTGCTGTCATTCTAGAAAAGGTGGATTATATTAAGAAAATGAATGAACATCTAGATTGTCGCAGCTACAAGAAACTTAACTCCAACCCCTTGCCTAGGGTTCTAAGAGAATTCAAGAGAGCAATAAAAAATTCAGGGTTGGATGACAAGTTAAAAAAGAGGTTAACCCCTTCTTCTGAGATCATGCCAAGAATTTATGGATTGCCCAAAATTCATAAAGAAGGAATACCCCTTAGACCGATTGTTAATACCATAGGGTCCCCTACCTATGAGCTGGCGAAATATGTGGCTAAAATCTTGAAACCTTTGGTTGGGAATACCGACTCTTTCATTAAGGACTCAAACGATTTTATCAAGCTCATCAAGGACCAGAAGGTTGAGGAAAGCAACATCTTGGTTAGTTTTGATGTAGTATCACTATTCATGAAGATCCCTTTAGACGAGGCAATTCAAGTCATTAAAGATGTCACTGATCCTAGAAAAGCCAAGCTTGCAGAGATTTGCCTTCACTCCACTTTCTTCAGCTTTCAAGGAGAATTCTATGAACAAGTTTCAGGTGTCGCAATGGGATCTCCGCTATCCCCTATTGTCGCCAACCTATATATGGAACACTTTGAGAAGAAGGCCCTTGCCTCTTATCCCTTAAAACCTGATTGGTGGAAAAGATTTGTAGATGACACCAACATAAAGTGGACCCATGGTAAAGAAAGTCTTGAAGGATTTTTTAATCACCTCAACTCCATTTCGACTGAGATCAAGTTCACAATGGAGGTTGAAGAAAATGGGAGCATTTCATTTTTGGACGTTCTTGTCACTAGGAATGAGGATGGAACTCTTGGGCACTAGGTGTTTAGAAAGAAAACCCATACTGATAGCTATCTCCATGCAGATTCCTACCATCATCCAGCTCAAAAGTTCGGTGTCCTTAATACCCTTGCCGTCAGAGCCATGAGAATATCCGATGCTGAACACCTGAGCGAAGAAATCAGTCATATGTCATCGGTATTTAAGGACTTGGGCTATAAAGAAAGAGATATCAAAAAATCCTTGAATAAAGCTGAGGGTTCGATCCTACCTCGAATGCACCACGAACCACAAGAAAACAATGGAAGGATTTTTCTACCATACATTAAAGGTGTTACTAATAAAATCGCGAAGGTCTTGAAGAAGAACAATATTTTTGCACAATTTTCAGCATCTGGGACTATTAGGCAAAGAATGTGACCTGTTAAGGATGGCATAAACCTTGAACAACTCAAAGGAGTGTACAAGATCGACTGTTCATGCAGGAAGAGTTATATTGGGGAGACTGGGCGTTCACTTCAGAAAAGGCTTAAAGAGCATGGAGCCGATATCAGGTATGAACGATCACGCACCTCAGCACTTGCAGAACACTTCTCGAAAACCAAACATCAAGTTCGTCTTAGGGATGCGAAGATTATTGTGAGAGAAGAGCACTATCAAAGAAGAAAGATAAGAGAGGCCCTTGAGATTGTAAAGCATCTAGATAATCTTAATAGAGACGGGGGACTCGAAATCAGTGACACTTGGAGACCTCTTCTTCGGAAAATTTGCTCATCCGAAGCACCATCCAACGAGGCATAGTTTTTCAGCTATAACTATCTCAGGTATGTTTCCCCCTCTTTTGACTTCTAAATTGGTATAAAAATTAAATTCTAATAATTATTCCTATTAATTGATTTTTATTTTGGTTAAAATAAAATTAATTAATTAAACAATAATTATTAGAAATTTCTTCTATCTTCCTTTAAAATCTATTAGTTATTAAAATCATTAATATAATTCAATTAAATTAATTAAAATTAATTACAAATATAATTAATTAAACAAATAAATAATTATATTTATAATTAATTAGATTATTATTTATATTTATTATTAATTATTATTAGGTTAGTTTTAGGTTAAATTAATTACAAATATAATTAATTAAACAAATAATTAATTATATTTATAATTAATTAGATTATTATTTATATTTATTATTAATTATTATTAGGTTATTTTTAGGTTATTAGGTTATTATTAGGTTATTATTATAATTAAGTTATTATTTAATATATATTTATAATTAATTAGGCTATTATTTATTTAATTAATTAATTAATTATAAAAATTTAATTAATTAAATTTATGATTAATTAATTAATTGATTATAAAAATTCTTATAATTTATTAATTTATTATTTTTATAATTAGGTATTTTAAATATTAATTACTAATAATTTTCATAAAATATAAAATAATGAATTTATATATATAATTAAAAAACCTTCCCTAATATTATAGCCCATATTAGGAATTTATAATAAAATAAACATAATTAGAATGAAAACAAATTTAGAAATATTAATTTTAATAATAATTAATTTATTAAATTTGGAAATGAAACTAATTAATATTCTGAAATAAAAACTTAGTCGGCTCTTTTCTTAAAAATTATCTCTATTAATAGTCTGATGCCCTCTCTAAATTTCTTCATTCTAAAATTGTCCTGATGATGGATCCCAGTTGGGATTCGAAACGTTTTTTTTAGACACATGGTTTTCAATACTGTGGATAATGCGGAAAGCTTCTTGCAAAACAATCACCACAGGAATTTAAAAACCAAAACATAGAATCAAACTTAGATTCATCCCATTTTATGCCTCTGAATCAAGACCTAGGCAGTTTTAGCAGAAAATTTACCATACAGACCTCGCACCTAAGCCATCAGAAGTCCTTCATGTGCAAGTTTATTGTAGTAACTCCTATAGTTAAAAAATTAAAGTAAAATGAAATTAACTACATCTTAAGTGGATTTAGTAGCCTCTGGAAGCTTCTCCTCCAGCATGGAGCCTCATTCCTACTTGTCTGATTCCATGTCCATTTCCTTGACATTCAATTTCTTTGCTTTGGGACACGCACAAGCTCGGGGTCAGGCCAATCCCAAGGCCATTTTTGGGTTTCTGGATTTTTTAGGGACAACTTGATCATCAAAATCCATCTGTGCCAGAGCATCTCGCTGGAGACCTCCTATGGTATTACCACATTTTATCTCCATGTCATAATAAATGGCTTCTTGCTTTCTTTTCTATGTATTTTCTTCGTTGATTTTGTGGTCGGAAAGCCACCTGTGGTCTTCAGTTGTGGGGTCGGAAAGGCACTTGTGGTATTCAATTATGCAACCATTGTTGCACATGCATTCTTATTCATCTTCCTCCATTGAAACCTAAACATACAATCTCATTATGCCAGTTTATAAGTATTTTGAAGTTTCAAAGAGATATGGAGGGCTTGGGATGGGCCATCGCCCAGAGTGTGGGAATCCAGTTTCTTGAATTCACCCAAAAGTATGATAAAATGTCAACTTGAACTTTTTGAATACTTCAGTTGAATACATATCAGTTAATATTAGTATTTACTTCAGTTGAAGTTTTGAAAATGTACCTACAACATTGTGTAACCAAATTGTTTGACAAAAGACACCACTGAAAATTCAATATAAACTCGGAAAATTTCTAAAAAATATTTAAGCAATTCCAAGAGGGATTTTAGCATGTAGCCATGTGTCTGCTCCATCATCAGCCTTGTTGACTGCCAATTCACCTACCTTAATACCGTATATTTTCACCTGTGTAGTGCTCTCTGACATCACAAGATGTATCAGCAAATCAGTTTCGCAGTTTTTGTGTTGGGGGGGAGGTGCCTGGTGGTTGGGGAAAGGAACAAAAAACACTTGTGGCTAGTTACATAACAACACCCACCATCCCAATAGTGTAGTCTGCGTTACCTTATCCATATTAAGAATGTTTCATTCATTTCTTCTAAATGCACGCCTGCAAAGCCACAATACTGGAGATTATTTTGTTGCTCGCTAGAACAAGAAACTTTCTTGTCGATGAAACCCCGGCTGGCAGATGGGTGGGTGGGTGGATGGGTGATGGAGTGCTTGGCGGTTTTAAAATAATTGGGGGTGTGGGGACCTGATATATTACTAACACAAACATTTTGAACTGCACCAACAACTTTACAAATAGATATCACTAAAATAAGGAGGCAAGAATAAACATGCTCCACAGCGCGTTGATATGAGACATGTTACGGCATGGCACGCCCTTCCTCCTTCATAAGAATAAACAAGCTCCACAACCCCATGATATGAGACCTGTTATTGCATGGCAGTGCCCTTGCTTCTTCCTTGGAAAAGGAAAAACCGTGCAATGCGAGGGAAATAAACGTGAATCTATCTTTCAACGTGAATTAGATTCCATTAAATGTAATGTGTGTTTTTCATTTTTTTAATAGGAAGGTATTTTTTAATATAAATCATTATTACTTATTTAAAAATTGTTGGAGTTCTTTATGTCATATTATTTTAGTGGATTTTGGTTTATTTTTTAATTTAAACGTGATATGATATTTGTGTAGTTAAAAAATGGAGTGAAGTAGTAATGTGATAGATTGATGATTATTTTGAATGAAACATTTAGTTTAGTAAGGATAATTAATTTATGGAGATTTTCTATAATGTTCAATAAAGGGAGCTAATATGGGAAAGGTGATAATTTGGCTCTCATTTGCTTTAGGAAATTGATATCTTTTTGTCCATAAATGTTAGAGGTGGAAAAATATCCTTGGTTCTAAAGTTAAGTTTGCTCCAACATAATTATATTTTAAACCACAAATTTTTGTTGACCTCGTGGATATGATATAAATTTTTCATCTTGTAGGATAGTTTTGTCATGAAATAAGAAGGGTAGTTATTTTTCCTTGATTGTGATTCTTTCTAGATTTTGATGTGTTTTTCATTCTACTTTACATCTATAGAAAATATCTACAGACTTAATTCCTTGTCATATTTTACAGAAAATAGCTACAAACTTAATTCCTTGTCATATTTTATATTCTCTACGTCTACCAAAATTTTGACTTCCCACAATATTATGTATATTGGTGAATTTGTCATCATTACTATTGTTGGGATGTCCTCTTGCATAACTTTGTATTCCTCGTACCCATAGAACCTCTTCCAACGAAGTTTTGTTGTTGTAGGGTATACAACTTTTCATCCACCTTCAAAGAAATCAGATAAGCTTGTCTCCTCTTCAATATATAATGTAAAACTATTAGCGTACGTTACTACCCCTTTTTATTATATATTTAAGTCTTAACTGAATGATAACTTGAATAATTGTTTTGTATATACTCTTAAGTGGATGTCTCAAATTTTGTTCTTGTGTATATAAAATCTATTGATAAGAAATTGGTAAGAAGTTATCCTTGAACTAACTCATTATTTTCTTCCAAGTCTTGATCTTTTCTTACTATCTCTCTATTTTATCATTTTGTGTAACATCCCACTAGAGTATAGAATTAAATTTTCTTTTAATTTCATAAAAAAGGAACCCTAATCTGGTCTTGAACATTTTCTTTTTATCAAAATACTCATTTTGGTTAGTTGATTAGATCCTCAACTTCTAAACTACCATCACAAACAAAATTCGCAGTCTAGATCATCCCCAAGTTTTTTCCTTTTTCACTTTGGTCTCACTGATTCCACACTTAGCCTTATCCAGAAAATTTCACTCCTGATCAACTTGACCTCACTCAACCTTCCTGAACTATGCATTTCACAGTCTCAGCCCTCAAGCCCAATTGTGCATTATGTAGTCACAGTTCCCAAACTAGACCCTCGAGCTCTAGAACTACGTAATTTATGCCTCCCAGTCAGCCTTAACTGCACATTGCATAGTGCCAAGCCTCAAGCTTCCAGCCTGACACCTTGAGCTGCACAATTGCACAATTTGTTAGATTTTCCTCCCTCCAAAATTGCGAATTGGGAAACTTCAAGCCTGAAGCTTGAGCCCTTGAAACCTTCAACTTTGCAATCTCCCAGTTTTTTCTCCTTCCAGAATTTCACATTGGGCAACTCCAGGCCTCAAGCCTCAACATTCAGCTTTTGAGCTCCTCAACTGCACAAACACCTAGCTAGGCCTCTTGAAGCTATGAATTGGTCAACCTCAAGGCTGAAGCCTCAAGCTTGACGTCCTGAATCACTCAATTGTGTAGCTACTTGAGTCTATCCTTCAAGAACTTCGCATTGGGTAGCCTCAAGCCTCAATCCCTGATCGTGAGCTCTTATCCTTTGACCCTGACCATCCTGAACTACACATTGCATAGTATCAAGCTTCAATCCAAAACCTTGACCTCTAGAACTGTGGAATCCATAAGTTAGTCACCAGTTCCAGCCTTAACAAGTGATTTCATGAAACTTGTTAGATTATGGGTTTTTTGGATTGATGTCACCTTGTCGCGAATGGTTTTCAGTTGCAGGTACTCTATATCATCATAATAGGATGATGATGGATGAAAAAGAGAGGGAGAACATTGAATTGAGAAGAATAATATAAATGGTCGAAGAGGAGAAGAGGCATATCTGCCTTAAATTGCAGCATGTGTTTGAGGAACAAGTTGTTGAAGGTCCCACTCTAGTGACAAAAAAAGAAACATCAAAAGTAAAGCCAATATGTGGGCATGGTTCAAATAGTGGTTATGGACCATATGAGGAAAACGATTCATGTGCATTTTGTAAGCATCACTAAGGTTCTCATCATATGTCAGTTGGTAAAAGTGGGTGTCTAGAGTCATCTACAATGTTGTCATCATCATCAGAAGTTGAAAAGATGAATGACAAGTTCAAGGAGGTAATAAGAATTTCAATAAAAATTCCTTCTGTTTATGTTCATAGCACGTCTTTTGTAGCATTTGAGCAACATAACAAAGGCATTGGTATGAAGATGCGCCTATCTAAAATGGGTTATGAAGGAATAGGCCTTGACATCAATGACCTTGAGGATAATCTTGTTGTTGGATTTCATGGTTTATGATATTGTTGATTATTGTCAGATAACTTCCTTCTTTGTAGTGTGGGCTTGGGTAGTCACAATTGGTGTGGATTATCAACAGGAGTTCACACCCTCCATCAGTTTAGATGGTTTGACAGTGTTACATGCCTCAATTTTTAATTTTTTTTGTTGTTTCCTAACTTCTTCCCTTTTCAAAAATCGTTGAGCTACCATCTTGTGACATAAGGAATTGAGTGCTAATGGGAATTGCACCTTGGTCATGGATTGACAGGAGAGAGTGGTATTCTACCATTCGTTGTGCTTTTCTAAACCTCCATGATGTTGTGAATGAGGATATTATTTTTGTAATTTTCTATAGATTCTTAATTTGTTGGCCACTATCCTTGTCTACTAGCAACTTGCACTTCTCTACCTTTTTTCTATTGAAAGAGTAATTTGCAAGAAATTGATCATTCGATGGATGAAAAATAACACAAGTTGTTGGGTTAGCCACCCTAGCCCATCTCTTGATTGTTCCTTGCAAATCCCCTTTCAAAATTAGGCATTCGAGGTTTGAAAAAATGATATTTTTTTAGCTCGTCCTCTTCTATGATGCGTGGAAAGTGAAAAATTCCATGTTTTAATTGTGTGACATTGATGGCTTATGCCTTGACCATGAAAGTGAGGAACATTACT
The DNA here is from genome assembly GCA_034641835.2 of Pinus albicaulis. Lineage (NCBI taxonomy): Eukaryota > Viridiplantae > Streptophyta > Pinopsida > Pinales > Pinaceae > Pinus > Pinus albicaulis. The sequence goes on from CM076581.1 coordinate 1,416,329,864, forward strand.
ACTCTTCTTCTCGATTTTCTAAAGCATCCATTATGAGTGTTCAACTTTTACACTTTGTATTTTTATTGCTTTCATTTGCACTATTTAGAGTAATTGCTAGTTATTATTTTAGCAAAAATAAACATTTTCCAATAAGGAGAGGAAGTTGCATGGAGTGAATTATGTGGCTTTGCATTATACACACATATATGGCTCTTTTTGTTTTGTTTTTGTAACTAGGTTGAGCCTAGGGCAGGGCCAACCTATTTATTGGATGGAAGAATGATCTACCCACAATGTGATGCTATCACCATGATTGTGTGAAGCATAATTAAGCATGGACACCCCTTGGGATAGTTTAATTTACCCAAAATTGGTTTCCATCCTTAACCCTTCCCCGTGAGGTTTGAACCTAAGACCTGGTGGGGACTAAACCCCTCTCAAACCAACAAGTATACACCTCATGGGTCACACATAGATGACATTGCTTGTAGGGAGAAATTCCATTCCTGTGCAATATTGTCGTGTGACATTTTATACTCAATTCCATGTGACATCTATCAAGCACATTGTGACAAAACTATAACCATATTCCTCCCATTATTTGACAAGAAAATTAATATACATAGTAGGGCATGGCCCACTAGGGAAGTTGGCTTGTTAATCCTCCTCTACTCCTTTGGATTCTAATAAGTTTTAGGACCAATCCCATTATTTTAATAAGTTTTAGGATCAATCCCATTTAAATTCTTCTATGATATTTAAATGTAGGTGACCTTTCAATACACATAGTAAGACATGGCCCTCTAAGGGAGTGGCATTGCCAATCATCATATACTCCTTTGGATTTTAATAAGTTTTAAGATCAATCTCATTTAGGTGATCTTAAATTCATCATAGTTAAAATTACGTTATATGATTTAAATCAAATAAACATTTATTAATGAAATTTAAACTATCATTGGTTAACCATCTCCCAATTTCCTTCCAACAACTAAAACATGACATAAAATAATTGAACCATTACATAATTTTTTTTGTTATGGATAAGTTCCACAAGCGTATTTGGGATAAAGAGCAAGGGAGAGAGAAACAATATTGTAATGAAAAGTTTAATCCCACTCATATCATTAACAAAAATCATACATAGGGGCCAATATTTCTTGGAGAGCCAAAATTCTTATTTCTCAGTTATAGACTAATTCTCATAAACTCCATTGTGAAATGAGGCTCTGTTGTGAAGCAGGGCACTGGAAAAGGCCCAAAGAAATGTGGGAAGAAAAAGTATGTATTTTTTTCTCTTCCAGAAAAATAGAAATTAAAAAACATTTCATTTTAAAATGCAAAGCCTTCGAAGGCAACACAGAAAGTTATGCAAATACTATGACAACTAGCTCTTTGGGATAATTTATTCCACGAGGGGCTTGTCGAGAAGTTAGGAGCATTTATTGTGAGGTTTCACATGAAAGTGGCCGAATAAGGATAGTAAAGAAATTTGTCCCATAAGCTATCTTTAACCTCTTTAACATTAAAATAATAAACTATCTTTAGCCTCTTTAACATTAAAATAATTTCTTTATTTCTTTTTAATTTACAACATTTTTACTGACCCTCGTCATTAACAACCAACTCAATTTTCCCTTTAAATGGGGAAAGAATAAAGACACAAAGAAATATGAGAGGCTAAAAATAACATGTAGAATAGGTTGATTCTCCATCTTATTCTTATATTCAACCCTTTTTCTATGGAATATTATAACCAACACTCCAACTTCTCGACATTGAAAATCTTCTTCATTATTGGCATTCACACCCACATGGAACAAAATGTGGCTAACGCAACTTATGATTAAGCCAAAGGCTTTTCTACTATGAGGTTTATCTTCGTGACACTGTTTAGATTCGTCATCCCTGACATAATCTGAACATTTTCCCTTGGGATTACAGCATGGTACAATGTATTGACAGGAGAGAACGCAAGTGCATGTGAGTATAGAGAAATTGAAGGCGTTGTTATAGCTCAAAGAAGTACCATTTGCGGTCAATGTCGATCCATGCTATTTCGGAATATATGTGGCATGTTCCCTTAAAATAAACAAATAATGTTCGTGCAACCTGTGCCTGCACATTCAATAGGTTTTTGAAATACTGATGTGCAACTGCTACACTTTTGGGAATGTGAGGGTTCTGTTCGCATCGACTCTATTCCTGCTTAGTTCGTAGCGGAGAAAGAATTTCTGATTAAAAATACGAGTCTTAGAGGAATTGATGTTATTAACGAAGAGAAATTGCAAATAGAGATGATTTTCCCAAAGAAGGTGTCCTCTGAAAATATAATCTCATTTGCGGCTAGAGATAGTGCATCATTTGTATTTTTCTTAAAATTATACATAAGGATACCTTTGTGTTAAGTATAGCATGGGATAACAACAACGCTCAATGATTTCTAATGTTTGATTGTAGGCATCTCCCATCCCCCTCTGCTGGAAGAAAGGATGGAAATATTACACTAGCTTCCAATATTCAGGGAAACATACCATCCCCTACCTTCAATGTAACCCATCTAACTCAGATATTTGCAGCTAAAGGTCTATCCTAGGATGAAATAGTTAATTTTCAGGTATTGTGTGAGACGTGCAAGTCATCAATGTGTCAATTCTTGCAAATGACAATAATGGTTGAGCGAAACCATGATTATAATCATGTTTGTGTTGTGGGTGAATGTAGGAGCACACAAAATTGGTGTCTCTCACTATACTTCATTCGTCAACAGGCTCTACAATTTCAATGGCACGAATATGACGAAAATTTCCCTTGATCCAATGTATGCTCAGATACTAAAGCAAAGTTCTCCCCAAGGCAGCCCCATTAACGTCAACACGACTGTGGTCATAGATCCTCAAATGCCACTGATCCTAGACAACCTATATTACAATGATGTTATAGCTAATGGTGGTCTTTTTACATCAGATGCAACTCTACATATAGATCCAAACACCAAATCTAGTGTGACTGCAAACTTAGGCCATAACTTGGTCAGATGGCAGAAAAAATTTATTGCCACAATGATAAAAATGGGAGATATTAGTGTATTAACTGGGACATGTTAATGTTCTGAGTAGTCAACGTCAATTGCAGGGTTGCCAACAATTAAAACAGATTGGAAATTTAGTTTTCCTTAGCTTCAAATTTGGAAGATTTGCACTTCTCAACAATTAAACTAGCACAACCAACAACATAGAAGTTGGTGCAACCTATTGAAAATGAAGGCACATATATCTAATATATATTGTATATGAATAATGTGATTTATAGGAAAAAAGCTATATTTTAAATAAAAAATATATTTAGCATAAATTTTTTGTTTTAAATAAAAAAAAATGATTTATCAAATATATTTATTACATTATTTTATTAATTTAATTTTTTTTAAATTAATTTTGTTATACATTATATTTAAAATATTGATTTTCTTTAATGCCTATTTGATGCTGCAGTTCCCTCCATTTTCTCATGCCGCATTCTTCCCTCCATTTTTATATAGTATTTATTTCCTTTAGGATATCTTTACACCTTAGCCACACTTCCCTCCATTTTAATATAATATTCTTCACTCCATTTTATTATAGTATTTATTTCCTTGAGGGTATCTTTACACCTTATCAAATGCTAGTATTTATGTTTTCTCTCATCATTCACACTCATAGTAGAATACATTGAGAAACAGAACGTTAATGTGAAATGAAATCTATTCCTATCTGCATCAACATTGGCACAACCCATAAGGTCCTCGAGAATTGGCTCCAAATTTTTTTACGTGACTAAACACATAAGCAATCGAAATCAGAACCTCTGTGTGTGATTGTGTATGATTAAGAGGATAAATGGTAGAAGACCAGGGGTAGTGGCAAAGGTGAAGGGTTGAAATATGAAAACATGGCACCGAATTTGTTTTCAAATTAGAAATTCTTCTCCTAAATTTCAAGCAATTTAGTAAATAAATGATGACGAAGCTCAGTGTTTGTATGCAAAATTCTTGATCTGCCATGGCTCCATCCTCAAATGACTGTGACTTGGATTCTTTCATTGAAAAGAAGAGAATAAATGACAATGTGAGCGATTTGTCGGGGTTCAATCGTAGCCTCGAAGATATCCTAAATGATTCTGAGGAGGAATCATCTTCGGAGGGGTCTGATGATGAGACTACAAAACCTTTTCTCTTCAGAAACCCTAGTTTCACACATCAAATTCAGGAAAATGATGAAAACAACATGCACTAGGCCTAGAAAGGTTCGAAGAAACTGGAGAAAATCGAAGGAAATTAAAGTTCATTTTCAATTACAGACATATTGAAATTGGATATGAGAAATGTAATTCTTATGACCCCGACTTTTCTAATTCGGACTTAGAGGAAAAAGGAAAGCCCTTGCATTCGATGGAAAGAATGGAAAATAAAGATCAGAAAACTGGAGTTTCCACCGACGCATCTAGTTCAAATTTAGAGGAAAGGGTTAAGCCCTTGCATTCAATAGATAATGAATTTCACAAAACTGAAATTTCCAACAAAGTTTGGTTGGCTTGAGAATTGGCTGAATTGAGTCTTAGTTTGAACATGAAGAAGTTTGCATTCTTGGATTTTACTGGTAAGCCTTCAGCATTTTCTGCTTCAACGCCTGCTCGTTTTCACTTTTATCTTAGTCGCAGGCTTTTTCTCCATTGCTTGGAAGTGTAAAGCTGAGTCCAAAGCCCGGAGTTTCACTTGTTGTGGCTGAAGCTACATCCAAACCTGTTCCTAGCCCCCATGCCACAGTGATAAAGAATAGGAAGGTGAACATTCTATCTCGAAAGGATCATGATTCGGCAGGCTTGACAAAGTCTAGTTCAAAAGTTGGAGGAATTTCACAAGAGGAGGAAAAGGAGGGGAGTATGGTTGGTTCCAATGTGGGAATTTCTAAAGGACTGTTTTAATTTGGGGATAATTCAACTATTATGACATATGATCGCAGTTTTAGTAGACCCAAAGAGGAAATGGAAAAAGAGACACATAATTTTATAGTAAATAAAGAATATCCCCTACCGAGATCAGAAACTGAAGAATTTATTGCTGAAATAGAGACAGTGACAAGAGAAAATGATGATGAAAGAATTATAAGCAGGAAGAATGAAGAAATAGAGGGACAAGGTGATATCAGTATAGGAGTGCAAGAGAACGAAGTGTTGTAGATTGTGTAGAACATTGGAAAAAGTAATCCAACATCTGATCATGAAAAAGTCCACCATTGATGAATTTTGATGCTAATACTTGTCTAGAAACTTAGAACTCTGAATCCAGTAAAGTTTCGTTGGATAGTGATCATAATCTATCGCAATTAGGTAGTGAAGAAGAAATAAGAAATGCTTTTATTCAATTTCTAGAGCCAACAGAGATGGTTACTCAAGAAAAGCATGTCAATGTAGTTGAAGAAATGCCTAAAAAGAAAAATCAAAGGACCGTTGATGACGTTGAAGATGAAAAAGGGGAAAAATGGAACATGGCTGACCTAGAAGGAAAAGTGGCAAAAATTTCCAAGCCTCTCTTAAGCCATTGGACTTGGCGAAAGAACTTGAAAAGAGAGATGCATATTTTGGATTGCACTAGGAAGAGGGAGCTGCAGCACAACTGATGAAACTTGAGGGTATCCAATGAGGACCTCCAGCAATAGGTCATTTACAAATTGATTCCCTAAGCTATATTTCACAAGCACTTTCATTACAGATGTTCAGGAGGGATCATGGTTCTCCATAAGCTCTAGCTATGCATATGAATTATATTTCCATGCGTATTTCCAAAAGATTTGTCCTTGTTAATCCCAACAAATATTATTCTCAGAGTGCTGACTGCATGGATGCCAAGGTTCTGTACTTTATCCTCTGAAACCTAACTCTTTATATGTATTCTGGCATTTCCTTATCTTTCAATACCCCTCGTGATTTGTTCTTCTAACAATGTTTAGTTTTTTTACTATGGAATTAAATTTTAGCACTTTCGAGACGGATTTCCTATTCTGACAATTGTTTCTCAAGTTTTGCAATAGACCTTTTCTTTACTAGAGTATCTCATGTAGTCTTCATTCTCTGTATACGACTGTAAGAATCATGGAGAAAATAGCATACATCCTTTTTAATTTTTTGAAAATGGGGGACAATATTGATCTTTCCATCCTGTATAATATATCTATTCTATCAATCCTTATCAAGTAGATGTATATGGTATTCACTCTACAATTTTTTGACAAAAAACTATGAAGAATAGGTCATATGCAATCATTTATCATATAGCATTGAAGACTACCTTATGTTGTGGATAAGGAAGTGATATTTGTTGATAGTAAAGAGCCATCCTTGCATTTATTCTATTCCCAGCACCATAAAACACACCTCTTAGGTCCCTTTCTTCTCTTGTTTTGGAGTATTTTGCAAGTCAGTTTTTATTCCTTATGGCCACCCACATGGAATTTTTTTTTTCCATAGTGGTTTCCACCATCAGGACTTATCATTTTGACTATTGAGCCTCATTATAAAACATTTATTTGTACCCTAATTTGGCAATATATTTATCCACTGAAGGATTTTTAGATCATACTATTTCATCTGCTCCCTTTCTGATTCTTCCATTACTTCTAATCAAGGATTCAACTGATATGCATTTTTCCCTTAAATTCCTACCATACTGGTTTTGATCCATGACCATTGCTAGATATCTATAGTCACAAGATCGACACTTTGAACACCTTAAATAATTCCTTTCATGTAAAAGAGTTAATATTTTGTTTAATAAAGTATAGGTGTTCTCACATCCAACCCATGGATTAGAATTTAGTCTCATCTGTTCTACATTACCAATCTTCCATGCTAGCTAGTTGTCTACAACTAGAGACATTTGCACCAGTCCCTTCCAGATCAAAATTATCAAGACCTGGTTCAATCGAAAAAGACTCTGTGGGGAAAAAGAGCAATGCGTTTGAATTGGATTGGGAATAAATTGTGAAAAACTTGGAAAGTACAAAAATTAAAGATATACACATTTTAAATAAAAAAATATGTATTTTCATTGATATTCAATAAAGCGATGTCCATACTATGCACACTATCAATGAATGTCCAAAATTTCATGGATTAATAGGTATCTCATATAATATGGGTCCAAACTAAGAACTGAAATCATCTACTTATAAAGTTTAAGTGAAGAGTTAATGATGAACACTATATAGTAAAAAATCTAAGATGCAGGTTTCTCCGATGTCCTCAACTCTTTGACCCTCAAGGTTCACAAAGTCCTTAAGGTGAAAAAGAGGGCTTATTTTGATCGAAGCAAATTTGATGTAGGATATAGCTATTCCAAGTTTAGTTCAATATCCCAATGATCCAAACCTCTCATTATCATGAAACATTAAAATGTGAACTAAACTTTAAATCAATTCTTCTGATTCAAGTGTTTAAGCTTTAGATAAACTGAGGTGAGTCTTCTGTTTCTTAATGTCTCACCTTGATTTCCTATTGCAAAGTAAAAGAGTGTAGTGGAATGATATAGTGTTATTTAAGTGATTTTGTGTTAATCACTTAATTGGTTGTTCTTATTGGCATGCATTTTCTCAAGCATGCTCCAATTTCACCCACAACTTTAAGCATTGTAGGTATGGCTCAAGATTTGAATGGAAAATATTTTAATATATGGCAGATCATTGCCAAAATTTTGTCACCAAAGATCTAGCAAAGTGGCAAGGTTAAAATCTACTCAAAAGCATGTAAGAGGGGCATGTAATTGGCATACACTTGGCCACCTCGTCATTATATATTCTTTTGATGGCCTCCTAGGTGAGATCCACTGCCTTATAAATGTAACCCTTAGTGGGCTTTTCAACATAAACCATCATGAAAGATTGAAGTCATTGTCAAACATTCAAATTTTGGTATAAATAAATTTGAAAATGAAATGAAGTTTGACTTTGAAGGTGAACATTGAAAAATTTTAATACTTAAGTACCTGAGCACTTTGGCAAGTGACCCTGCCATAGCAATAATCTCTTCAACGTCTTCCTAGAAACCATCAGTAAACACAATAGAAACAATTAAAATGCATTGATGTGTTTTCCATGTCCCTTTTTTTTCCATTCACTCATGTCCCAAACATATCTTTTTGAGAATTACCCTTTGGTCAACGATGAATTGCAAAGAGATGAATTTTGTTGGAATTTTGGTCATTGTATGACAAACAAGTTCTTTGCCTTCAATGAAAATTGTTGTGCTCTTGAGGTCATTTGTGTGATTGTAAATTTATTTGGTTATATATTTTTCCTTATACATAACTTCTTGTATCCAGGGAATTCTTGCAATCCCTCAAGAATTAAATCTATGTAATGTGTAGCACAAGAATTCCAAAATATGGAGGGATTCTTAAGCTCAAAAAGTATAGCAGCAACCATATAATTAGTTGCATTGTTGTTAAAAATTTGTACAACATTTTGTTTTCCCACTTCCTAAACAACTTTCATCATTTCACAAATTCGTTAGGCACTATTAACTTTGTTTGAGGCATCTACTAATTTGAGAAACATTATTTCCTTTGGACTAGAGATGGGGAAATTTATCAAGGTTCTATTCGTTTGGTCTATCCATCCATCAATTATGATGGTGCACTTTGTTTCTGCCCATGATGAATAAAAATTATCAAGCATATATTATCAACTTTTTCTAACAACAAATCTGTCCTAAGGCTCCTACATGAAGGGGCTTTCAACCTAGATTTTCAATGGTGACTACATAAATCATGCGCTAGGAGTGAGGGATTTTGGCGCAATTGTAATGTCCCCATGAAATTATTTCCATAAGATGAAGTGGCATATTGATCTCTGTAAGCTATAGTCTTTAATAAAGGGGAAACCCTAAAATATCCAATGTTCGAGAAATGCATTAGGGGAGTTTTGGGTTCTAAAATGGGCCTCCTAAGGAAATTATAAAATAATAGTGGAAATATTAAAATAATATTAGATTACATCATCAAATTGTAGAGGGAAAAAATAATAAAATAATAAAACTACTTTTTCAACTCATATTTTTAACTTATCTCCCTAAGTTTTTACTCAAATTTCGAGCGGAAACACTCTTTGGATGCATAATTTAATTCTTCATCCAAGGAGTACCCATGTTGCATACTTTCTATGGACCCTGCTACATGAAAAATGTGAAATACATGAAAAAAATTATTGCAATCATGTTTTTCATGTATTTCTCATTTTTCATGTAGCAAGGTCCATTAGAAGTATGAAACATGGGTACTCTTTGGATGAGGAATTAAATTTTGCATCCAATGAGTACTCCTCGAAATTTGAGTAAAAACTTAGGGAGATAAGCTGAAAATACAAGTTGAAAAAGTAGTTTTATTATTTTTATTCTTTTTACCTTTTTACTCCAAAAATGGTGAATCATCCCTCATGGTTGACATCATCATCTTGAATCTTATTGGTTCTTATAAAGTTTATTTTTGTTGTACATTTTTCTTAGGAGGCCCATTTTAGACATCAAAATTCCCCTAATGGGAGGGCAAGCTTTGGGGCAGCTTGGCAAAGAAACCCAAAGTTGGGGTTTTGAGTGAACCTAAATCAATTAAGAAGAAAATCCCTTCAAAGAAATCTATAAACACAAGAGGGATAGATTGTTAATTTTGGGCAACTAGGTCCAAAATACATGTTTCACTGCTCATATGATGATGGTCATATTTTTGTTGGATTCCTCTTTCGGAGAGGTGCAAGATTGATCTAAATATCATCTTGTTTAGATGAGAAGAAAAATTACTTTGAATTTATTTTCCACATGTGCAAGGTCATCCAGATTTGTAATGTAGGCTCACATTCCTAATAGATGTGTCACACACCCTCACTGATGGATATAAATTAGAGACACTTGGAGGTAATTTGCTCATCATCTCATCACACATTCTCTCATTATGATCTAATTGGTTCGATAGCCTTTGGAAGCCTTTTTCCCCTCACATGTGTGAAGCGAAACTACTATTTTCTGCGTATCTGTTTAGGGATTGTTGCTGCAGCATTGAAAATGGTAAACCCTTTTTCGTTTGACCTCAATCTCCTACAAAAATTTCTATTTTAGGAGGTTGTACTGCTCAGCACTAGAATCGAGGAAATCTGAGATGTTTGATCGAAGCCCTAGCATTGACTTTTGTTTTGTTGCCTGCGCTGAATTTGGGTTAACTAGTGTTGACTTGTAATGAGTTGTATTTGAGGGCTATGGGTGTGAAACATGAAGGATTGGCTGACCACGAAAGGCTTTTCTAGCTGAAGCATTATGTTGACTTCCATAACACAACAATATCTCATATCTTTGTTGGACAAAAGAAATTGTAAATCTGATCTATGTTTGGCTTGTCTTCTATTGATCTATTATTGTGTTCTATCAACATTTTACTTTCATGTTTATGTGATTGCTATATTGTATCGAGCCTAGGAAATATTGAAGTAAAATTGAATCAAGCATGGAGCACCATGGTTATCTAAATTTAATATGGTATTAGAGATGAGGTGAAGACAAAGTCCAAGAGTCCAAGCTAGTGTTAGAAGCAATCACTGAGGGAAGGGATCCTATCAAGGACAAATGGCCTCCTCAACCTACAAGGGTTTCAAGGCTGATGATAAATTGACTGATAAGTTTGATTAGAATTCATGGAAGATGTCATTGGACTTGGTGCTATAAGATCAATATGTCATGGAATATGTGCAAGGGAATATTCAAGAGTCTCCATCAAATGCAACAGCTGCCATGAAGACAAAGTATCGACAAGGGGAAATCAATATGATTACCTGGGATTCTATTCATAAGAACTTGGTTTCTTACATTTCTGAGATGAACACATCTAAGGAGATGTATGATAAGCTGGTGAGCATGTTCAAGGCTAGAAATTCTAATCAAATCCTTTTCTTCAAGAATCAATTGAAGACTATCAAGAAGGGCAAGGATGAATCTATTCAATCCTATTTTATGAGGCTCACTAAAATCAGAAATAACCTCCTAGCTATTGGGGATGAAATATCTGATCGAGAGATGGTTCTTATTGTGATTGGAGGTCCTCCTCGTGACTGGCATGTATATAATACCACTATTCTTAATAATAATGTGATTCCTGATTTTGATGAAATATTGACGATATGCACTCAAGAGGAAACAAGAATTACAGATTATGCCTCTAATTGAAATGGAAGTGACCCTACTGCCTTCGCCGCTCATGCAAAGAAGAAGAACCATGGTGGCCCGAGAAATCAAAACCATGGTAGAGTAGGGCCCAAAGGAAGGAAGGGAATATGTTACACTTGTAACAAGGTTGGTCACTATGCAAGAGAGTGCCCTAATAGAAGGGACTCTCCCAGGGATGATGACAACAACAAATCGAGAGGGAATGGTGTTCCCCACCAAGTATTGTCTATATTTGGCCAAGGCTTGCAATACGGCCAACATCTCCTTGACATAAATGAAGTCGGTCATTGGGTAGCCACTTTCTACTCTTAAAGGCTATGGGGTGGCCTTCCTGTGTCAACACAACCTCCCTCACCTGAAACATCACACTCCAATACAAATTTTCAAGTGAAATCAGGCAATGTCAAAACATAAAAACTGCTCATGACCTTCTTGCGACACTCAAATGCCTCCTGTGTTAACTCCGTCCACTCAAAAGCCCCCTTCTTCCACAAGTCTATGAGGGGTGTTGCAAGTTGTGAGAATCCTCTCACGAATCTCTTGTAGTATGTAGAAATGCCTAGGAACCCCCTAAGCTCAGTCACATTCCTGGGTGTTGTCCAATCCAAAATGGCCTTGACCTTCTCCTAGTGTACCTTTACTTCATCCTCTGGGCTAATCAAATGCCCAAGGTACAACATATTTTTCAATCCAAACTCACATTTGGAAATCTTCGCTTACAATTTTTGCTACTCTAGTATGCGAAGTACTACCTCCAAAAGTTGAAGGTGCCCCTCTCACGTCCAGTTATAGATGAGTATGTCGTCAAAGAAGACAAGCACAAAGCACTGCAACTACCCAGGAAATACATGGTTCATACAAGAATGAATGTAGCTTGAGCATTGGTTAGCCAGAAGGGCATCACCGAGAGCTCAAAATGTTTGTAGAGGAAAAAAAAGGTAGTCTTAGTGATTTCCGTCTCCCTCACTTGAATCTGGTGGTACCTAGAGTGCAAATCTATCTTAGAGATGTATTTCTCTCCTCTAAGCTCATCCATGAACTCATCAATGCATAGAATAGGGTACAAGTTCTTCAATGTCTTCTTATTTAGGGCCTTGTAGTTAATTCACATGTGGAGTGTCCCATCCTTCTTCTTCACCTACACCGCAGAAGAAGCGAAGGGACTTGAATTGGGCCTAATGTGCTCCAATATTAGCAGCTCTTGAATGGCCCTCTCAATCTCATGTCAATAGGCTTTGGGATTCCTATATGGGGTCATGATAACTGCATGCACTCCCTCCTCCAACTTGATTGGGTGTTCAAACCCTCGGCTTGGTGGCCTGCTTGGAGGGATATCCCCAAAAACCCCCCGATGCCTCTCCAATAGGGCCTGTATGTCTATGCGCAATGGCCGTGGCTGGGCCCCTATCTCTAAAATCCTCAGCTGAACGCCCATTCTATGTCCCCATGGCATAGATCTAACTCCATCTATTGTGTTGAAACTTTCTGGGGTGGTAAGGACTGCACTCCCCTCAATAATACTAGCTTCACATCTAGCCCCAAAAACTACATATCTAACTTCTGCTAGTTAGTGGTGACCCTCCCCAGTGGGTATAACCACTCGACACCCAACACCACATTGGTCTTTGGGACTTCAACTACAAAAAACTGATCAGTAACCATTGACCAAGTAGTTCCCCATCATCACAGTCAACCTAGGAGCGTACTCATGCACTACATGGTCTGGTCTCCCGGCACCAACAAGAACGCCTTGAATGTCTCTGTGTGGATTCCCCTACACTCCACCATCATCAAATCAATCAATTTTTGTGTGGCCCCACTGTCTACCCGAACTGAAACTTGTTGCCCTTGTACCATCCCCCTAATCCTGAGTGTCAAATACTTTGGAATTCCACGAAGTGAAGAAAGTACTCCCCCTGATGGGGAAAACGGTCCCCATCTACGTGGTGGTGGTGGTGGTGGTGCCCCCCTAATGATGGTCCTCCCTCATCTCCCAGATCTGCTCGAACCTCAAACTCCTCAATTGATTCACTATCCGAATACACCTCAATGTAGTGGGCCTTGCCCTTGGTGCAGTTGTGCCCAGGTGCCCAAGGTTCTTGTCAAGTAAAGCAAAAATTCCTCCTCCTAAGGTCCCTCTAGCTCTCCTCATCCATTTGACCACATCCTCCATCCCTCTAGGGTGGTACAGTGTCAGGGTTCCCCTATGGTGCAGTGGGTCTAGTGGTGGAAAAGCCCTGGGTCTTGGGTACAATGTCAATCATATATGGGGTCCTGGAGATAGCATCCATCAAATATGTGGGATTGCAGGCCCTCACCCAACCATGCAATGGGTCTGCTAGCCACTCCAAAAATAGCATGGTCAACCGAGCCTCTGAAATGCTAATGACCATCACTGCCAGTCCCTAAAAATCTGTAATTTATGCCTTTGCACTACCAGTTTGCCTTAGATGGGCTAACTCCCTGAAATGTAACTCTGGGTCTTTCCTCTCAAACCTCTTCAACAACCTTAGGGTGAACTCTATATAAGAAGTGATGTGAATATGTCCCAACATGATTATCCCATGCTACCACCACTCTTGGGCATCCCCTTCAAAATGAAGGGTAGCAAATAAAATAACATCAGTCTCCCGCATGGAGTTCAGGTGGAATTATGTATCTAGCTTCTGAACCCAAGCCGTGACATCTAATTGTTCTAGTGCAAGAACTCTATTGAAGCTGACAGGAATTATCATTAATGTCTTTTGCATAATTTTGTGTAATCAATTTTTAAAATAGTACTCTTGTGGGTATAGAAGAGGGTCTTTGAAAATATTTTAGAACTTATAATTCCATTTTTCACTTTGTCCTCCCTTTTTTTATGAAGGGATAATCAGTGCTCCGAATGTCAAAAATATGTTGAGCCCTCTTTCTCTTTCTAGTATGTGTAAAGCCACAACTTTTTTACTTTAATATAAAACATAATTGTGATGATGAAATAATGTGTAGTAGTGTTACAGACCTCAGTTTAGGACCAACAATAGAACATTGATAGAGCTCATAGATGTATTTGGAACCTGAATCCTTCAAAGAACTTAGCCCTGAAGTCATATTGTTGTATAAACTAACAACACTTATGTTCCCCAAGCAGATCTGGGAATTAGGTTGATGCAAGAACTCATAACTCCAAATTTTTTGGACACATTGAATTAACAAATACATTGACAAATTATCATGACACAAAGGTATGACACAAAGTATGTCACAAGTTGCACCCATATGTAAAGATCCCATAATGGATTCGTGAAACAAGAAGGCCTGTGAAAAATACAAAAAGGTTCTGGAGAAGTTGTCTTTGATATTGCTTAGTACTCGAGAAAATATCTCAAAGCTCGTTGTTGCTGGCTAAGTATTTCAATTCCACGTTTGACAGCCACACTTTTCTTCTAAAGTTGAATCATTGCTAGCATGCCCTGTGCTAGAGCTGGCTCTTACTCTGAATCCACAGAAAAACATGGGGGCCCTCATTGCACTTGGTCAGGAAATGAGGTGAAAGGATGGAGAAGGGATTGGAGTGAATCATGAAGATTGTGATTAGCTTATTCTCAAAGTGTTTCCCTTTGGATTTGATTTGGTAAGAACTTAGAAGTCAGACTCTTAGAGAATGATGAAGGAAAAACTACGGTATAAATGTGTTCAGCCACCAATAGTATTGTGCTTAAAACTTAAGTATTGAATAAGGAATCCACAATTTGTATCCATTTTGAAGGGATATGATAGGTAAAATTATTTGAATTTTAAAATTAAAAAAAAAACCATATTTTCTTTTGTATCTGGGAGATGTTTAGTCCCAATTTTTTTTCTGTACGCAAAATTTTCCATCTCATATTGTATCAATGTACAAATTCAACCTCGGTTACTATGTGTTCAACATGGCATCATCATAATGGAAGTGATCTCATTCAAGCCTTTTCTTATTTGTAATCTCTATAGAGAGGACTGGAAATTCTCTGCTCCATATACATTTGTCCAACTAAAGGTTTGAAATTCTTCTGATTTCTCTGTCTACTATAAATGAAACTTGTTATCAAACACCTTACTACAAAAAAATATTTTCTTCCAGTACCATCATTATATTCTTGTCATTTTTGAAGACCCTAAACTTCTTATATTCACATACAATTTCCCTTTTTCATTTTAATCGCCTTATTCGAGTCTCTTTCAAGGATTCCATAAAAACATCTTCAGCACCAGCACTACAAATTGGATACATTTTTCAAGATTTGTCACAAATGAGCAAACAACCAAGAATTATGTTGTAAATAAATCCCCATCCTAATTTCTTTCCCTTCTGTATTTTGAGGCTCCATCAGAATTAAGCTTGAAGAAGCCTCTACATATTCTCATTAATATAATAGATCTTTAAAGTGGGGTTTCTTGAGATTTGTCCTTTAATACTGAATGGTGAATTTCTTGATATTTGTCTTTCAATACTGAATGTTGCATTACCAAAAATAATTTTAGCAACACTTGTCCATTTCGATTTTCAAGCCTCAATGCCAGATTTGTTTTTTCCTAGAAGCTTCATGAGAGGTAGAAGGAAAGCACAATGGAAGGGTTTCATCCGCCCAAATCTTTATTTGGCACATAGAAGTAGGAGGATGTGGGCGATGAATGGAAATAATTTTGTATCCAAATTATTAGGAAGGTACACTTACTGGTACATGAATGATATCCTACTACTTACTATACATAAATCCAGGTCACAATTATGAAATGTATAAACCAACTTAATTTGTTGATACTGAGCAAGAATGAGGAAATAGAAGGATTAAAAACTTTCATTAGCTATTATTCTTCCATCCAAATAATAGTGAGCCAAAATATGCATTGATCAATTTCCAAACATTAGGTCCATTTCAAACAAGTTCATCCCATGTCTTTCTAAGAGGTGGGGTAAACTCTACGTTCCAAAATGGTCATGATGTAGACAAATGTTTGTCACCTATTTTAATTTTTTTGTATCCTTGCTCCTTGATATACTTCAATGAGTTTAGGTTCAACATTGCAAACACTATTGCAAATTCAGTGAAATGGAAACCTTTCATTTCAAGTCTCTCGAGTTTTAATAATCCATTTGAAAGTTCAAGGAGATCCTAGTCATATTCTCCATAAAACCTGAGAGAATACACCTTCTCTTTGCATTCTTTTTCCCAATATAACCAAGTCTTGTATATGTAAATTTCGTAGGCATTAAGTACAATTCAAATCTGTTCAAATTTACACACCCATGTAATAGATACATGACTCCATTATCAAGTAGAAAGTGAGTGATTTGTTATTTTTTATCCAAAAAAAAAAAACAGAGGTCCCTAATATTTTTTGCAACATTTTCAATGGTCATCAATTCCAAGTTGTGTATGTTTTTAACATAAAAAACAATAAATGCTAAATTGAGGCAACCTTGGCTATGGTGGAAATCCATCTATGAAAAACTAAACTTTGCTCACCATCTACAACTTCTTCTTCTCCATGCTCTACTCTCATTATCCTTAACCTTTGCAGAAAATAACAACAAATTTTAACTCTTTGTTTCCATTTCCACTTCTTATATATTGAACTTCAAGACCAGTGCACAAACTATGTAACTCATAATGATTTTATATGTTCAAATATATCAACTATAATGAGCATTTGTTTTGGGCTATTTTACTACAGTTGGTAATATCAACTAATTTGAGATTGTTGTTATGTCTAGTATATCCACTATTATCAACATCAATCAATAATAGTTTAAGATTAACATTCTTGCAGTGGTCAAATGGTTTTCATATTCATTGTCTCCATATTCTTCAACTCTTGTGGAAGTGCATTGCAATAGGGGAAACTAATATTATTTATCCCGATGGAATTTTTTTTCCACAATATTCTGGGATCTCTTCCTTTTCTGGCATAAAATTTCTTGTGGTTTGGCCATTATTTTACACATATATGATAACTTTATATTAGTGTTCACCTTATATATTGCATCTATCCTCTAGAATAATTACTCAATCACTAATATCATTGTAGTAAATGAAAAGAGGGAATCAATATTTCTCCTTTCCACAAAATTAATCATCACCTTATATAGACAAAGCTGCATTTCCTTTATCTCCACTAGATGATGTAGAATGAGGGGGTTTAGAGTGGGTATTATGGCTTGTGGAAACTTCCATTGACAGTCAAACTAGACCCTTCAATTTATTTTCCAAACAAGAAAAGGGTTGCAAAGGATAGATGTATTGTTCACTAAAATGGTGATCAACCATTGTTTTAAGCAGCAGGAATCAGATTGACCAAGTGCAGCAGTGTAAGAATTAAGTAATAAGAATATTTTGTTTCTTACAGTGCCCATTTGAAATGACTCTTTGAGAGTCTAAAATTCTCATGATGAGATTTATATGATTGGAAGAGAATGGAGTCATATAATACTAAGCAAGAATCTGAGATAAAGGTTGGCAGCAATCTTGCAAACAGTGATGGCATGATGACAGTAACATGGAAATAAGGCAGTGACTATATTCTTGACTTAAATATAGTGACGTTGGGGCATTGCAAGGTAAGGTAGTGACATGTTAAGCTTTTGACTATGTTGACTAAGGAATAGTGTCCAGTATGACAATAGGTCTTTATCAATGTTATGTGGCATAATAACCTTCAGAGAGTGGATGTGAATCACAAGATGAGAAACCAAAAAACGAATTAGAATACAGCCTTTAGATCTCATCAGGAAAACAAAATGATGCATATAGCAGAGAACTGTGCCTGAAGTACAAAAGCAGATAACAAAAAAAAAGTGCACCTCAGAATCTTTCCATTTAAGTTGGTATATCTATATTTGGATCTATGAAAGAATACAAAGAAAAGAAGTGAATCAAGTAAGAAAATTTTTTTTTTCTGTCATTATGATTCTGTCCAAGCCTTCATTTGTAGGCTCCACCAAGGAAAGGAGATGGCTACAGCTATTAATTCGGAGATACAGTTGATGAAAATCTTCTAAAAGTTCAAAGGAAGTAGAAGTATTTCAGAAAACTGGGAAAAGATATATATCAACTCCTCTTCATACAAAAATAGTTGAACGAATTAATATCTCCTCTTTCCCATTGATTATTTTAAGAAAATTGTCCATGTAATTATGACTGATAACCAGTTACAGATGTCTCATTGGGAAATATCTCTTTTCAAATATTCAGAGGGAGCTATAATTCAGGGGGAGCTAATGTTTTCTTTAGCTTTAAGCAGAATTGGTTGATCCAGACATTTTGCAGGTACTCTGAGGTACACAATCAAAACTGCTGAAGCACAAGTATGGTGAATAGAAAAGTTATAATTCATCTTTATTTATAAGGCTGAAGTCTGGAAGCTTCGTTTAGGTTGTACATTGAAAGCACTCAGCCACATACTTTGGCTAGTCATACAAGATATAGCTTTAATAAATCTTTACAAAAATAATGTCTTGGAGAGATCTAAGGGGAAATTCCAATTGGAAATACCGAGTTCATATGTTTCATTTATCCCATAGGTCAGATAATGACCATTCATTGACCACATTTACCACTCAAAACCCACTCTCTACCTTCTTTTTCCAATAGGCATATTACCACAAAGATTCTAACCTTATTATATGTGATAGTAGGCAACCAAGAACTCTCAAGGCACAAGGTTCAAATGGGTAATTGAATATACAAAATAGATAAGAACATACTTGGTAGAAGATAGTAGACACCCATGAGGCATGAGATTCAAATCACAAGAATCAAAGCTATCATCATACTTTCTTGGGAATTATAGTAGCTACCTAAACACCCATGAAGCATCAACTCCAAATGATAACTCATATAGTGCAATAGTATCCATAATAAATAAATAAATGAGAGCATATTTGATATAAATCATCCAAGCACCTCCCAGGAATGGCATCGACATAATAGGAATTACTTATAGAATCATATTTTATTGTGCTTGGTCCTAGTTATCTAGCCATCCCCGAGGAATGAGATTCAAATGATTTCTTATCTAATTTAACATATTCAAAATAAGAAGAGCATAATAATAGTAAGTATTGATGTTGAGCCAACATACAGTGTAATCAGTGCTCAAGGATGAGTTGTTTGGTCATAAACATAACATAAAAGGGGTTGTAGGTACCCACTACCATTTGTATAGAGAGTGTGCAGTGCAAAGCTAATACAGTGTAAATAGAGAACTAGCAAATTAAATGATATGTGAATGTTGTATCGATATCTAATTCCTGTGAACAGAGACTACAAAACGATGCAATTCTGGGCTGGTTCCTGTAATTTACACAATATACAAGCAATGAATTAAAACTATTGAGCTACAATTTAAAGAATGGGCTAGATGCCAACCAACAATGCTATGGAATTTATTTCAATGCTCTGGATGTCAACCAAAATTAAATCATAGTATTGGAATTAATTAATACAAGAGCTAATCAAACATACAAAAGTAATGTTCACACAAAAATTAATCCCATAGATAACAAAATTTTCCCTATAGAAGATGCAATGGAAAAGCTCCAGCACCAAATGGCTTTACTCAGGATTTATTCTCAGCAATTGAATTACAAGGGTGTTTTGGCTCTTTGGTGGACTGCAAATCAGTGTCATCACACTCTTTTTAGACTCATGAGTCTTGCCAAATCACCACTGTAAAAAAGTTACTCCCACAGACTCTTCTGTAACACTCCCCACTCCCCCAGAATCCTCTGAAAGTCCTCAAGACTATCAGGTGGGTGGACATATTAGAGGAGTATAAATATCATCAAATTTATTGTGGATTTCCCTAAAGGAACCTTGTTCTTGCAATCCATCGATGAATCCTCACATGTAAAGGATGCAAATATGATATATTCATCTTTGGATGATGTTGTGGAAGAAATTGAAGTTAAAGATATTGTCCAAGTAATCTTAGATTCCAATAAATGATTTTCTATTGTAAAGAATATGAAGTTCACTAAATGATATCCTATTGCAAATAAAATGGAGCTCAAATCAATGTAATGATTTTCTCCCTCCATTGTTATTCGTGGTTGAATTGATAAGGAAACCCCTCTAATCCCAATTGAACATCTTTTAATAGGAGAAAGTGAAAGTACAAGCGAGTATATGGGAGGATTCCAACATACCTCTCTTTTATTTTGTATTCTTGTGGTATTATGATAGAGTGCCTAGTATTTTTATTGCTGGGATCTCTTTTTGTAATATACTAGGAAAATTTTCTATTAGGGCTTTCAGATAACTAGGGTTCAATTTTTTTATTAAACAAATAATCCAATCAGTGGTACAATATACTAAAGCAATACCATTTTTTAACAATAACATTCAACAATATTGTAACAGTCCAGAAATTCCAATACCATCCAGGTTCACAACTTCGGTACAATGAGTTCCATAGACTCAAATACTGTGCACATAAAATTGAACTATATTGGTCCACACTTTGAAACTATTCTATTACCACTGTCCAGAATACACCCAAGCGAATGCCCCATCAACCAGTTCAGTTGATAACAAAAATTCGATTTAATACACAGCTTCCTAAGTGGCTCAGGTCCACACTCCAATAAGCTTCCTAAGTGGCTCCACTAACTAATGACATTTTGGAATGCAGTTCTGTCAAATAGACCCTACAATTCGGTGGTACTTACAATCAAATGTGACACATGTATTACTGCAAAGTTATTAGGATATATAGGAGGTTCCTATTTAAATATGGGTTCATAATTCTATACACACCTTAGAGCCATTTCCAAAGAAGTGATATTTTGAGGTAAAAATTCAGTGGCACACAACTAGCTAGGTTGAATTATGAGAAATGTTCTACAACACTTTATATAACTCTACAAGGAGGAGGCACAGATTTCAAGGATGATAGAGTGAATTTGGTGTTTCCCATATATGGACCATCTAAAATGTATAATAATATGTTCCGCAAAGGAGTACCCGTTATGAGGAACTTTGGCATCTATGGTATAACAAAACCGATTCCCTTTTGAAACTATTGATAATGTGATAGATGGTATTTCTCTGGAAATGAGAAGTATTGCTCTCCTTGTTGTTCTGTCAGCTATTGATAGTGTATAGGAAGGTCGTGGAAATAATGGGGGATAAGATATATCTGCATTCTATTTAAAGGATAATTTTTCAGCAAGGAATGTGTTGTAGTATAATGAAATCTGCATGTTGTAGTGTAATGAAATATGCATGTAAGGATCATTTTATTGCCAACCCTGCAATTCTTGGTCTAATTAAATATTTGGGAGAGCTAATGAGGAACACCAAAAAGAATTCAAAAAAAGGATTTGATAGAAAATACATTCAAATACCAAGCCACTCATAGGCACCAACATTGTGGTGAGTAGATCTCGTATACGTATCAGTCAATTCAGCAGGGATAATTCTTTCTGTATCTTTTGGAAGTATATTTATTTTTGTATATTTCTGAAGTATACATATCTAACTATATCTTGCATGCATATCAGTCAACTCAGGAATTCTCAAAGGTTGCAAGTGAAGAAATAATTCTCCCCACTATCGAAGGCACTCCTATAAGCATACATGTACCAAAAGTAGAAACAGAGACAAATGTGGGTGCAACAAAGAAAATAGATGTTGTGATAGCTGATGCATAAACATATTTTTTTAGCCAAATACATTATTCCTGCCTCAAAATTTCTAGCTTTCAAATAAATCTTGTCTCCCAATCCTGCAAATTGAGTTTGATAAAAGGCAATAGAACAAATGAACATTTACTTAAGCATTGACTTCACATGTTCAGATCACTAATCTACATTTTAGTGTAGTCTCACAAATCTTCTTAGGGACATCATTAATCAATTTCCACACATGTTTGTTTGCACCATTAATCCTTACAGGGGTCTTTGTTTTTGGTTCACCATTTATGTGGCAAATCCCCCATGCCTTTCTATGACAACAATCTCTTTTGAGTTTGATGCTACTTGTGATTTTGTAGAAATTCTTGCGTTACCAATAGATTTTAGACAATTTGGAGCCAATTCCCCAATCGGGGAGGGGATTGGCAACATCCAACAATGTCTTCTTATTCTTCCTATTTTTCTTGACCACTGCGCCTTCCCTTACAATGGGCTTAGTAGCAACAATGCTAAAACCTATTTGCAGAACTTTGTATGCCAAAATGAATGTTGTTTTTCTTTCCATACCTTCGATATCCCCTGACACACACAATGCCCCTTCCTCACTTTCAATCTTGCCTGGCACTCCTTGAAATCATAGGTCACGAGTAAAACCCCTTAAAACCCTCTGTAGAGTACTTTTTTTTGTCATACACTTTTGTTGATATATGAAACCTTTCAAGCAACGGTCATTTTATTTTTCCTCTTTACCAAAAAGTAGAGAACCAATGCTCTTGGTGGCAAGAACACTCCTCCTATGGAGGCACATCTACTCCTTCAATGGATTTAATCCCTCAACTGATTTCATTACATATGAAAAGTGGATTCAATCTCTAAACAAATATAACTTTGGCACCTGATATTTTATATGAATAGACAATACCTTTGATGTTAAACAAATACTGAGCTATTCAGATGTCCAGGAATGGGAAGTGGAAGGAATTGGATACTACAAATGTCTAGGAATGGGATGGGGAAGGAATTGGATACCAAGTAAAATATATGTGATTAAAAATAATCAAAACAGAGGATTGCATTGGTCATTCTCTAGAGAGGGCATTAAGGCATTCCAAAAAAATATCCCTCGCTCTCTTGTTTTACTTATGAGTAATGAGAAGCACCATTAACATTGGGAAGGAGGGAACTTGTTAGATTCTATACCAAATGGTATCAGAAATACAAGCGCTTTTGGTGCTTGCTGGAAGAGAAATATATTCACTCTATTGTCGAAAAATTCATCTGTGATATTAGTGTATTTGATCAATTTCTCTCAGACCAAAGCAACTCAAAAGCCTAAATATATTTATGTGTAGTGGGTCTAATAACCATGTCGATGCTCATTTAGCACCTAAAACAAGCCCTTAACCTAATGTTTCCCGAATCACAAAATATTTAAATACTGATGGACAACATGAATGTCCATTTTATGGGAATAAGCCTTGTAAAGAGCACAAAGAAAATTAAAGATGCATTGATTTCTTTTGTTGAAAATGAGTTGGGAAAATAAAAAGGGCTTGAAAGACAAGTTGCTACTGACATTGACTCTCCTCAGAGGGGAGGGCGTTTCACATGTCATTCAAGTATAATGGTAGCGGAAAGGAAACATTCTCAGAAGTAAATAAGTTAAGGGTAGGCTAACCTAAGTATGATCATAAGACAATTTGTTTGATGTCAACTAGAAAATGGAAGCCTCGAAGAGAATATCCAATCAAATGTTACCCTTTGATATTCATGGGTGTTTCCTCACAAGTTGTTGCATGCTAGTCAACGATGTGCATCCTTTAGAAGAATTGCAAACTAAAAATGTTTTATGGGTGTTGAGAAATGATGGACAAGTTTCCCATCCCACATCATCCTGGATTTCCATTGTTCGATAAGGTGCATAAATATGGATATTGTTGTGAGTTTGCTAAGGAAGACAAGAAAGAACTATAGAGGAAATTCCCTTTTCAACAACAATTAAACAAGAATGACAGTGAATTTAATGTGTCAAAAGTAGAATTATAGCACCTAGAGGAAATTAATTCGAGGTGGCCTTTATGGTGTTGCCCTTGTTGCAGTAAATGTATCAACTAATCACGTCTCTGGGTTGATCAAAACATGTTGAAGGTATTGAAGGAGGTTGGTGAAAGTGTTTTAGATTTGCAAATAGATCTTAGCAGGCTTTAGTTATAGGCCTTTCCCCATATTTAGTATGTTGGAGATCACATGCATATTAGGAAGAATTGAATGAAGAGTTATTGACAATGACATGATGCATTTATTTTTGATATCACATGGATTCAAAATTAAAATAAAATTTTATTTAAAGTTGGGCTAAAGATGTTGACCAATGTGCCTATTATGCATGGCCACAAGCACTTGGTCTCGCCTTGCAAACTGCTAGTAGAAAGAGTTTGGAATGCGAGTTTGTAAAAAGGCTGAAGTCATAGGTATATATTGTGGTGAATAAGGTATGAAATAGATTCTTACAACATCAACATTGAATGTATATTAGCACATACAAGCTTTAAGGATTCATTTTTATAAATAATTTTATCCCCAACAATTAAAGCACTACCATCAACGTCAATACAACACCATTTTTCAAGAAGGATGAGAATAGTCCTTGCAGGATTTGAGGATGAATACATGTGATTTATTGAACCTATGGATTAAGCATCACTTGCCTCCCATACCACAAACAAATCCAGATGGTTTTCAAAAATGTAATTGTGATAGGAATTGAAAGGATATTGTGTCCTCTAAGTAAGTTGCAGAGGAGAATTTCTGGAGCTGGTTAGAGAAGACATTTATGGTGTCACAGAGTTTACAAAATTTCTTGTGGGGATGGATAAAAATATCATGTTGTAAAGAATGTCCAAGGTTGTAACCTCTTGCTGAGATATTTCAATTGCAATGGATTAAAACCTGTGGATTTGAATTTTATAGATGGATGGATAACAAAGTTTTTTTCTGGAAGAGGGGGTGCTTCTAATGGATTTATGTAAGAGTGGATTAGATATTTCATGTGTTCAGTGGATAAAAGGTTTTGGAAAATTTTGTTGGATGAATAGGCGATTTGAAGCATGTAAATCCTTATTATTATTATCCAATTTTAAGGTCATGAATAAGCCAGACACCAAATTGGTGTATGATACTTCCTTGTTTGTAGGACAAGAACATGAGGTATTTCCACAACAGTATGAATTTCAGTAGTAGGGGCATGCATCATCTTTTCCAGAACTACGCAGTCTTTTGTGGGGGCCAGGTCACCCTCTTCTTCGGTGGACCAAGAGTGCCACCCTAAGGAAGCAAATTCTACTGATCTATGGTAGCTGGGAGGATAACACACATTTCTTGTTCAGCTAGGATGCGAGAAAGGAGAAGGAAAGGAAATTGTCACGGATTTCCTAGCATTTTGGTACCAACTCAGCCAACAACGAGAGGAGCTAGGGGGAAATTGGGCCCAAATTTTGAGGCCAACATTTGGCCAATTCCTTCATGGGTTTTTGTGGGTTATTGAAGTAGAACCAGAGGTAAATTTCTCATAATTTTCTGGGCACCAGATGAGGCCCTAACATTCATTTTTCACAATCAGCAATGCAGTTTTTCACTAGGTCAGTGTAGATATTGTTGGCGACAACCACATTGCATGTTAGAGTAGCTGATTTCATCACCTGGGCATTATTAGGTTTCCTTGGGCAACCCCAAGTGAATTCTTTTTGATCTTACCTTTGTACCCAACATTTATATTAATGAAATGGCTCAACTCAGCATAGTTAATGGAGATTTCTTGGTGTTTAATGTGTTGTAAATTATGTGTGTTTGTTTCTTTTACTATGATTATTTTTCTTATCATTGTAAATTTACATTAGGAATATTAAAATGGTATCTAAGCATGACCTTGGCTAGCTTTGGGGAAGCTAGCAAGATCATGAAACTGTTAGACCCCCATGCACAGTGATTGGTGAGCTTATAGACACTGCTATGATGCAAAAAGGGGAAAGTACACAAGGGCTCTTGGAGGAGTGGATGAGGCAAAGCCAACAATTGGCTTGTGAAAGGGATTAAGGAGTTACGGTTGTTTGGAATTAGATGGGGATATCATGGGGTATTTTCCAGCATTTTTCTAGAGTAACAAGCCCAACATCTTCTGTAGGTTCTAGTTTCTTCTTGTGGAGGAGGGCCAAGCATTTTGAGGTCAATTTTGGGGCATCAAAACTAGAGCAAGCCCTTTCTGGGTTTTTTCTGAGTTTTTGACAAGGATCTCAAAAATAATTTGGTAGAATTTTCTGGGCATATTTGAGGGGTCAAACATGGGTCCCAACTCAGCCAACAACTAGAGGAGCTAGGGGGAAATTGGGCCAAAATTTTGAGTTCAACATTTGGTTGATTCCTTTGTGGGTTATTGGAGGAGAGTCTGATGTTAATTTCCTGTAATTTTCTGAGCACCAGAGGAGACCCTAGCAGCCATTTTTTCATCTAAGAATGCAATTTTTCACTGGGTTAGCAAAGAGATTGTCGGGACAACCACATTTCATGTTAGAGTAGTCGATTTCATCACCTAGGCATTGTTATCTTGCATTGGGCAAGCCTAGGTGCATGTTTTTTTTATCATACCTTCATACCCAACATTTATATTAATAGAATGGCTTAGTTCAATGCAATTTATGCAGATTTATGAGACTTTAATGTGTTGTAAATTTTGCGTGTATGTTTTTTTTACTATGCTTGACTTGCTTATGATTGTAAATTTCCATTAGGAATATTACAGAGAATGTAAATGCAATATTTGATAGAAAATCCATCAGAATACTAAACCATGCATTGGCCCAAACATTGTTGAGACTAGGTCTAGTATACATATCAATCAACTAGAGATTTCTCTTTGTGAAGCAAGAATCCTGGTCAAAACTTCTAATGGTGGCTACTCCAGAGATTGATTCTCTAAAATTTTGTTTGATTGGAGCTCTAGAAACTAATGACAACCGAGCCACTTCACTAGTTGATAATATTTAGTATTGATGATACCATATACAAGTTCAACCCACTGGTGTAAACACAATAAATACCAGCCAAGAAATCTAAGACATGAATGCAATGATCCCCAAAAGTTGTATAAATGAAAAAACCAAAGCTCCTTGTTGTGTAGGAATCAATGTGTCCACTACACTCTGATTAGTTGATGCATGATTCAGTATTCACCCAAATGGAGTTGCATCAAAGGACATTGGTGCACGAAATATACACTTGTGTAGATTGCTGAAAAGTTGATTGCCAATTTTAATTCCAACCAGTGAAAGAAGCATAGAGCTCATAAGAGTGCACAAAGAGCTACTTAATTTCAAATAAACATAAATGAGAATGAGAAGGTATTTTCTAATAGGGGAACTCTCACTTTCTTTTGTAGGGGTTGCCCATGCCACCTAATAGTTACTAATTATTTGACGTAGCTGAAATATTTTTTGGGCTATTAGTATTATAGGTATCAAAGTACCATTGTATGCAACAATAATGTAAGGCCAGTATACCGACATGTTTACCTTTCTTCCTATGCATCCACCCCTTCCCATAGCTGAAACGTATTCACCTCTCTACAATTTGAGATGCGTAGAGCGAAAATGGAGAAGCAATAACTCTGCATACTCAAACAAGCCACATTAACAAGGGCTTATCTGCACTACACTGTTACCTAACAAAACCAATGTTAAATATACAAGCGTCTGCTCCAACTTTATATTATGTTGGTTAAAAATATTTACTAGATGTAGAATATTTACATTGTTCTCTCAAGATTAGATTTAGAGATCCATGAGAATGGTCCAACATTATCTGGCCAGACCCTTGTGTTAAATGACTTAGTGCTCTACCAAGCCACTAGAACCCAACCCTGAGTTACATATGAGTAAATTGGCATGGTTGGTTGCCTGTTCAAAACAATTGTTACTGCATTTTCTATGGAACTTCATGGAGAAAAACCCACATAGCCTGGAAATTTTTCTAATTTCAAATTGTTGTTGACAATCTGGTTGTTTGTGCTAAAAGGAAATGTAGCACATGTTAGATTTCATTCCCCTTGTAATGTTATTATTGCCATTGTGTTTGTGTTTGTCCTAGAAGAAACTTTAACACGTCCTAGTTTTCTTTTGGCATGCACTTTTGTTGCTAGCAATATGCTTGTCTTTCTTCTAAAAGTAAATCTAGCACATGTTATATTTCATTCACCTTTCAATGTTGCTATTGAGAATGACTTGTATCTATGATATAAAAAAACCTAGCACAAAATAGATTTATTTTTGTCGTGCAATATTTACTTTTGGAAATATACTTGTGTTTGTGCTAAAAGTAAATCTAGCACGAGCTATATTTCTTTAACTCTGCCATGTTGTTATGTGCTTATGTTTTTGCTATAGGAAAATTTAACATGGGTTAGATTTCCTTCGCCTTGCAATGGTGTTATCGACAATGTGCACTTATTTATGCTAGAAGGAAATATATCACTCATTATATTTTTTTCATCTTACAATTTTGTTATTAGAAATGCACTTTCATTTATGATAGAATGAAATCTAGCACGTGTTAGAATTCATTTTCTTGATAATGTTGTTGGAAATAGGCTTGAGTTTTTGCTAAAAGTAAATCTAGCACATGCTAGATTTTTTTCGCCTTACAATGTTTGTTATGTGCTAGAAGGAAATTTAGCATGCGTTAGATTTGTTTCACAATGCCATGTTGTGGTTGGCAATCTGGTTGTTTGTGTTAGAAGGAAATATGCTAGATTCCTTGACCTTGCAATGTTTTTATTGGAAATACGCATGTGACTATGTTAGAAAGAAATTTAGCACATGTTAGATTTCTTTTCTTGCAATGTTGTTATTGGAAATATGGTTTAGCTTGTGCTAGAAGTAAATTTAGCATGTGTTAGATTTATTTAACAGTACAATGTTGTTATGTTCTTATGTGTTTACTAGAAGGAAATCTAGCACATGCTAGATTTGTTTCACTTATAATGTGCTTGTGTTGTGCTGTAAGGAAATCTAGCACATGTTAGATTTCCTTCGCTCTATACTGTTGTTTTTTTCAACATGCTTGGTTTTGTGCTAGAAGTAAATCTAGCGTGCACTAGAATTATTTCACCTTATAATGTGCTTGTCTACTTGTGTTTATCCTAGAAGGAAATCTTACACATTAGATTTCTTTCATGTTATAATTTTTTTATTGGAATGTGCTTGTGTTTGTGATAGAAATAAATCTATAGCATGCAATAGATTTCTTCAGTGCTACAATGTTATGTGCTAGAAGTAAATATAGCACATGTTAGATTTATTTCAATTTGAAACGTGTTTGTGTTTGTGTTGGAAGAAAATTGATCACATGTTAGATTTCTTATACTCTACAATGTTGTTGGAAACATGCTTGTATTTGTGGTAGAGATAAATCTAGCACTTGCTAAATTTCTTTCACTGTACATTGTTTCTACGTGGTTGTGTTTGCACTAAAAGAAAATTTAGCACATGTTAGATTTCTTTTACCTTGCAATGTTGTTATTAGTAACATTGTGTTTAGGCTAAAAGGAAATCTGACATGTGCTAGATTTTTTTGGTCCTCCATTGTT
This sequence comes from Pinus albicaulis, assembly GCA_034641835.2. Classification (NCBI taxonomy): domain Eukaryota; kingdom Viridiplantae; phylum Streptophyta; class Pinopsida; order Pinales; family Pinaceae; genus Pinus; species Pinus albicaulis. Next base: position 1,416,359,380 of record CM076581.1, read on the forward strand.
GCTATTAGAAATGTTTATATGTTTGCGTTAGAAGTAAATATAACACAAGCTATTTTTTTCTCACCCTACAATGTTGTTATGTGATAATGTTTCCATTAGAAGTAAATCTAGTATGCATTAGATTTCTTTCACCTTGCAATGTTATTATTTGCAATGTGCTTATGTTTCTGATACGAAGAAATCTAACCCATGTTAGATTTGTTTTGCTCAACAATGTTGTTGTTGGAAATATGTTTGTGAAGTTGTACTAGAAGGAAATCTAGTATGTGTTATATTTTCTTCACAATGTCATCTTATTTTTGACAATCTAGTTATTTATGCTAGAAGGAAATCTAATGCTTTGCATTGTTTTTATTTGGAAATGTGTTTATGTCTATGCTAGAAGGAAATTTAGCACATACTAGATTTATTTTTTCTTGCATTGTTGGAAATTTGCTTGTGTTTGTGATAGAAGTAAATCTAACATATGCTACATTTCTCTCACCTTGCAATGTTGTTATGTGATTTTGTTTATGATAGAATGAAATATAGCACGCGTTAGATTTGTTTCACCTTACAATGTTATTATTGGTAATGTGATTTTGTTTGTGCTAGAAGAAAACCTTGTGAGTGCTAGATTTACTTTTCATTGCAATGAAGTCATTGGTAATATCCCTGCATTTATGCTAGAAGTAAATCCATCACATACCATGTTTCTTTAACCATATATTGTTGTTATTTTTTTATGTTTGTGCTATAAGGATATGTTGCGTTTGCTAGATTTCCTTTTGCCTTGCTGCAATGTTGTTGTTGGAAAGATGCTTATGTTTGTGCTAGAAGTAAATCTAGCACACGCTAAATTTATTTTACCTTGCAATGTTGAGATGAGATTTTATTTCTTCTAGAATGAAATGTGGCATGCTTAAATTTATTTCACCTTCCAATGTTTTTGTTAACAACGTGCTCATGTCTTTATTAGAAACAAATCTAGCAGGTGATTCATTTAATTTTGTTTTCAATATTGTTGTTGGCAATGTGCTCGTGTTTTTTCTAGAAGTAATTCTACCACATGCTAGATTTATTTTACCGTACAATGTTGTTATGTGTCTGTCTTTATGCTAAAATGAAATTTAACATGCATTAGATTTCTTTTACCTGGGAGCACTTTTATTGACAATGTGCTTTTGTGTCTGTGATAGAGGGTAATATAGAATGATTTTTTTCACAATGCAATGTTTTTGTTGGAAACATGCTTCTATTTGTACCATATTTCATTCTTAGACCACATATTCCATACAAAGGTCCTTCTAATCATTTGAGGTTTTAACATTTCTTATATTGTAATAACTATCTACGTAGGCATGGAATAAAAACTCATTTTCTTTAGAAAGTAAGGGCAAATTTCGTAAGCATGGAGATGTCCTAGGAAATATTATTGTTGCAATGTTTTTTTTGACAATGTGTTTGTGTTTGTCATAGCAGAAATTTAATCATGCATTAGATTTACTTTACAATCCAATGTTGTTGGAAATCTCTTGTATGTGATAGAAAAAATTCTTCAATGTGTTTGCCTTTTTATGGTCTCTATAGAAAACTAAGAATATACATGACTATAAAAAATAATTTTTCTGTAAAATGATGTTGTTGTACTAACTACTATTGTTGTTATTCATTCACAGTGTATTGTTGTCTTTTGGTAACATTCTTATGCTTGTGCTATAGGGAAAGCTAGCAGGTGCTAGCTTTCTTATAGACACAATTAAAAGAACATAATAAATTATTTAGGGGTGGCACCCTTTTTCTAGTTAACACCATGATTAACTATTATTGTGAGTTATACACTTGTTATTGTTCTTGTTCATTTTGTTACACATACAATGATGCAAGTAGTAGTAGTATTTATAAATTCATATTTTCTTCATTAATTTGAAACTATGATAATAGTTTCTTAGTTTATTTTCAGAAACCATGGACCCTGAAGCTAGTGGGAATTCAAAGGAATCATCGAAGGAAAAAGGAAGGTCACCAAATACAACACCAAAATCTTAAATGGTATGAGAATTTTAAAATTAGTTTGTACTTTGTTACAATGGTTGATAATAAATGATTGTTGATTAATGAAGTTCATGTTTATGGTGGGGTGAGAAAACTTGCATATGCTTTGAGCTTCTTTGGTTTTGTGCATATGTATGAAATGGAATGTTATAGAATATGAATTCATATTGTTTTTTAATTCATTTAAAATTTTACCATTATGAATTCTTACAAATGTTTGTTGATGTTAAGAACTATGGTACAAACTGTGAGACTCTAAAAATCTATTTTATATTCATTTTCAAATAATTTGACAAAATTATAGTATGCAATTTATAGCTCAATGAATTTTGATTTATTAGTGACAAATGTCCTACCTAATATTGCTATGAAAATTGAAATATACCATGTTAGTTGGATTTTCCACATTAAAGATCCACTTTTACACAAAAAACACATGCATATAGCACTAGGAGTTGGTTTTTAATGTGGAAACCCCATACTAACATGGGTATTTTTCTTTTCCTGACAATTTTAGCTTGGTGATTACTATTGGTGTCATATAGTAAACTTTCATAACACATGTACTCCTTTATTATTGTGTATGTAAATGAAAATAGTGTATTATAATGTTTAATAATATTTTGTATTTCATGGCTTCCATAATTTTTTATTTTTATTTTTTTCATAAGTTGTGGAATCACGTGTCCCTGACATTCCAAGTAAAGGAGTGAAGAGAAAATGAAAAACAAGTGATATACAAACAATGTATCCTTAAATTGGTATGGTTGTTTTATATTTTATGTATACTCTCTTATAAATGGTTAGATTAGGTGGTCTTGTAAATTTTAAAATAACATTACGTGACAATATTTGAAATTTTAATTTCATTTTGATTTAAGCAAATAAATTTTTATTTTTGTATGTAGAATTGGTTGGCACTGTTATCACCCTAGTAATTCTCAGGTTGTGGGATGAAGATTTTTGTAGTTAAGAAAACCAGGGGTAACCAAGAACCGCTTTTAGAATTCAGGATCTAGCCTTCCTAAGTTCCGGAGAGGGATCTCTCCTAAAGATTTAACTTTGTTTTATAATTGGGTTTTAGGCTAGCTATGAGTGGACAGTGGGACTTGTTTTGAAAGTGTGGTGGGAATAAAAGGTAAACCAGAGGGATCTACCCGAACATTGGGCTATGGAGTTAACTTTCTAGGCAAGCAGAGCTAGGAAATAAGACTAAAAGATGCAAATGTACTAAGGGTAGGGTAGATGACCTTCTAAGGCTTTGAATAGGCTTTGTTGATGGAATGGGTGAAATATGAACAAAAGGACACTTAAGAATTCTTAAGTTACAGAAATGAATATTGAAGGAGGGGATCAAATAGGGACCTAGAGCGATTAATAATTCTATAGTCCGGTTATCAAGCAGAAAACATAATAATGCCAACTAGTAAAAAAACAGGGAGATTTTTATCACTAATCATGTCTAAATTCTCCTAGTTGATCATTAAAGACAGAAGCACATTAAAATGAATGTATCGAAACTTTTGAAAGAAAAACAATGAAAAAAAGAAAAAGAATACACTTATCTGGTCAGCACAAGACTCCTGAGTTATGATGTCTTTAATCTCAATTCCAGTCTGCTGCTTTGCTAATAGACTCACACCAACTTCAATATATCCAACAAAATGACTATAGTAATCTTGATAAATTTTATTCCACACTTAATGCTTCGAATGATGAAGTATTTATACAAATAAATTTTTTAGAAAATATCTCAAAGTTTGAGATAATGTTTCAAGGAAAAATAGGAAATGTAACATAAGAAGAGGGACAAAAACAAAACAGTTTGCAAGCTGTTCTCTTTTACAAGGAAATATAGAACTGATTATCCTAATAAAATAGATTTTATGATGTGCTGTGAGAATTGCTGGCATTGGATGCATTATCTCGTGGAATATCACTCCTTCATTCATTTTCAACTCTGATACTCTTTATCATCTGATTTTCACTGTTTTACTGCTGTAATTGAAAAATAGCCAGCAATAAAATTCTTTTTTACTGATTCTCTTTGACAGTCTGATATAATTTGACCCTAAATTTTTACCCTAAGGTAAAAGTAAAATATGATTTATTTATGTGACTTTCCTGCATTTTTTACCTTTCAAATTCACATCAAATCTGTGAATTCTTGCCATTGTTGAGCTGTTGGAATCTTTATACCTTTTAGTTTTCTGTAGTTTTCATCAGCCTCTGTGTACTTAGCAAAGTTTGGCTTTACTATGAACATATGCTTAATTTCATTCTCCAAAAAGAATAAATTCTCAAAATATTGAAGTATCACTTTGCCCCTTGGAGATCCTTGTGGCAAAGGCTTTTTAGCCTGCCCCTTAGCATGAGCTCTAATTTTCTAATCATAATCCTTTTGTGGAATTAATTTTTCATTTAATGCATGAATATCTGGAAGTCCTGCTTCTAGCAGCAAGTCATATTTGGTCTTGAATTTACCGATTGATATGTTCATATTGTCACATTTTTCTTCTAGATTGTTCATAATATTTCTCTTTGTTAGGAATTTTCTGATTTCAAGGATAGCCTCTGTCTTGTCAGGAATCTTCATTTCTTTTAGTTCTTCCCTGTTTTTACTATTCAAAAATGATATGAGATGAACTGCTTGTGGTGGTTTGTTGCCAAGTTCCTTCTTTGTTTTATCAATTTCTGCTAAGGAAACTTGTAGCAGATCTTTTTTTTCATATATTATTTGAATAGAAGGCCATTGTGAGTGAATGCCTTTAGTGATTTTGTCCGCAAGTGATTCTTTATGTAGGAAATCTGTTTAGTAAGATTTACCTACTGTTGAAGAATTTTCACCTATTCCTATAATCTGTCAGTCCTCTGCTCATGTCCTTTGGAAGTGATCAAGGCATTTCTTTTAGATGTTTCCAGATCTTTGATGGTGCCTTTTAAACTGAGTATTTCTTGATCTTTTATTGACATATCTTCCATGGCCCTGATTATTGCAGTTGTTTCTCCTACTTTGTTTATCTGTGATGTTGATGAGGAAGTGGAAGAGATATCTTTAGAAGTAATTGACACTGCAGTTGCCAATACTCCTCGCGGTGCCAAATGTTTTTCCAATGTTGAGGGAACAACTGTACTTACAGTTGGGATAACTGTAGGAATGCAAACCTGCTGAGCCTTCTTCAAATTTTCATTTTTTTGCATGAAAGCTTCTATTTGGCTTTCCATTTCCTTTATTTGGGCTGTCATCTTTAGAACAAGCTGTTTTAGTTCATCAATTTTTGTCTTTTGTTGAAGGATTTCTTTTGCCTGTGGATTTTCACTTTGAGGCAATTTTAGTTGCTTTATGAGAGAAACTATGTCTTCATTTTTTGGTTTGATTATGGCCTTTACCCCTTCAATGTTTGTTGGGTCAGCTCCTGCTTCAATTACTATATCTTCCAGTGCTTTGATTCTTAAGCTATTGGCATACAATGAGTAACTTTGTCCAATTTCATTTGATTTTGAAGGTTTATTGGTGTTTTCTCAAGCCTGATAGAATTCATAGTCTTCTTGACTATCTTAGAATACATCATATCTGTATTGCTTCTATGGAATTCTATTTGGTCCAATTCATGGATAGCATCTGCATCAATTTCCAGGTCTGTCTTTGAATAATCTACAATTGTTTTTTGATTAGCCACTATGGGCTTGAGAAATGACATTACCAATTTATTTGAAGAATAATCAAAAGATGAGAGGAGTCTATCTTTATTCCCAAGCTTTTCTTTAAGGAACTTGGAATATACTTCACTTTTGATTTCTTCATTCTTTTCTTTGATTTGTTTGAACCTAATTTGAATGTCTGACTCTGTGTTGTCAGGTTATTTGGAAGAAGAGGACATATCAACATTTTTTTGTTTGTCAACCATGACAGTGTCTTTCTGCTATGTTTCAAATTGGACATCCTAAAGCTCCTTAAGTGTTTCATTCACAATTAAAGTGGCCTTATCATCAATTTGATGGCCATTGTTATCCTAAATATTAATTGCTTTGTCCCTTTCTTCATTAGTCAATTTACTTTTCTTGCTCTAGGGAATTATGAATCTCTTATCTAGAATAGTTTCACCTGTGAAACTATCTTCCTTTCTTCTTCTTTTGTGAAGAATTTCAACTTCTTTGTCACATGTAACCACCTATGTTTGATCAACCTATTTATCCTTTTTCACTGTTTCTCTGTATGCCCTGTGAGTCATCATCAAATAAATTATTTGGTTCCCACTCAAGTTTATTGGCATATTTTTCAATTCGAGGCTTGGGATCATGCAAGAAAGTAGACAACTCGTATTTCAATCTGATCATGCTTAAAATACTCTAAGGATCATAATTTCACATAAAACTGTATGGGAATTTATATTCTTTCAACTTGACATTAATTTCATTTGCTGCTTTTCTATTGTTCACAATGAATGGCCCAATTTGATTTTTTAGTTTAAATTGAGTCTTTTTCCTGGAAGCCAAGAAATTGACTTCATCTGCATTCAAAAGTTACCTCAAATATTCTAGAGCAAAAATACTTGTAGTCACAAATCTAGGCAATTTATATGGGGCCAAGAGTGCACGATATATTCTAATCTCTATGTAGTTCTTGTATAAGTACAAATCCCCTGTTTTTACAACTCTCAGATAGCTGTAAGATTCTCTTTGTTTCTTCATTAATTCTAGGGGTCTGTTCCTTATTCAATAAATTCATGGAAGGTACTATAAACAGATCATTCAAGTCTGCATAGGTGTATTCTCTATTCCATTTCCTCAAAATTGATGACAAAAACACAACTGAAAGTACATTCCCTTCTGGATCTAGCTTCTGAAACTCAATAGGAAACTTGTCTGCTTGATAATACAAAAGGAGATGAACTAGATATGAAGTATATCTAAAGACTCCTTCTTCTGGAAATCTGGACAATTGGTAGTGCATGTTTTCCAGAAATGAACTTGGCAAATTTGTATACAATGGATGGAGGCTTGCCAGGACTCAAAGTGGATAGAAAACCTAAGATATCAACATCAGTGAACTCATCACTGTTATATCCTAGTATGAATGATAGCATGGAGACAATCTACCTTGTTTCACTTGGAAATTCAAATGTATCAAATGGAGGATTGAGCTTAGGGATATCAACTTGTTTGGGGCAAAAATTCCGGAAGACTTTGAACTTGGAAGTGAAATCTAGGTCAAGGTAAAGCTGGGTTAAATCCTCTATTGATAATGAAGCAGTATTGGGGTCATGGTTTAGTTGTCGCATAGAGTTTATGGATTCTGCATTGATATAAAATATGACCTCCCTATCTTTATTGACAATGCATCTTTGGTCTGGAAGATAATATGACTGACACAATATGACAAAATCAGGGGTTGAATGAGTAAGGGGGGAAATGTACTTTGGAAAATTCGAATCCCATACTGGTATATATTTATCACTTTTCTCTACAGATTTTCCAAAACACAAGTTATAGACATCAAGTAAATTAAACTCAACGGGAAGGGTCTAATATTTTGTAATCATGATCAACTAGAGGACTATTTTCTTGTGAAGTAATTAGAGGTTGGACAGGCCTAAAAACTTCAGTGAATTTAGCAGTGAGTGTAGGGATGGGTTTCTCAAGTTTAGAAGACTCAGGATGAGGGATTTTAGCAGAGGCTCTCTTCTGAGGTTTTGGGCATCCTGATTTGGAGGTTACCTATTTCTTTGTCATTTTTAACTGAACAGAGCAAGCTTAAACTATTTGCTAAGTTATTATTTTGGAAACAGGGGGCTTTTGAAGGGTTTTTATGGTGAAATAGGATTCTGAGCAGGGTTCTAGATGGAAAAAGGATTTCTAATGCTCAAAGGATGATCTTGATCGATTTCAGTAGTGAAAAATGACTAGGGAATGGATAAAACTTGCTAAAATGGAAGGGAGGGATTCTGGGGAAAATTTGACAGGGTTTCCCCTCTACTTTGGATGTTTTTTTCAATATTTGTGCGGATAATTCAGTAAATTAAAGGAAATGGCTGATAAAAATGTTGTTTTTTCTTTTAAAATGGAGGCTTTTGTAGACAAGATTGATGAAAAATACCTTTACAGGTATAATTGCGGTCATTTGAGTTGTAGGTTCTTTAAAAGTCTTCAATTCTGCTGAATTAGGCTATTAGAGGGAATGGTGACTCTCTGTGCTTGAATTGCAGAGCAAATGGTTGTTTAACTGGTCACTGGTTCACTGGTAAGATTGAAAATGGTGAAAAAAGGCTCAGCAAAGGTTTTTCGCAAGTTTATAGGCAAGAATAGGTGAAATACAATAGAAAACCATAAGTTTTTGTGCATTAAACCAAAGGTTGAATCATGGTTTAAATGTATTAATTGCAGGTAGGACGGAAGCGATTTTGTATTGGGCTGGCGGTTTATCGCGTGGCTATGAAGCAGTAAATGGTATTTTGATTTTGAACGCAATTCAATCGAATCTTGACACTTCGACGCGGGGTGGTTTGGGAAAACCACCCATATCACGCAGAATTTATAAAACTTTGATCGATCACTTTATGGGTGCGATATGAGGTATCGGCCGTCAGATCTGTTTCTTTCAAGCGAAAGGTCATGATTAAAAGTAAAGGTGCAGGAAAAAGGTTTCATCGGGTTCATTTTGGGTCGTAGGATCTTGAAGTGAATAAAAATATGATGGTTATCATTCAATGCGATGGGAGGATGGGAATGTAATGGATTTATCGCATTTGTTAACGACCGTTGGATCAAATGTAGGTTGGGGATCGGAGGGTTAGGACTGAGCCCGATGAGAAAAATATTTTAACCAAGGTTAATGTTTGCAGTGAAGGGATATGCAACAAGGAAAGGCTAAGTTGTATTTTTTAACCTTAGGTTAAGGGAGTAAGAACAGAAAATACACAAGGCAAGGGTTATGAAGTTTAATTTAAACGAAACTTTAGATTTCCAATATTTTTTGTTTTAAACATATATTAACACATGTTTAAGAGTTTTTCATATATTTTATTATATAGTAATTAAATCAAAGCGATTTACTTACCATAGGAGTGGGATTTAATATAATGATATATTTTAGCCAAAGGGGTTGTAATGTGGGTGTTTTATTTAAACATGTGGGGATTAAATAACTTTGGCTAAAGTTATAATAAATGGGTTTTTGGGGTTATTATATAAAAAAGAGTTATATAATAGGAAAAGGTTATTTCTATAGGGACTTAATTCATAAGTTAAAGTTAATATGAAAATAGGACAAGGTATACTCAAAACACATAAACATAACAAAGTAAAGTGAAGTTTAAAAGATAATTTGCATTAATCTTATCACTTTAACTTATGATATAATGTTATTTTGAGGGCTTAATATTTTCAAATGATGTAGGAAGTTAATTAAATGGAAATTATAATGTCTTTAAGTAAAAATGAGGTTTTACTTAGGATTATTGATCCGAATGGAAAATGGCATCAACCCATGGTATTCATCTACCCATGTTATCCATCCACCCATGGAATTTACCCATGATATTGTAAATGGCATCGACTCATGGTATTCATCCACCCATGATATTTATTCGCCCATGGTATTGTAAGTGACCCATGGTATGTATCCACCCATGGTATTCATCCACACATGGGATTTACCCATGGTATTGTAAGTGGTATTTACCCATGGTATTGGCCTATGGTACCTACACATGGTATTGTAACTTAAAAAAGGCTATAAATAACAAGTTTCAGTTTGTAAAAGGACAGATTTTCCACCACAATGTAGCTTCTACAATTATTCTTTGTTTTAATAAAACAAGTTTCTTTGTGGCTTTATTTTCTTTGTGTTCTCTCTTTTTTCTGGCATTATAATTTTGCAGATCTTGTCAAATCCATTTCATTTTTTTAGATATTGGGAGCCTCCCCCCAAGATCTGGATCAGTGGTATCAGATTCAGGTTACACCTCCATGGGAATGAGGGTTTGAAACATATTTCAGTTTCAATGTTTTGCAGCAATCTTCAGCAAAATCCATGAATGTTTTTGGGCGGCGAATTTTCAGATCAGATATGAAACTTTTGGCGAAAATTTTCCAAAATAAAATACCAGATCTAGATTTCTTACAAAATATTACTCAAATTCAAAAAAAAATCGGCCAAATTGGAGTTCGGATGAGGGAGATATCGCTGATTCAAAATCAGCAATGTTGAAGCAATTTTTCTGACGACAGTTCATGGACGGTGGCTCTCCTGTCATTTTTTGCAGTTTTTAGTGCAAAATTTTAGAGAAATGGATATAGATATGAGCGTTTTTGGAAAAAATCACCCAAGTTCAAAAAACAATCGGTCGAATCGGAGTCCAGATGTGGGAGTTATCATTGATTTAAAATCAACTACTTTTTCAGAAATTTTGTGATGGCGAGACAGTTCCAACGCGAATATGAGAGTCTAGAGTCTCGAGATAGTTGCTTCAAATACATGAGAAGATGCAGAATGATCGTTCCATTTCCAAAAATAGGTTATAATAAATATTCTGAGTTATATTGACTGAGTTATGCTCATTTTAAATCTGGAGCAGCATTCAGAGTGAATTCCCTTTGGAGACGTGCCCTCCCACCCCGCTTTAGTAGGCACCTGCTTCACATTAATCAGTTTCAGCATAGCAGCATTTAGCTTGGGTTATTTGGAGATGTTCCCTCCCACCCCAAGCTATGTAGGCACCTTCTATTTCATCAACAGTCAACATCACGGTTATGGGTCAACTGCACAAAATCATTTTGATCGAAGTCCATTTGCTAGGCCGCACACTGTTAGTAACACAGTTGGTCACAAGAATTATAGGGTATCTCTATCCTTGGATCTTCATTTTTCATGGCTTTGGTTCATCCACAAACCCACACTTCCTCGAAGTCCATTTTCTAGGCCACACACTGTCAATATCACAGTTGGTCACAAGCATTATAGGGTATCTCTATCCTTGGATCTTCGTTCATCACGGTTATGGGTTAACTACAAAAAACCCTTCTCTTCAGTGGCTCTTCATATTCAACAAAGGCTTCTCAGGAGGTAAATTCACACAATGGGGACCATTGCTTCTTAAGGAGGGAGGAATGATTTGAATGGAAAATGGAATCAACCCATGGTATTCATCTACCCATGTTATCCATCCACCCATGGAATTTACCCATGGTATTGTAAATGGCATCGACCTATGGTATTCATCCACCCATGATATTTATTTGCCCATGGTATTGTAAGTGACCCATGGTATTCATCCACACATGGGATTTACCCATGGTATTGTAAGTGGTATTTACCCATGGTATTGGCCTATGGTATCTACACATGGTATTGTAACTCAAAAAAGGCTATAAATAACAAGCCTCAGTTTGTAAAAGGAAATATTGTCTGCCACAATATAGCTTCTACAGTTATTCTCTGTTTTAATAAAACAAGTTTCTTTGTGGCTTTATTTTCTTTGTGTTCTCTCTTTTTTCTAGCATTCTAATTTTGCAGATCTTGTCAAATCCATTTCAATTTTTTAGATCTTGGGAGCCTCCCCCCAAGATTTGGATCAATTATTCAAGGGGATAAATGCATGAAATGGAATTATGATGTGATTTTAGGGATTAATATAGACATTTTACGCTTTCACTTGTTCAGTCATAGAGCCTTGGGTCCAGTTCCAACAAAAGTCAAGGAAATGCCTTGAGCCTTCTGATAGTTTAGAATGTTTCATGACTATGGGAAGGGGAAGTTAGTTATTTTGTAGCCGAGATGAATGATATTTACATTGAGATTTCTCACCTTCTTCTACCTATCCAGCTTACCATGCTAACATTTTTTTTCCTTTGTAATAAGGAGCATTTGAGCTAGCAACCTTCATAGTATTTATTCTTTCTGAAAGCACATAAAACTATCTAATTCTATACTTATTTCATCCATGAATCCAGATTAAACTATTGAATTCACTTTATTTCTCTACCTAACAACTGAATTGTGATGATTAAACTGTATGACAACTCATTATTCTCTATCTACAACAAGTGAAACTGAAACATGACAAGTCAAGATTAAACTGTTTAACTCATCACGGACTATGGTATTTATTGACACTCTGCCATAGTCAAAAGGTAAAAATTAGTGGCATTTATGTTTGCACACTTTCATTTTTTATTCATTTTTATTTTGGGGTCTTTTATTTTTTCTAAGTCCTTTGATTTTTCTTTTAGGACTTTTTTACCCTCTTTTTTATTTTTTGATTTTTTTGATTTTTTTACAAAATATGTGAATACAATTTTCAGAAGGCAAAGTATGTACATATTTACAAGATTATCAACAGTCAAGTCAAAATTATGAATCCTATATTATAGGTCACTAACATCGGCTTCACTTGTGCATGGCCTTTCATTGTGAAATGCCAAGAACTTTGAGATCAGTAGCCTTATCCATTGACCTTGGTGATCCTGTAATTGTCTTCTTTTTTCTGCAACAAATCATATTTATGACATCTTATACTACAAAGCTTAGGGCCTTCTCTTCAGGCTTCAACTTTTTAGATAAAATATCCAATCCAATCTACACATTGACTATGAATATTTACAATGATAATGTAAATGAATCTAACTGTTAAGTGACTCTGTGGAAAAGTAATTTTTCAATGTCCTTCCATTCACTGGTCCTTCTTGAAGCTTAGTTCCATCCTAATTCCTAATAAAAAAGGAATTATTACCTCTGTAACCATATATCACATAAGGTCCTTACCATAGAAAGTCAAAATTTCCATGTTTACTTTTATCCTCTCTTCTTGAATCCCATCTTAAAACTTGATCTCCTATGAAAAATTCATCTTCCTTAACTCTTTTATCAAAAATATTTTTGATCTTGTCCTGTAAAACTTGTGACTTTTCATAAACTTCATCTATGGTTTGTTGGAGGTGTATTGTTTCATTGATTCTTCTTTTAATATCATTAGTTTCCACCTATGATTCCTGGATAATCTTCATGACTGGGACACCCAAGGAAGAAGGGAAAACTGCATCTCTACCATAAAAAATTTGATATGGTGATGTTCCTATAGACGTTTTTGTAGTAAGTCTATTATCTCAAAGGGCATAGACCAGCTTTTCGTTCCATGTCTTTTTATTGTCTTGGAGTAGTTTTTTAATGATGTTGATTAAAATTTTATTTGAGGATTCGACCAAACCATTACCCTGGGGATAATATGCTGTGGAATGACCTAAGGTAATATGGTATTTATGGCAGAAAGAAATCATTTTCCTGGATTTGAATGCTGTTGCATTGTCAGTAATGATTTTATGGGGACATCCAAATCTAGATAAAATATTACTTTCTATGAATGATATTATAACTAAGTTTGTAGCTTGCCTAGTGGGAATTGCTTCTATCCATTTAGTAAAGTAATCAGTAGCAATTAAAATCCATTTGTGTTGACTTGAAGATGGAGGATGAATTTCACCTATGAAGTCTAATCCCCGTAGTTGAAATGGTTTTTCAGTGGATATTGGTTTTAGAGGTAAAGGTAACAGTTTATTTTTACCTTTGAAACTTTGGCATTTATGGAAAGAGGTAATAAACTTTTTAACATCAAAAAGTAAATATGGCCAGTAAAATCTAGCTCTTAGTATTTTGTCTGCAGTACTCTTCCAGTATATATGGCCTCCATAGTCACCTGCATGAAATTGCTCAAGAATCTTGTCAGCCTCAGATTTCAATAAACAATGAAGTAAAATTCCAGTAATTTATCTCCAATAAAGTGCATTATTTAAGATACAGAACCTCATTGCTTTTTGCTTGATGAATCTTTCCTTGGTTTTTTTCAGTCCAGGAGGAGCTTGTAAGTTTGTTAGTACAAATATTATTTCAAAGTACCATGGTGAGCCTTGATAGGCCTCATTGATAAATGGAGTTGACATCTCCTCCTATTCATCTACTTGTGTGATGAAATTAATATCTAAAGCATTGCAATTTGATTCAACCATCAGTCTAGCTAAATCCTGTCCTTTAATGAGTTTAGTTGGTTTAATTTCCAGATCATATTCAAGGATTGTGGCTATCCACTTTCCTCTCCTACTATCTGGTCCATCTTGAGTCAAAATGACTTTAACTACTGCATTGGGGACATATGCAATGATCTGTGAATGAAGTATATAAATTGTGAAATCTTTGATAGCTTTAACCAGAGCCAAAGCCTATTTTTCCATTATCTTGTATTTCATTGGTGCATCTATGAGAGCTTTACTAAAAAATGCAATGGGATGTTCAAAGCCTTGATCGTTTTTTTGCAGAAGAACTATAGTTATGGTGTGTTCGGATGCAAAGGAAGAGATTATGAAATATTTTGTGTAATATGGACTGATAAGGACTGGTGCTTTACTTAAGGCCTGCTTAATAGATTCAAAAAATTGTTTGGCCTTTATTGTCCATTTAATTGAGGAGTCCTTTTTAAGCATATTATTAAGATCTTTTATAATCTCAGCCAGATTAGAGATGAATCTTCTTAGAAAATTGATTTTTCCCAAGAATGCTTGGAGTTCTTTAATGTTCCTTGGTGGTTGAATGTTTAGAATTACTTCAATTCATGTGGGGTCTATTCTAATGCCTTCTTTTAAGATGATGTGACCTAAAAATTTGCCTTCTTCTAGCCCAAAAAGAGTCTATTTAGGATTAAGAGATATACCATATTTTCTACATTTGATAAAAACTTGTCGTAGATGATCTAAGTGTTCATCAATTTTTTTTGAAAAAATAGTAACATCATCTAGAGAAATGACTAAAAAATCATGGTTCTCCTTGGCAAAGGCAATATCCATGGCCCTTTGAAATGTAGCTCATACATTTTTTAGACCAAAAGGCATTTTCACATACATGAAAGTACCCCATGGAGTAGTAAATGCAGTTTTGGTTTGGTCATCTTTGTGAACTAGAATCTGATTGTAACCAAAGAAACCATCTAATAAAGAGATTCTTGAAGAACCTACCACCCTCTGCAAAATGTGATCCATTTTTGGCAAGGGGTAATTATCCTTCAAGGATGCTTTATTAAGATTTCTAAAGTCTATGCATAGTGAAATTTCTCTTGTTTTCTTTCTGATTGGCACTAAATTAGATACCCAGTCATAAAATATGACTGGTGCAATTATCTATGCATCAAACATTATTTTAACTTCTTTTTCGATTAAAGGTAACAAAACTGGATTAATCCTTCTGAGTTTCTCTTGAAAAGGTTTTTGATTTTCTTTTAAAGGAATTTTATGTTGTATAATGTCTGTGTTGTAAGTTTTCAAGTCTTCATAGCTCCATGCAAAGAAATCCTGAAATTCTTTTAAAAGTTCAATGTATTTAGCCTTTTCATCTGATGATAAAGATTTGGATAGTTAGATTGTTCTTGGTTTTTCATCTATCCCTAAGTTATATTTTTCTATATCAGACTTAACAGGCTCCATTTTTGGCCTTTTGAGCACATCATTAGAGTCAAATAGGTCTTCTAGAGGAGTTAAACCCTTGGGTAAAATGTTATTCTTTAAATCAATCAAATATATTTCATCTTCTATCAATTGCTCTATGTCTACTTTTTCCATTTCATCAATGTCAGTTTGAGTAAAAATAGTAGGCTTTTCAAAATTATGTACATCTAAATTATTTAAATCATCTATTTGATAGCAACTTAAATCTATATCTCAAGGTGAATCTATGTTATAGTCATTATCGATTTGACAATTTTGAAATTCTTGCTCATTATTTAAAAAATGATAAATTTGCTCATCCTCTGAAAAAATCTACCAATATTTCACATTATCCGAAACAATAGGCCTATGTTTGATCTCAGCAATGTATTTTTGTAATGGTGAAAATGGAGATTTACAACTGCTGGCAAAGGTTCCTAAGCAATGGGCTTGTATGTTATGTTTTCTAGGGATGATAGCAAACTTTGATTCCAACAAATCATCAAGAAAATCCAATATTGTTTCTCTGTATCTTGCAAGTCTAGGATTATGAACAGAGTATTCAACGTTTATTTGTTTGATAACCAATTCAGAGTCTCCCATGACTATTATTCTTTTTCCTCCCATTTCTCTAATAATTTGCAAACCTAAGATTAGAGCTTTGTATCCAACCATGTTATTGGTGCATTTGAAGTTTAATCTAAAGGCATGTCCTTCAAAATGGCTTGTTTCAATATTCACAATCCATACACCTACTCCAGCTCCAAATCTATTTACAGATCCATCAAAATCTAAATGCCATAAAGCTTCATGACTAATATAATCATCCATGATTTTAAGTTTGTTATCGGTAAGTTCAGTTGGATTTTCATTTTGATTAGAGTTACTGAGAATAAAGGAATCAAGATTAGTAGGAGTGGAATATATTGGATAATTGGTGGGTCTGTCAGCATTACTGATCATGTATTTCATCAAGGTTTCTCTATAAAGCTTTTTGGACTATCCAAATACCGAGATAGTGGCATAACTCATATCAAGTTGTAGAGATCCCTGCAACTTTGCTCCCCGTGAGCGAGAAAGAAGCATGCCATACTTTGGCAGGATATCAGCTACTACAACATCCATGATCATGCTTTTACCACGATATTTGCCTAGGTTTACACATAAATCTTTAATCAAACCAATACATTGGAATTTGGATGAATAAAATGAAAATAGGTCCTTATAAGGTCTGGTTATGTCTAGATTTAGGGTGTCCATTATAGCTCTAGGCATTAAATTGTGGGAAGCTCCAGTATCTAACATAGCATTGTGCAATATTTGGTCGTGTATAGTAAGACTTACATAAAATGGAGGGACTGACCCATTTGAATGTTTTCCATCTACATTGGGACCAAAAATTAACTAAGGCCTATATTCACTCATGTTAATAGTATCTTCATTCTCATTCACATTCAATGCTTCAGAAATCATTGATCTATACAAGTCATTATTAGCTAATTCAACTAATGAGACAGCTATCTTTAACTTGGATATTTCAGACTGCATGTTGAATGTTGGTTGAGATCTAATGGTTTGAATTGTTTCTTCTTTTGGAATTGTGGTTTGTGATAAATTTTCTTGAGTATCTATAGTTTTACCTTTTGTTTTGCGCTTTTCTCTTATCTTATGTATGATTTTCTCGATTCCTGCTATCTTTAGTCATTTTTTCAAGAATAGTTTGAGGATTAACAGGAGTTTTATCAGTTTTAGGATTCTCAACAGAAGATTTGGGATTTGATATTTTGAAGTCAGTAGGATTCTTTCTTGGCTCATTGACTATTGTTGAATTGGCGGCTTTGGTAGTATTAGCTTTTGGAGCATCTTTGGAGGATTGAGCCACCTCGTCAGTAATATCTACAATCTTTGGGCCTTGTTTCTTTTTATGAATGGGCGGGTTTGAACTTTGTTTATTCTTTCTAGGAAGAATCTGCAAAAATTTTGTTTTAGAAGCCTCAGTATTCTTTTTGTTTTTTCTTGTTGAGTTGGAGCATTATTCTTTATGGCAGGTTCACTATTTTTCTTGCTCCTAAGGTTGTATTGACTGTGAATTTCATTAATTGTAAAATCGTAACCTTGTTTATAATCATAGGATTCTCCAAATTCTACTTTGAAATGCTGAAGCTCAAAGAGTTCCTGGTCCTCCTGAGTGAGGAAAATTGTATTTTTTTCATCGATCCCCATAACTATGTTGATGTCTTCCTCCTCCTCAACATTGTTTTGTGAACTTTCTGCAAAGTTTTCTTGGAATGGGGTTCTTATATTCTAATATGGGAAAGGTTCCTTACCTTTCCCCAGGTTTTTGTTTTTTCTGTAATTGGGATTCAGGATCTGGGATTGATTTTCCCATCGTGGTTTTCTTTCAATTTGATTTAGTCTCTCAACTACTTTTTCTAGTGCTTTTGTAATGAAATCAAACTTACCATCTAAGTGAGAAGCTTCTTCTTTACTAGTAACCCTTCTTTCATTTCTCAGTTTGGCTTTCTTAGCAAGTATATTGATTTCTACACTTATAGCATTTTGTTGCATTTGTTCTAAAGTATCTGCATCCCTTTCTCTGAGTTTGTAAGCCATGTATACATCAAAGAAATCAGGGAATTTGAGTAGCATGGAATACATAGTGGGTTTAAGGTATGCAGGAATGGCATTGTAAACACTACTATACCTGGTGCAGAAGTCTTGGAAAAACTCATTTGGGGCTCTCTTAACAGCATCAAACTCAGAAGTATTTGCATAGGATTTTTCTTTTTCTCCCATTTATTTAGGAAGGCTCTATGCAATATAGCTAGGTCTACTATGCTACCAACTCCTAAACTTTTAAACCAGGTTTTTACTTCTCCAATTAAGCTTTGTGCAAACAAAATCATTTGGACATCAGATTCATCTATCTCATAGAATTCCCATAAATCATTCATTCTAGTAATATGTTGGTGTGCAATGTTTTGTGAAAGATTATCAAACAATGGAATATCTTTTTGGTAGTTCTGGGGCATGTCATGGAGATTTTGAGGTAAGACCAAGCGAGCATATTTGGCTGCCATGGCTTGGATTTTTGCTGAACTGGGAGGTATAGTAATAGTGGTAGGGATAGTGCTGGTTACTACAATGGAGGTACTTGAAGAGCTTGGTAAAGGGGATGAAAATGGGTTGCACAGGCAGCTCAGGGATGAATGGATCGGTTGATGAACTAGTAGTGGATTGTGGATATGATGAATATATGATTCTATGGTACAGAGGCAACTCAGGGCTTATGGGCTCTTGAGGTGAACTGACAGTAGAATCTGTAAATGACATGGCAACATACAGAGTAGAATCTAATGCTGGAAAAACTATGGTGTATAATTCAGAAACTAGGGGTTTGAATTGAGACAGAAAATTAGCTAACTTAACAAATTCTTCTATGTCTTTAATTTTTGTAACATTTACCCTTTTCACTGGACTTTGACTTTCATTTTTCTCTAATTTAGTAGGAACAAAAATAATTTTATGTTTTTCACTCACATAAGAAGTAAAAACTAGATCTAAAACAATTTCCTTTAAATTAGATTCAGATCTTGTTCTAAATAGAGATTTTTCAAACTTCAAATCAAATTCAATGTCTGATAAGCAAAATAAGTCTTTGGAAAAAGAATCAGCTCTTTTCAGGGGTGTTTCAGTTTCAGAACTAACAATTTCTTTTTTCTTTTTTCATATCGGGTCTGGATTGTCTATTATATCTATAGGATTAGGATCAAGGTTGGATCTAGTGTAATAGACTTTCTTGGGAGCCAGAATGTTTATTGGGTAAATACCCACAACCTTTAAACTTAATCTTAAAGTAGAAAAGATACAGTTAAAGATCTTCCTTCAAGATTAAACTTAAAACTGGAGAGTGGTTAGTCCCTAATATGGTCGCCAATATTTTGTCACCCTAGTAATTCTCAAGTTGTGGGATGAGGATTTTTGTAGTTAAGAAAACCAGGGGTAACCAAGAACCGCTTTTAGAATTTAGGATCTAGCCTTCCTGAGTTCTAGAGAGGGATCTCTTCTAAAGATTTAACTTTGTTTTATAATTGGGTTTTAGGCTACCTATGAGTGGACAATGGGACTTGTTTTGAAAGTGTGGTGGGAATAAAAAGTGTTTCAAGGTAAACCAGAGAGATCTACAAGAACATTGGACTATGGAGTCAACTTTCTAGGCAAGTAGAGCTAGGAAATAAGACTAAAAGATGCAAATGTACTAAGGGTAGGGTATATGACCTTCTAAGGCTTTGAATAGGCTTTGTTGATGGAATGGGTGAAATCTGAACAAAAGGGCACTTAAGAATCCTTAAGTTACAGAAAAGAAGATTGAAGGAGGGGATCAAACAGGGACCTAGAGCGATTAAGAATTCTTAGTCTGGTTTTCAAGCAGAAAACATAATAATGCTAACTAGTAAAAAACATGGAGCTTTTTATCACTAATCTTGTCTAAATTCTCCTAGTTGATCATTAAAGATAGAAAAACATTAAAATGAATGTATGGAAACTTTTGAAAGAAAAACAATGAAAATAAGAAAAAGACTAGACTTATCTGGTCAACACAAGAATCCTGAGTTATGATGTCTTTAATCTCAATTCCAGTCTACTGCTTTGCTAATTGACTCACACCAACTTCAATATATCCATCAAAATGACTATAGTAGTCTTGATAAATTTTATTCCACACTGAATACTTCGAATGATGAAGTCTTTATACAAATAAATTGTTTACAAAATATCTCAAAGTTTGAGATAATGTTTCAAGGAAAAATAGGAAATGTAACATAAGAAGAGAGACAGTAGCAAAACAATTTGCAAGTTGCTCTCTTTTATAAGGAAATATAGAACTGATTATCCTAATAAAAAATATTTTCTGATGTGATGTGAGCATTACTGGAATTGGACGCATTATCTCATGGAAGATGGCTTGTAGATCACTCCTTCTCCTCAATTTCAACCCTGATACTCTTTATCATCTAATTTTCACTATTTTTGTGTTGTAATTGAAAAATAACCAGCAGTAACATTATTTTTTATTGATGCTCTTTGACAATCGAATACACTTTGACCCTAAATTTTTACCCTAAGGTAAAAGTAAAATATGATTTCTTTATGTGACTTTCCTGCATTTTTTACCTGTCAAATTCACATCAGATCTGTAAATTCTTGCCATTGTTGAGCTGTTGGAATCTTTATACTATTGAACTTTTTGTAGCTTTCATCAGCCTCTGTGTACTTAGCAAATTTTGGCTTTACTATGAACATATGCTTAATTTCATTCTCCAAAAAGAATAAATTCTGAAAATATTGAAGTATCACTTTGCCACTTGGAGATCCTTATGGAAAAGGCTTTTTAACCTGCTCCTTAGCATGAGCTCTAAATTTCTGATCATAATCCTTTTGTGGCATTAATTTTTCATTTAATGCATGAATATCTGGAAGTCTTGCTTCTAGCAGCAAGTCATACTTGGTCTTGAATTTACTGATTGATATGTTCATATTGTCACATTTTTATTCCAGATTGTTCATAACATTTCTCTTTGTTAGGACCTTTCTGATTTCAAGGATAGCCTCTGTCCTATCAGGAATCTTCATTTCTTCTAGTTCTTCACTGTTTTTACTATTAAAAAATGATATGAGCTTAACTGCTTATGGTGGTTTGTTGCCAAGTTCCTTCTTTGTTATATCAATTTCTGCTAAGGTAGCTTGTAGCAGATATTTTTTTTCATATATTATTTGAATAGAAGACCATTGTGAGTGAATGACTTAAGTGATTTTTGTCCACAAATGATTATTTATGTAGGCAATATGTTCAGTAAGATTTACCTGCTGTTGAAGAATTTTCACCTGTTCCTGTAATCTGTCAGCCCTCTGCTCATTTCCTTTGGAAGTGATCAAGGAATTTCTTTTAGATGTTTCCAGATCTTTGAAATTGCCTTTTAAACTGAGTATTTCTTGATCTTTTATAGACATATCTTCCATGGCACTGATTATTTGTAACTGTTTCTCCTACTGTGTTTATTTGTGATGTTGATGAGGAAGTGGCAGAGATATCTTTAGAAGTAATTGAAACTATAGTTGCCAATACTCCTTGCGGTGCCAAATGTTTTGCCAATGTTGAGGGAACAACTATACTTATAGTTGGGATAACTGTAGGAATGAAAACCAGCTAAGCTTTCTTTAGATTTTTATTTTCTTGCATGAAAGCTTCTATTTGGCTTTCCATTTCCTTTATTTGGGTTGTCATATTTAGAAAAAGCTATTTTAGTTCATCATTTTATGTCTTTTGTTGAAGGATTTATTTTGCCTATGGATTTTCACTTTGAGGAAATTTCAGTTGCTTTCTAGGAGCAGCTATGTCTTCATTTTTCTATTTGATTATGGCCTTTCCCCCTTCAATGTTTACTGGGTTAGCTCCTGCTTCAGTTACTATATCTTCCAATGCTTTGATTCTTAAGCTATTGGCATACAATGAGGCTTTATACAATTTCATTTGATTTTGAAGGTTTATCAATGTTCTCTCAAGCCTGATAGAATTGATAGTCTTGTTGACTATCTTATAATACAACATCTCTGTATTGCTTCTATGGAATTCTATTTGGTCCAATTCATGGACATCATCTACATCAAATTCCAGGTCTGTCTTTGAATAATCTGCAATTGTTTTTGGATCAGCTACTGTGGGCTTCAAAAATGACATTACCAATTTATTTGAAGAATAATCAAAAGCTGAGAGGAGTCTATCTTTATTCCCAGGTTTTTCTTTAAGGAACTTGGAATATACTTCACTTTTGATTTCTTCACTATTTTCTCTGATTTTTCTGAACCTGATTTGAATGTCTGACTCTGTGTTATCAGGTTCTTTGGAAGAAGAGGGCATATCAACATTTGTTTGTTTGTCAACCATGACAGTGTCTTTCTGCTGTGTTTCAAGTTGGACATCCTGAAGCTCCTTGAGTGTTTCAATCACAATTAAAGTGGCCTCACCAACAGTTTGATGGCCATTGTTATCCTCAATATTAATTTCTTTCTCCCTTTCTTCATCAGTCAATTTACTTTTCTTGCTGTAGGGAATTTTGAATCTCTTATCTAGAATAGTTTCAGCTGTGAAACTATCTTTCTTTCTGCTTCTTTTATGAATAATTTCAAATTCTTTTTCAATTGTAACCACCTGTTTTTTATCAACCTGTTTATCCTTTTTCAGTATTTCCCTGTATGCCCTGTAAGTCATCATCAAATAAAGTATTTGGTTCCCACTCAAGTTTATTGGAATATTTTTCAATTTGAGGCTTGGGATCATGCAAGAAAGTAGACAACTTGTATTTCAATCTGATCATGCTTAAAATACTCTGAGGAACATAATTCCACGTAAAACTGTATGGGAATTTATATTCTTTCAACTTGACATTAATTTCATTTGCTGCTTCTCTATTGTTCACAATGAATGGCCCAATTTGATTTTTTAGTTTAAATTGAGTCTTTTTCCTGGAAGCCATGAAATTGACTTCATCTGCATTCAAAAATTGCCTCAAATATTCCAGAGAAAAAATCCTTGTAGTCACAAATCTAGACAGCTTATATGGGGCCAAGAGTGCACCATATATTCTGATATCTGTGTAGTTATTATATAAGTACCAATCCCCTGTTTTATAGCCCTCAGATAGCTGTAAGATTCTCTTTGTTTCTTCATTAATTCTAGAGATCTATTCATTATTCAATAAATTCATGGCAGGTACTATAAAAAAATAATTGAAGTCTGCATAGGTGTATTCTCTGTTCCATTTCCTCAAATTGATGACCAAAACACAACTGAAAGTACATCCCCTTCTAGATCTAGCTTCTGAAACTCAATAGGAAACGTGTTTGCTTGATAATACAAAAATAGATGAAGTAGATATGAAGTATATCTAAAGACTCCTTCTTCTGGAAATCTGGACAATTGGTAGTGCATGTTTTCTACAATGAACTTGGCAAAGTTGTATATCATAGATGGAGGCTTGCCAGGACTCAAAGTGGATAGAAAACCTAAGATAGCAACATCAGTGAAATCATCATTGTTATATCCTAGTATGAATGATAGCATGGAGACAATCTGCCTTGTTTCACTTCGAAAGTCAAATGTATCAAATGGAGGATTGAGCTTAGGGATATCAACCTGTTTGGGGCAACAATTCTGGAAGACTTTGAACTTGGAAGCAAAATCTAGGTCAAGGTAAAGCTGGTTTAAATCCTCTATTGATAATGAAGCAGTACTGGGGTCATGGTTTAGTTGCAGCATAGAGTTTATGGATTCTGCATTGATATAAAATATGACCTCCCTATCTTTATTGACAATGCATCTTTGGTCTGGAAGATAATATGACTAACACAATCTGACAAAATCAAGGGCTGAATGAGTAAGGGGGATAATGTACTTTGGAAAATTTAAATCCCATACTGGTATATCTTTATCACTTTTCTCTATATATTTTCCAAAACACCAGTTATATACATCAAGTAAATTGAACTCAACTGAAGGGTCTAATATTCTGTAATCAAGATCAACTAGAGGACTATTTTCTTGTGAAGTAACTGGAGGTTGGACAGGCCTAACAACTTTAGTGGATTCAATAGTGACTGCAGGGGTGGGTTTATCAAGTTTATAAGACTCAGGCTGAGGGATATTAGCAGAGGCTCTCTTCTGAGGTTATGGGCCTCTTGATTTGGGGGTTACCTATTTCTTCGTCATTTTGAACTGAACAGAGCAAGCTTAAACTGTTTGCTAAGTTCTTCTTTTGGAAACACAGGGCTTTCTAAGGGTTTTTCTGGTGAAATAGGATTCTAAGCAAGGTTCTGGATGGAAAAATAATTTCTAATGCTCAGAGGATGATCTTGATCAATTTCAGCAGTGAAATATGACCAGGGAATGGATAAAACTTGCTAAAACGGAAAGGAGGGATTCTGGGGAAATTTTGATAAGGTTTCCCCTATACATTGGATGTTTTTTGCAATCTCTATGCGGATAATTTAGTAAATTAAAGGAAATGACTGATAAAAATGTTTTTTTTTGTTTTAAAATTGAAGCTTTTGTAGACAAGATTGATGAAAAATACCTTTACAAGTATAATTGTGGTCGTTTGAGTTGTAGGTGCTTTCAAACTCTTCAATTCTACTGAATTAGGCTATCAGAGGGAATGGTGGCTCTTTTTGATTGAATTGTAGAGAAAATGGTTGTTTAACTGATCACTGGTTCACTGGTAAGCTCGAAAATGGAAAAAAAAGGCTCAGAAAAGGTTTTTCACAAGTTTATAGGCGCGAATAGCTGAAGTATAGTAGAAAACCATAAGTTTTTATGCATTAAACCAAAGGTCGAATCATGGTTTAAATGTATTAATTGCAGGTAGGATAGAAACGGTTTGTATTGGGCTGACAGTTTATCGCGCGGCTATGAAGCGATAAATGGTATTTCAATTTTTGAACGCGATTCAATCAAATCTTGACACGTCGAAGCGGGGTGGTTTGGGAAAACCACCCATATTGCGCAGAATTTATAAAACTTTTATCGATAACTTTATGGGCGTGATATGAGGTATCAGCCGTCAGATCTGTTTCTTTCAAGCGAAAGGTCACGATTAAAAGTAAAGGTGCAGGAAAAAGGTTTCATCTGGTTCATTTTGGGCTATAGGATCTAGAAGTGAATAAAGATCTGACAGTTATCATTCAACGCGATGGGAGGATGGGAATGTAATGGATTTATCACATTTGTTAACGATCGTTGGATCAAATGTAGGTTGGGGATTGGAGGGTTAGGACTTAGCCCGATGAGAAAAATATTTGAACCAAGGTTAATGTTTGCAGTTAAGGGATATGCAACAGGGAAAGGCTAAGTTGTATTTTTTAACCTTATGTTAAGGGAGTAAGAACGGAAAATACATAAGGGAAGGGTTATGAAGTTTAGTTTAAACGAAACTTTGGATTTCCAATATTT
Organism: Pinus albicaulis; assembly: GCA_034641835.2. NCBI lineage: Eukaryota > Viridiplantae > Streptophyta > Pinopsida > Pinales > Pinaceae > Pinus > Pinus albicaulis. The sequence continues at coordinate 1,416,384,884 of CM076581.1, forward strand.
TCTTTGTAAATATATATTAACACATGTTTAAGAGTTTTTCATATATTTTATTATATAGTAATTAAATCAAAGCGATTTACTTACCATAGGGGTGGGACTTAATATAATGATATATTTTAGCCAAAGGGGTTGTAATGTGGGTGTTTTATTTAAACATGCGGGGATTAAGTAACTTTGGCTAAAGTTATAATAAATGGGTTTTTGGGGTTATTATATAAAAATGAGTTATATAATAGGAAAAGGTTATTTCTATAGGGAGTTAATACATAATTTAAAGTTAATATGAAAATAGGACAAGGTATACTCAAAACACATAAACATAACAAAGTAAAGTGAAGTTTAAAAGATAATTTGCATTAATCTTATCACTTTAACTTATGAAATAATGTTATTTTGAGGGCTTAATATTTTCAAATGATGTAGGAAGTTAATTAAATGGGAATTATAATGTCTTTAAGTAAAAATGAGGTTTTACTTAGGATTATTCAAGGCGATGAATTCATGAAATGGAATTATGATGTGAGTTTAGGGATTAATATAGAAATTTTACACTTTCACCTGATCAGTCATAGAGCCTTGGGTCCGGTCCCAACAAAAGTCAAGGAAATGCCTTGAGCCTTTCTGACTAATATTTTATAATGTTTCATGACTATGGGAAGGGGAAGTTAGTTATTTTGCAGCCCAGATGAATGATATTTACATTGAGATTTCTCACCTTCTTCTACCTACCCAGCTTACCATGCTAACATTTTTTTTTCCTTTGTAATAAGGTGCATTTGATCTAGCATCCTTCACAGCATATATTCTTTCCGAAAGCACATAAAAATATCTAATTCTATACATATTTCATCCATGAATCTAGATTAAATTGTTGAATTCACTTTATTTCTCTACCTAACAACTGAATTGTCATGATTAAATTGTATGACAACTCATTATTCTCTATCTACAACAAGTGAAACTGAAACATGACAAGTCAAGATTAAATTGTTTAACTCATCATGGACTATGGCATTTATTTACACTATGCCATAGTCAAAAGGTAAAAAGTAGTGGCATTTATGCTTGCACACTTTCCTTTTTTATTCATTTTTCTTTTGGGGTCTTTTATTTTTTCTAAGTCCTTTGATTTTTCTTTTAGGACGTTTTGACCCTCTTTTTGATTTTTTTGATTTTTTTACAAAATATGTGAATACAAGTTGTAGAAGGCAAAGTATGTACAGATTTACAAGATTATCAACATTTAAGTCAAAATTATGAATCCTATATTATAGGTCACTAACATGCACCAAATCAAGTGAAATGTTACAGTCATCATTTAAGAAAAAGAAAAAATCAACTCAAATGGTAGTACCAATAACACCTTCAACTTCTACCTTTGAAATGATTAAAAAATGTAACACATATAATAAATATGACTTTCTACATGATTTGTATGTCCAGATAGAGATCCCATGAATATGTATCTTGATATGTACCTATTTGGATCCATATATAGAAAAGAACCTCAAATATTAGGAATAGTTATTAATTTCTATGCTTACAATGAAAATGACATTGACTTTCAAGTGTAGGTGATTAAATAAAATGAAGTAAAATTAATTTCTTGTCAAGTGGAGTATACAAAGGTTTTATTGAAGCTTCAAGTAACGATTCACCAAATACGATACTACAACCAAGACTAAAATATTATATGGATGGTTAAAGATGATTCATTGTTTATATAGTTGTTTACTGCTTTTATTCATTGTCACAATTTATACCATATTCATTGTACATTTTAGAGACAAATAATGAGAACAAATATAATAATCCTGAGATTGAGAATCAAAGTTATAATCAAGAAAAAAATATAATATCAGGTACTTATGATTTGCCCACTTGTTTTCCTTATTATTTAATGATTTTCATTCATTTTCACAATTCAAACTATTTTATATGTTTAATGTAGAGACAAATAAAAAGAACAAAAACAATGATGAAGTGCGAAGTTATAATTATGAAGATAATGCTATATCATGTACTTATTACTTGTCTTTTTGTTTTTATTATTATTCTTCAAATTTTAATGCTTTTAATACCATAACATTGTATATGTTTATTATAGGAAAAAATAAAAATAACAAAACTAACAATCAAAATAATGTTAAAAGTGTGTGTGTTTGTATTTCATAGGTTACACTACTAATACTTTTATTTAATTGTAAATTTTGTATTGAATATATATTATATTACATAAGTTGATCCTATTTATTTGATGGTTTAATATATTTACCTCCAGGTTATGTGAAGATGATAAAAGAGAAGATTGTTTCATCTATAAATAGTCGAAAAAACACTCATGGTAAGTGTACTGTTTCGATATTTTATTAGTAATTTTTGTAACAAGAATAAAATGGTTTGACTAGACTAGTTTTTATTGTATTGTAGCCCAAATAACTGAAAAGAAATTATTTATTCTTGAATTAAAGGACATTTTTTTATCATAGCATCGATGATGAAGCAACAAACAAAGGACATATTAAGAAAATGGGAACTGATGCAGATTACACAATAGAGAGAAAAATGTTTTGGATTCATCCACATGCAAAAACATTTTTTGAAATTGGAATTTGGATGACAGATTCGAAACAAAGAACAATAAGAGTTCTAAAAAAGTTGGTTTCAAAAAAATTATAAGATAAACTTGTGTTTAAGTGGACTTCTTCATATTGTAAACCAAAAAATGGACATAAGGCCATTGAAAATCCAACGAAAGGTATACACGCTAAATCATTGAAAAAGTGTGGGAAATGCATACCGAATATGATGCAACCAATACTATTATAGCGGGGTGTTCACTTGAGAGAATGAAAGGAAATCCATAAGAAAATGTGATTCTTTTCCTTCAATTCAATGGAACAACTCAAGAGGATAATTGATTGATTGATGAGCTATGGAGAATGTTGATTAAACGCAGCAAGGAAATAGAGGTGCAAGCTATTTTGAAGGATGTTCAATCACATATAATAGTACTTTAAGATGATTGGTGTCTATTTCATGTCATAATATCTATGACATCATGAATTATTACTATATTTTGTAGCCCTTTTATGTTGAAGTTGACCTCTACTTCACAATACTAATAAAATAATTGTTGATTTGATTGTCATAAGTGGAATAAAATAATTTTATGTTCTTTATTTTTGTGATATATTATTGTATTGATAACAACTATTGATTTGAATGGTTATTTAATGTTTTCGTATCAAAATTTCCCATGCTATAGAAATTTTTAGAATGGATTGGATTCTAAGTAAAAATTAATAGACAATTGATCTATTTGTTTGAATTGGATTATTACAATTACTTTTTTTCAATTGTGGTTTAAGTTATCATTATACCTCTTAGAAAATAGTAATGCAAATGATGGTACACTGCATTCTTATAAACTTTTTTATTTCATATAAGTTGAAAACCCATATTAGCATGTATGTAGCACCAACAACAGACATAGAAAATTTACTAAAAGAAGCACCAAAAGAAACTAAAGTAGAAACTATAGAAACTTGCATATAATTAATTAGGTTTGAAATTTAAAAATTGTATTTATTACATGTGGAAACTAATATATAACTATTTTGTTTAATTGCAACCCTTGTAATTATATCTTTCAATTTAAATTAAACAAATCATTATAAGTCTTAAAATCAATGATTTAAATGGTGGGTCAATGTGATCCTATAGGACTTGCTCTTTTGATACAAATTTAATAAAGGTATTAGGTTGTCTGTATAAAGTAAACATATCATTAGTTTGTTCACTTTACTAGGGCCATTATAATTATAATTTGTGATTACCATTAATTCATAATAAATACTAACGTAATTTTTGAAATTTTAGGTTTTTATATCATTAAGCAATAAATTCTTGAAGTGGAGACATTTTAATATCATACATGTGGTTGCAGTGTAGTTGCAGATGCAAATGGGCATCGCTATAAGTCAAAATATCTTGTCGATATTTGAAATGGAAGGAGTTTTGTTCCAATCGTACACCAAAGATTAACAAAATTGTTATATTCAAAGAGAACCATATTTGGAGTTCGATGATAGGTCCTATTTTTTAAGGCCTTTTCACTCAGAACTGTTAAAATATTGGTTAAAAAATTATGATGTTGCAATATGGACATTAAATGTCTCTAAAAAGTACATCTGACAAGTACTTGAAATATCAAATATTGATATAAAGGACTTTAAATTCACATGGAATAGGTCTCATTTTTATTTGCAAACAAAATTAGAAGCGGGGAGGACAATACAATTTTAGGAGAAAAGCTTGATTGATGTGTGGTCCCAATATGGAGATAATTATGTAGAATCTAATGTATTGCTGATAGATACAACAAAGCATACTTCTCAATTCATCAGATATCGATTAAACCACATCTTGATAAAATCCTATACAGGAAAAGAGCAAGATACTTGGCTTATGTAGGTTTTATTCCCCTTTCTTAAGACACTTCATCATATGAAAGAGAAATGTGAGTACATTTGAATGTTCAATAGAACATGTACTATTGTAGTGGATAAAGATAACTTTATTTATAAATTTGTTCACGAGTACATTCCAATTTTTTAATGCAATTTGAACATAACTTTTTCTGAATCAATTTGTATAATTTTATATCTTTTGGAATATTGTATGAGATTTTTTTTTGTTTTTTCTTGAGGAAAAAAAATCAGAACTTTCTATTAATAAAAAAAATTACAATGGGAATTTTCAATTATATTATTATATATTTCTAGTATTATTTATAATTATTTTTGCAATGACTTTGTTGTATCGATTTTGTTTTGCTAATATGTGTGTGTATGTGTGTTCTAAAATGAATTATTTTCCATTAAAATCATCTTACACAAACCATCAAGTCATGCTTGTATTTTTATTGACTTCTTTTTACTTATATGCATAATACTCATATATAAATGTGAAATATAAGTTTTGAAATAGATTTCATTGCAAACAAAAGTGCAATTCTTATTGAATAAATTATAATAATTTACTTGATAAATTCTACATGCACTATTTTCTATTCTGGCTAATGGGAAATGTGTCATAGGTAAATGATTTGAACTTTTTGAAGCATAAGATGTGATTTCACAATCAATATTTTACATAAATTTATATACTTCAATCAATTAATGGTTGTAATTAAAATCATATCATATCGAAAATCAACCACCCTGAAAAATTAGTTATTGAACTTTTACCTATAAAAAACATAAATATGAGTGCATAAATGTGATATTTAATTTTTGAGATAAAAATCTATTATAAATAATTTTGCTTTTCTAAAAAAAACATAATTAATGATGATGATTGCTAAGTGGACTATGAAGTTTTGATTGGACGCTATCATAGATAAATTATGTCTTTGAACATTATATGAAGTTTTTGTTTTTTGTTTTTTTTTTAATTTGTAAATTTGTATTTTAAATAACTGAAATCATATCATATGAGTCATAAATATATTATTGTTTTTTACGTTTTTATATCCATTAATATGAGTGTATAAATGTGATATATAATAATCATATACTATAACACATTTTTTCCAAAAATAAATCTAATAATTTCTTGATAATAACTATTAAGTGGACTATTTAAGCTAATGGGTGTTGGGTCATAGGTGAATACTTCAAAGTCCTTAAATGATAAGACATTCGATTTTTAATACATAATTTTTTTTTTTTTTTTTTTAAATCAACTATTTGTGTATGTAATCATCTTATCCCATATAAGTTAATAATGAATCCATTTGTTGAACTTTATTTGTCTACCACTTAGTTTGATATGAGTATTAATTTCATATTGTATTTTTTTGAAATAAAACTCCATGTAAAACAAGATGTTGTTCTTAATAAAACATGGAAAAATTAATTAAAAACATGTTAAGTGGGCCATCTAGATTAATTAAAGAGATCGATCATAAATGGTTGTATTTAAACTTTTTGCAGCATAAGACATTTAATTTCCCATCCATTTTCACATTTTTCATTTTTCAATTCTTAAATAATTTACTTGTAATTTAAACAATCTCATAGAATCCACCATGACTCGAAGCTATTTACTATATTCTATTTGGTTATATGCATTAATGGAAATTTATAAATGTGATGTATTTTTGAAATGTAGCTCCTAATGTAAATAAATATATATTTTTTATAAAAATTAGAAGTAATGGATAATAAGTTATAAGTGGTCTAATATAAAGCCATTTATCGAATTTTATTTTCTTATCATGAAGTTTAATATAATTGTATAGATGCGACATTGTTTTTTTGAAATAAAACTCCATGTAAAATGAAATGTTTTTCCTAACCAAACATGAAATATTTAATTGATAATGAATAGTAAGTAGATTCATCAAGTTCTCTTAAGATATAGATCATAAATAAATGCATTTCAACTTTTTACAACATACACCATTTGATTTTCCCATCCGTATTAACATTTTGTAAATTTCAATTCTTAAATAAATAATTTCTAATTGAAATAATAAAAACCAAATAGACATAAAGCATGACATATTAAATTCTATTTAGTTATATGCATTGATACAAGGTTATAAATGTATTATATTTTTTAAATAACGCTCTTAATGTAATTAAAGATACGTTTTTTAGAAAAAATAATAATTTAAAATCAATCGATGATGAGTTCAAAGTGGTTTATTCTAACTATGCATTTTTAAATAAATTAATTTTATATACAATCATGCCACATAAGTCTATAAGTCAGGAAACATTGATTGATTTTTATTTACCTATCATGTGGTTTAATATGAATGTATAAATATGACATTGTTATTTCTAAAAGAAAACTCTATGTAAAAAAAATATTTTCTATTAAAACATGGATTAATTAATTAATAATGAACATTAAGTAGACTATTCAGGCTCATTCAAGTTTTGCATAACAAATAAACATATTTAAACTTTTTTCCACCATATGACATGATTTTCCCATCAAGATTAACTTTTTGTAAAATTCAATTATTAAATAAACTATTTGTAATTAAAATAATCTCATAGAAGCTAACAAGGCCTGAAGTTATTTATTGTATTCCATTTAGTTATATGTATTGATAAAAGTTTATAAATGTAATATATTTTTGAAATAAATCTCTTAATGTAAGTAAAGATACATATTTTACAAAACTAATTAGAATTGATTGATAATGGGTTTTAAGTGGTTTATTTAAACTACATGGAAAATCATGTGTAATAGATACATGACTTTTAATACATATTTAATATTCAGAATTAATATTTTAATGATAATTTATTAGTAGTTACATTAATTATTTAATAATTAAAGAGCATGAGGACTTATATAAATTTCAGCTAAAATCCATAAGTTGTGTTTCACATTTTTTTATTCCCCATTAACAATTCTTATCAATTTCTCCTCTTGGTGAATGTAATAGTCAATCATTGTTTTTCATACATTAGGTTGGAACTATTACATTAGGACCATTATTAGTTTTTAACAATGTTGACAAGGAGAGATAAATATCCGGACTGCCATCAAGTGTACTATTTTTTGAAAACCCTTGCTTCCACTATTTACTTATCTATGTATATTGGTTCTCGCCGGCCACTAATTCTTGTTTACTTCAATTGGAGACAGTTTCCATCATAATGGAATGAACTGAATACCCATTTAAGAACTATCATTTGATGTACTTGGCTTTGAATGGAGATAGATCAATGATACCCAACCTTCTTGAAATCCATAGATCAACAGTGCCTACCTTTTATAGTGGATGCATGGATGTTGTAAAGAAGAATTACACGTCCTCATTAGTGTTACTTAAAGGCATGAAGGGGTAGAAAATTTAGCTCAATTTTTTTATACTAAGTTTCTAGTAGACTAGTTTCAAAGCAATCCAAGGGAGGCACATCCTTTCCACTTACACGAAGATCCTCACATCACTATTATTCAATCAAAAACTCTCTCACAGGTTGTGGGAAATGGGGTTAGAGTCATCTAACACAAAAATCAAACACCGATGACTCTAGTATGTTATCCATAACTATAATATCTTTCTTGGATGTTAGACATCCTATTATGATTTACCTTAAATAAATTACTTCTAAGAGTTTTCTTTCACACTCATATTGTGCATTGATAATACTGTACCTAACAAACCCATGTTTTACCTATTAATGGTCTCTAATTCGTTTGAAATTCCTAAAATTATTTTTTATCTTAAATTAAGTTAATATGGTGATTTACAACAGAATTAATGTTGTTGAAATCCTTGTAATAGAATACTTCCAAATTTAATGAAATATGTGTTAATACTTTCGAAACTAATTTTAGCAGTAATAGTTTAGCACCTCTAGATAATAATATCTTTGTGAATTAATAAGTCCACCATCTTTAGGAGGTTTGTTTTGTTGAAAATGGATCAAAACAATCTAAATTTGATTTTTCCTTTATTAAATTTAGAAGATTTGAATTTCCACATCACCAGACAACTTGGATGATGTTAACTTGGGTGACATGGCTTGTGTCATCCACTTTACTCAATAAATTTGAGTTGGAGGAGATATAATTTAGTTAAGCATGTGTGATTGCTAATTTGTAGCAATCAAGGTTAGTTATCTAAGGTTGTTTTTCAGATAAACTAGTTCCAACTATTGGAAGAACTAGTGGATGGTCAAGATGTGCAGTGGGACTTTAGTCAAACTCAACAATCATTGAGTTAACTAATCAATCAACCCAAAATAGCTAGTGCATGCAGAGAATTTGAGTTACCCAGTTGAGATGAATATTCCAAGGGAGTGTAACATCAGTTGTAGATTGGTTTTGAGTGTACAATCATTTCACACAATCAGATAATTAACCTAAAGGAATTGCGAAATCAATTTGAGGAAATTTGAAAATAATAGGGGCCCTTCTGTGAGAAGAGAGATGAGTTGTGCACTTGTTGGGTGAGATCAATTGAGAAAATAAATTGCAATACATATTTATTTCATCTAATTAATGCAAGAGGTGTTGGGGTTTGTAGCAAATTTATTTTATTAAATAAAATACTTGTTGCATGTGTCTTATTTCTTCGTGCATGTCTAAAATATTTGTTCTAAATTGTGAATTAATGTTCGCGGAAAAGTAGATTAGGTTTGTGCCTTGTGATTTTTATTAAAAATTAATTTTCAATTGCAAATCTATAGCATAAATTCTACATGCTATCAGAGTTGGATTCACAGTAGAGTAGAAATTTGAAGTTGTTTCTCAGATGTTCGAATTTGGAGATCAATGTTGCAACTTTTCTTTAGAATCCACCTCTAATTTTGTTGCATGGAAGGACCACATGGAGGTGGTATTGGATTAAAATGAATTTCTAGAATACATCAAGTCAAATGTTACAAAACCAAAACAATTTGATCCTCAAAACCTTACTCAAAGGAAGAAAGATGTATCCAATGCAATGAGAATCGTATTAGAGGGAGTGCGAGATAATATTTTCTCAAATATCCACAGGAAGGAAACTTTGATTGCGATGTCGAAAGCACTGATATAATTTTTCAAGAATAATAATTACCATAGGAAGTTGGTGCCCAAGGATAAACTTCTAAGTATCAAGATACATAAGAATGTCACAATTCCGCAGTATCTCAACACCGTCACATAGTTTCGTTATGAATTTTGTAGGATCGATGTTAATGTCCGTAAAGAATATTTGGTAATCCTAGGCCTTGTTAGCTTTCCTAAGAACTAGCACAATTATCAATATTCGATGAATGGGAGGGAGAACCTACCGAATTGGGAGCGCTTATAGTTTGATTTGGTACAAAAGGAAATAAAGTGAAATAATAGAGATGGGACTTCATCCAAGGGAAATGATGAAGAAAAATATACATTGGATACAAATGAAAAGAAGGGAAAAGGGATGAAATCCTAATCCAAACCAGAATCCAGTCAAGCAGACAAGAAGAACAATATTTCAAAAATCAAATTCTTCCATTGTCATGAATACGAGCACAATGCCACGAACTGGAGACACAAGAATACAAGCAAGAAGACCTTAAGAGGAGCAACAGGTGAAGCCTTGGCTTCACAGTTTGAGCTTGAATTTACCTTGATTGCATGCATTGCCATCACAATTATGGGGAAGGTGTGGTACTTGGAATCAGGTGCATAGTTCCACATGACAGGGAATAGATATTTTTTCAGTGACCTAAGGGAGAAATAATTTTGTGTGCACATTAATATGGGGGATTATGGAAGGTACAGTGTGACCCAGGTTGGTATAATCACCATTTGGAGGCATTCAAGCTCCACCATCAAACTCAAGGATGTCATGTTCATTCCAGGCTTAAAGAAAAATATCATCTTTTTTGTAGTTTCAGAATACCATGGTTATGCCGTGATCTTTTCAATAAAGGAAATATAATCTTAAGACACATAGTCACAGGACAAGTGAAGCAAATCAGAGTTCAGGTGAAGAACCTGTACAAGCTAGATGTGGAGGATTGTGTTGCATCGAGCACAAATTAAGATAAGGTGCATAACCTAGATGTGAGTGAACTTTGACATGTAAGAATTTTCGATTTGCATCATAGAACTTTGAAGATCATGTAACAGGTAATCACAATACTTCCCAAAGTAGCGCCTGAGTAGTAAGATGTATGAAAAGGATGTACTTTGGGGAAGTACACAAAATTCACTTTCCATGTTCGGGACAACAAAGCACATGCAGTCCTCGAAACAATCCACTCTTATGTCTGTAGATATTTCTCAATAACCTCCACTTCCAGGCACAAATATTTTTTCATTTTTATTGGTGACTTCTCAGAGAAGTGTTGGATCTTATCCATGCAGGAGAAGTAGGATACATTCTCCAAGTTTGTAAAGTTCAAGGCACTGGCTGAGAAAGAAAAAGGTAAGAAGGTGAAGGCTCTGAGGAGTGATAATGGAGGTGAGTACGTGTTGAATCAATTTAAAAACTTATGTGAAAAATAAGGCATTTTACGAGTGATGACAACACCCCACAACCCATAACAGAACGGGATGTCTAAGAGATAGAACCATACAATTGTGGGAGAATTGAGGGATATGTTGCATGACCAAGGCCTAGCTATGCACTTGTGGGGTGAAGCATACAACAAAGAAGTGTATTTACAGAACCAGAGTCCTCATCGGATTTTGGGCATGATTATACTTGAGGAGGCTTTCTGAGGATGGTAGTTGGATGTGTTGCAATTAAATTTTTTTGGAGCCTCTATCTACTGCCATGTTCCCAAATATTCTAGGAAGAAGCTAGAGCTAACAAAAAATTTAGGGATATTTTTTGGGTTACACAAAAACTCCCCACAACTACCATGTGTACTTTCAATTCCTCAGAATGACAGTTATGTGAAAGTATGTAAAATTTGATGAGGATAAAGTGACGTGGTTCTCTCCTGAGGGAGAACCTCATACCCCACCAGAGAGGAGATTTTACCTCAAAAGGAGGAACCTGAGGAAGTTATGGAGTAGCCAAAATTAAGGAGCAGATAATGGAGACAACCACTCAAGAAAAACCATCGAAAGAAGGAAAGGAACTCGAGAAGATGAGAGACTTTTCTGGGATGTGAGGGCGAATGTGGGTGCTCCTTCAAATTAGAGCAAGTAGAGAAGGTCACGAGATCGGTACACTAGCTACATGGATGTAATGACTAAGTGTGTAGAGACTGAGTCATCCTCCTTCAAGGAAGCAATAGAGAAACATGTATGGGTTGATGCAATGGTGTAAGAGTATGAATCCATTGTAAGAAACAATGTTTGGGAAGTGGTCCCAAAACCAACAGACAAATTAGTTGTGGGTTTGAAATGGATCTTCAAGGCAAAGCATGTAGTGGATGGAAGCATGGAAAACTAAAAGTCCATATTTTTTTCCAAAGGTTAATCTCAGGTTGAAAGGATTGACTATGAGGATACATTTTCTTCTGTAACAAGGTACTCATCCATCAGATCAATTATTTATCTGGCTACGGAGATGGGGTGGAAGATTCACCAAATGGATGTTAAAATAACATTCCGTAATGGATTTATTGAGCATGAGGTGTATATCAAGCAACCAAAAGGATTTGAGACTTTTGATAAAGATTCACATGTGTGTAGACTCAAGAGAGTGTTGTATAGTCTTAAGCAAGTGCCCCATTCTTGCTACACTAGCATCGATAGCTATCTCACTGGTTTGGGCTTCACTAAATGTGAAGCATATGAAAACCTATATCATATCTTGTAGAAGGTAAATTGTTGGTTATTCTCGTGTATGTTGATGACTTGAATTTTATTGGTTATGAATAAATTATTAGATCTTGTAAGGAGGACCTTGCAAGAGAGTTTGAAATGAAGGATATGGGTCTCATGCACCACTTCCTCAGATTGGAAGTGTTGCAAGGATATGGGGAATTGTTTGTCTTCATGGGAAAGTATTCCAATGAGATACTTCAGAAGTTCAGCAAGGATAGATGCAAACCCATGGAGACTCCTCTAGTGATGAATTGGAGGAATGAGGATACTACTTCAGGTGAGGAAGTGGATGCTACTGTTTACTGAAAATTGGTGGGTTCACTCATGTATCTTGTGAAAACACAACCAGGCATGTGCTATGTAGTCAACCAGTTGAACCAAGCCATGGTTTAACTGGCCAAATTATTTTGGAGGGTAGCTAAGCATGTTCTACAGTACCTCAGAGGAACTAACCAATTTGGACTATGGTATAGATGGATAAAGTGAGTGAAGCTATATGGCTTCACAGATGCATATTGTGAAGGGATTCCATCAGATTGAAAGAGTACATCAGCTGGAAATTTCAATGTTGGGTCCACGGAGGTTTCTTTGTACAATAGGAAGCAAATATATGTGGCACTCAGCTCAGCAGAAGCAGAATACATGGCTACTAATCAAGAAACTTATGAGGTTATCTGGATGAGAAAGGTACTTATTATATTTCTTGGTCAAATGATGGATCCAACTGTGATCTATTGTGATAAGAAAAGTTGCATCAAGATCTCTAAAAATGTGCTTTTTCACGATTGATACAATCATAGAGATTTTCGGTACTACCATTTATGGGATTGTGTGTAGAGGTGGATAATTTTGTTATAGTAAATTATGACAAAGGAACAAGATGTCTTCATTTTGACAAAGGCCTTGTCAAGAGAGAAGTTCTAGTTCCACATGTGGAGGATACAGGTGATTAATAATCTCTAACTTGGTGAGAGGGAGTGTTGAAAACTGGAGTAAGAAATTCTCAATTAGATATTACCTTGATTAAATTGAGAAAATTCAAATTTCCACATCAACAGACAACTTATATGGTGCTCCCCCAATCAGAAGGTTCAAACTATATTACCAAGGGTTACTTGGCTAGTGGGTAGAGTGAGTTCCTCAAAGAATTGGGTCAGTATTCTTACCATTCAAGTGGCATCTGATGACATTGGGAAATGGTAAATTTTCCTATGGTTTCAACCCGACCATATAACCAAAGAGTATTTGGATAGTGGGTGACTAGATCTTTTGCAAAGGGTATTTGACTAGTAGGTAACTTGATCCTTTTCATGGTGCTGATGTAGGATGATTTCCATATAGTTTTAGAATAGAACATGAAGTTGATGCATACATTAACATAATGGGCTCACTAAATAATTTCTTCGGACAAAGAAAATTTTCATTAAAGTGGACATTTGGGGAAGTCAGGGTGAATCCTCCCTAGGTAAGAGGGAGTTGGGTAGTTGTAGGAGGTATTCCCCAACCACATGTTATCTAAATTAAAAGGAGATAAATTAAATTTAAATTTAAATAGGAGTTGAATTATTTAAGTTGGCTCCACAAGGTTCAAGTTTTCCTAATGAGGATACGTGCTCCTTGGGCACCACAAGAACACTATAAATACCAATTTAACCTCCATCATTGTACAAATTTACATCATCTTTTGTGAAGAACAAAAATAAAGTGAGTCGCATAGTAGCTAGGAGAAGGGCGAGTTGAATTGTTTATTCTCTATTTTGGAAGAACTATTCTTCCCTAGAGAAGGAGTTTGAATCTATTTGAAGTTCTCTTTTGGTGTATTTGTTTGTTGGAAAAAAGAAGGAGGTTGGGAATGTCTGTTGTCTAATATCTAGCTCACTTATATTTTTATTTTGGAGAAGAGACGAAACCCTAGTTTAGGGCCAAAAGGCCTCAAGCTATTAAAGAAGGGATGTAAAGCCTTAGCTATTGGAGGGTTTAAAGGCCTCATGCTAGTTGCAAGACATATCTATGAGGGCCACAAAAGAAATAAGCCTATTTGAGGTACACAAAAGGTAGAGGAGAGGGGATGAGAGGCCTTAGAGGCTTGAGAGACAAATTTGATGTGTCAAAAACCTTAAATGAGGCCATTGAAGGTGGTTTAGGGATTGTTGTTTACGAAAAAAGGCGAGCAGTGGGCAGGCCCTAGTCCTAGGAGGTCCAAATTTTGACTTTTAGATATCAAATAATACCCTTTTGTTCAATAGGACAATTTCTTCTAGAAAATATTACCAAGTTTTCTCCTTAGTTTTGGTTTCCTAAGAAAAGAAAATTGGTTTCTACTATGGATGGTATTTTTTACAATGATCTTTATTGTTCCTATTGGTTTTAGAATTGAATGTTCTTAGTGTAATTGCTTAATGATATTATGAACTATGCTAATATAATATCATATATGATTGGAAATAATTACTAGTTGCAGAAAATGTGCTTTCCTAATTAGCACTAGAAATCAATAGACAAAATATTGAATATACAACTCTTTATAATTCCAATTTATTATAGCTACATACCAAATTTCCACAAATTTGATTGAATACACACCCTACAACTTTTCCATATATAAAGAAATAACAGTTGACCATTCTTTGTGCAATTGAGCACAAAAATAGAGTATAATATTCATATTATTCATTCTTTCATTTTTCCCTAAATGCTCTAGAGTTTTCTTAATTTCGTTTTAGAAGTTTTACCATAAGTGTCTAGATATGGTTAATGAGAGACATACTAGAATCATATCTCATATTTATTATAGATATCTTTTAGCACCCACACACACACACACACACACACACATATATATTGAAAAATAGCCATGATTTATTTATTGAAATTTTGGAGGCAGAAGGAAAATATTTCCATCAATCGTAGAAAATGAAAAAATCATTTGAAAGGTACCCATTAGATCAATCTATCTAAGAAATAAAAAACCAATGTTCAAATAATTTCATCAATAAATTTTTGCAAGTACGATATATTTGGCTGGATGTGGGATAGGGAGGCATGGGGAAAAAAGAAATTGCTTCCTTAACATAGGAGGAAGATAATCTATTAAGTATATCATGCTTCCGGATGCAAGATGACAATATTTAAGAAAGAGAGGCTTGGTGTGGGTACATGGAGAGGAAGGCATCCATGGGCCTTGTTGCTCGACAGAAGAGGAAGATGATTGACGAAGAGTGGCTTTATATGGATTTATGGGGAGGAAAGTGTTCTAAGGGTTATGCTTCCCAACCCATGGGGAATACTGTTAAGAAAGTGACACTTCTTTGTTTATGGTTTTCATCCCTTGAACAACATCTTCATCCTATAAGTTTCATAAATGACCTATAGTGAATCTCAAGAGTTTCTAATAAATAGAGAAACGTGATTTTTTTTAATGAGCCAAATGTCGCATAATGCCATGTAGAAGAGCTTATTTATTCATAAATAACATATTTTGAACTACTTTTCAATTAAATAAGATATATGTTTTAAGGGATTACATATTTAGAGACCCATAAACAAATGAATTAAGCATATGAAAAAAGAAGTAGAGCTTCATTGAAAAAATGAGAACTTTGACACTTATTTTTAATCACAATTTTACAATTCATTATGCAATTAATTTATTTAACTAAAGAATAAAATAAAAATGTAAATTTATTATTCAATAAAATAGAAAAAAATGTATAAAAACAAGTACAAATTTAAAATTAAAATTTAGAAAATTAAACATTACATAAATCAAAATTTATATTAAACTCAATCTAATAATAATATCATTTTGCTCAGTATTCAAACAACCTAATAAAACACCAATTGCCTCGT